>JAZKJV010003275.1:0-319871 GCA_037367405.1 Ottelia alismoides | reverse complement strand
AAGAATCCATTGAACCAAGTCTCGTGATCCTCAAAGAATTAAGTCAACTAGACCTGAAGTACCTCAAACCCAGTTCCTATAAGGTTCCTATTATTAAGTAGATTTTAAGGTCCAATCAAGCTCCAATCTCCGGATTTTACTTAGACTTGTTCAACTATCAAACTCAATCCGAAAAATGCTAATGCTATGCAATGCAGTAAATATTTTTGTGATGCAATTTTCAAGATTTTGAACTTTTTATGGATTTTTGAAAAGATGATGCATGCAGATGCAATTTTTTGTATTTTTCAAAGAATTTTTTCAAATGTTTTTGGATTTTAATTTTGCAAATGTTTTTGGGAATTTTTGAAAACAAAAAGTTTTGGCTAAAAACTAGGTGAAAAATATGTACACGGGAGTGCTTCTTATATTTACAAGAAGTGGATTTTAGAAATTTACAGGGTAAGTGATCAATTTTATACATATAGATATATATAGTGGATTTTGGTGTGATGTGAATATTCCTCAAACTTATTTGACACAAGCTTTTCACACAATTTTTGAAAACTATAGTCCAAAATAGTTTTTACAAACATTTTACACGCATTTGAAAACATTTTGCTAAGGCTTTCAAAACAGTATATATAGGTTTTTCAAATCATTTTTGCAACCATTTTTCAAACCATTTGCAAATCATTTTTCAAACATTTTATTTCACACAAAGAAAAGAAGTTTTACAAACCACACATTTTACACAGGTTGAAAACATGTAACAAAATATTTTCAAAATAGTTTTCAATAGATGTTCACAAAGATTTTCAAACTATTTTTCAAACATTTTGCAAAAAACATTTTCACCTGATTTATTAATCAGTAAATACAAAAAGAATTTGAGGAATAACCACATCTTTTTATTAAGAATTTTTAATGAATTTTAAAGAATTATTAGCCATATTTATTAAGAAAATACGAAAGTACGAGTTATGGCTAAAGTATATACGTAGTATATACGACCCCCCTATACTTAGCTTGAGCTATGTCCGCATAGATCGGAGAGAAAAGAGAAGACATAACTCGTACTAAGTATAGACAAGTCTAAAGAATAAAGGAATGAATCAATGAATCAATGAATGAGAAGTTGACCGTCCCCCCTATACTTAGGATCAAATAATCCTAAGTATAGCAGACTGTACACAACGCAGGGGGGGTCGAGGGTGGGAATGAACAGATCGTACTCAGATTGTCTCCCCCTATACTTAGGGTAAAATAACCCTAAGTATAGACAATAAGAGGAGACAATGGAGAGGATCAAAGAATAGAACAGCTCGGGGTGCACACCCCCCTATACTTAGGACAAGGTACGTCCTAAGTATAGAAGACTGTCTACAAGGGGCGGCACCTTTTCGGTAGATGAAGAAGATAAAAGAGGAAAAGAAGAAAAGAAGAAAAGAAGAAAAGAGATCTGAAGATGGCAGAAGATAGAGAAGGATATACACATCACTCCCCCTATACTTAGGGTAAAAGAAGCCCTAAGTATAGGCAACAACAGGAGTGATCAGACGGAACGATGAATGAACACTCGGCTCGTTCACCCCCCTATACTTAGGACAAAGTACGTCCTAAGTAAGGCAGACACGAGAATGGGTGGACGAGCAATACGGAAGAGAGAACAGAGGCACGCAAAAGTGAATATACAACAGAGATGGATGTACAGATGATCAAGAGGGTTGAAAGCGAACCTTCTTGCGGGACCGCTGAGGAATGGATCTGGTGTGATGCAGGTCGACATCGGGGTCCACAGTGGACGGAAGACGATCAGGGTCGACAAAAAGTAGATCCTCAGGGGCCATAGGGTGTGAAGGCACAGACTGGGTAGAGGAAGAAGTACGGCTCGGTCCGGCCTTGGGAGTCTCGCTGATATCAAAGTGGAATGGGACGAACTCATCATCATCGGAAGTAGTGTACTCAGAGTCATCCTGCAAGGAGTCATCCAGGTCAAAACCAAAAGGAACGAACTCATCAGTGGAAGTAGTCGAACTCTGTTCGTCCTCTATAATCTCAACCGGATCATCTTTCTCATCAAAAGGCCCGAATCTCTGAAGAAAAGCAACTAAATCAAATTTGGCCTTAGTCTCATCAACATCTACATGGACAGGAGCGGACTCATCAGTGGAAGTAGTCAAAGCATGTCCGTCCTGTATAGTCTCTAAATCGGCCCTCCGCTCAATGGTGTCGATCGTGTAGATCCCGCGGATGTCATCAACACATCGCCAATCACAGGAAGCAGCAACACCAAGGTCTATGCTTTCCGAGCTTTCCTCCTTGGAGAGGAATTCTCGGGTCTCATCATCGGTCATGAAGAAGGTCTCTCTGATATCCTCATATAGATCATAGTCCTCGGGGTCAGCCAAGATAGGTGAAGGCGCATCAGGTGTAGGTCTCTGGTCGACAGTAGGTGCGGTGATCAATGCTTCGCTCTCGTCAGCAGGATGGAAGCGAATCTCTCCTGATCCGTAATCAATAACGACCCTCGCAGAGGCGAGGAATGGTCGTCCCAGGATGATTGGAGAGTGCTCCCCAGTGGAGGTCTCCATGGGCAATACGACAAAATCAACGTGATAACTCATGCCCTGAATCGAAATGACGGCGTTTTCAAGGATACCCTTCGGCCTCTTTATTGATCCATCAGCAAACTGTACGATCATCCTGGTTTTCTTGAGAGGCCCTAAGTGAAGAGACTGTACCAGCGAGAGGGGTATGATGCTAATCGAAGCACCGCCGTCTAGGAGAGTGTGATCACATGTGAAGTCAGAGATGGTGCAACTAATGAAAGGTGTGGCTGTGTTCTTCTTCCGAGGGATGGGACGATGTGTGATGGCGTGGGCAGTGGCCATGGTCAAGATGTGACGCTCAGATCTGCTCCTCCGCTTTCTCTTCTTGGGAAGAGGAGCAGATAAATCAGTCATGGCCTGCTGAAGTGGGGCACGGATAATCTCATGAATGGTGGCCACCACTTCGGGTTCAGTCAGCATTTTTTTGAATTTTTGGACCTTCTCCATACAAGGGAGGAAGTCGGACTCATCATCTACACGAGGCATGCCAAGAGCAGTCTGTACAGCGGCATCCTCGGGGTCAAAGGTGGGACAAGGTGTGAAAGGATGTGTGGTCAAGAGTTCTGGCAAGTGGACTCTCTCCTCAAAATCTGACTCGATCAAAAGTCTCCCAATCTCTTTTTGTGTTTTTAAGTTTTTCTCATTTTTTTGTATTTTGGGCGATTGCAAGCTCTCATGGAAGTCCTCGAATGAACCCATATCATCAAATGGTGGAATATCAAGGTCGCTCTTATTGGTACTAATGAGGTGGTCAATCCTCTGTCTCATATGATCCATCATCTGGGTCAAGTGCTCAAGGGTGGACTCTGTGAAAGGTGACTCCATCAGCTCAGTCTCGGGTGGATGTGAAGGTGGAGGCGGATAATACACAGGTGGAGATAGAGGTGGGTGTGGGTAAAAATCCGAGTCCTGATACTGTGGCTGAGGCGGATATGTATAAAAGTCAGGAGTAAAGTCCTCCTGGAAAAAAGGAGGTGGACTGGCTGGAGTGAACGAGGGATCCGCGAAGTCCGGATAAAATACGCTCCAGTCGGCCATCTCGAAACAAAAGAAAATAATCGGAAGAGCACGATGGTCAAGTCAAGAGAAGTGAGAAGAAAGGCACAAGTGCGCAGAAGTGATCTAGGACACACAAAACAATCACAAACAAAAATAAAAATAAATCAAACCTTCAATTCACCTACTCAACTCGGTGAAGACCACAAATGCGGTCTTTTTATCTTGTCTGTTTTAGAGTTAGGTGAGAAGTCAAAGAGTTTCACACACACTTAGGGGGCTTGATGGGATTTGGGCACTAATCCTTAGCGTGTGCGCGAGCAATGTAAAACAAAGACAATGAGGGGATTACTCGCCCCAATATAAGATTTTCCTTTTTTGATCGGTTTTAGGGTCAAGTAAAATTAGCAGTCCCAATTTTATGGATTATCACTTTTTTTGGATTTTTAGTGAGTAATGCACGAACCTAACGAGGAGTCAATTCCTTTAAGATCCTAGGTGATCAAAATCAGAGGTAGAGGAGCGGGAAAGCAATGCAAGCGGCAAAACGATGATGAATGCTAAAGCATAAATGCTCACCTTGCCTCCAGCACTCTACATGCAAGGATGCTCAACAGAATTGAAACCTATCTATATGCAAATGCAAAAGCCGATGAAATCGCTCTAAGTTCAGAAACTGCTATTAGCGGGAAGCACCACAAGTTGATCGCCAATCCTCAACCCTAGAGTCCGGTCTAGGCTCACCCCTCCTCTGCTCAACAAATTGAGGGTAGGAGAAAGCGCTTTGCGGGGAGAGCTCGCGGCGCGATGGATTGAAGGTGATGATCAACTGTTTAAAAATTTGACTAAGTCCAAACGAGACTATAGGTACATGCAATATTGATTAAGGTGTTTGGACCTAATTCTATCGCAAGCAACTCCTAGAACTAGGGGCTCAATCACACAAAATAAAGAAAATCGAAAATCAGAATACAAAGTAAAAAAATGCGATGAAAACCGATGAAAAGCCGCGGTGAGCCCCGGGTGAACAGACACCTCGAAGTTAGGCTCAAGAGTCCAAGTCCGGGGGTACCTATATTATTACAAATAATAGTCTCTCTCTCACTACAAATTACAAAAATAAATGCAAGGAAATACATGAAACAACTAAGGTGGAGCTAGGTCTACAAAAATCTCTCCTCGTCTCCTCGGTGCTAAGCTGGCAGAAGCCGGCTTCACGTGGGTGCATAGGTGCCTAGGGTGGAGCGCCTCCCTCGATCCGCGGTACCTCGCACAAAGTCAACAAGAGAGGGGGTTAGACCGATCAAGAGATATATCAAAAATAAAGAAAATAAAATAGCGAAAAATAAAAGACGCGAAATAGACAATCAATCACAAACACAAACAAGACCCGAACTAAGCGCTGTTGCTCCCCGGCAACGGCGCCATTTGAAAACTCGGATTTTTGCGAGGGTCAAAATAGTCCACACAAGGCGGGACTACAGTGTCGCTGAGCGACTGCTCACGAAACCCGCATTAATCAACAATTAACCCACAACAATTAAATCAAACAATGAATGTAAATGTACGGAGTTAAAATTTATTATAACTCTACAACAAGATGTGTATAGTGCAAGTATTGTAGAGGTCGAACACATGGAGCAGAAAGGCTAGATCGGGGCAAAAATGCTCAAAATATGTGTGTATGTGATCAAATGTCCACTATGCTATTTTTTGTGGGTTTTGAATTTTTATTTTTATTTATTTAATTTTTGATTTTATATTTTTTTGTATTTTGATTTTTAATTTACTGATTTTTATTTTCTTTTTATATTTTATATTTTTTAATTTTCTTTTCCAATATTGGAATAGATATACTATGTGATAAAAGGGAGAAAGAGATATTTACAAAAATAGATAAAAATGTTCAAAAATTAGTAAATAAAGTCTTTTTGGTCTTTTTATACTTTTTTATTGTTTTTGTGATTTTTGGGTATTTTTTAAAATGTTTTTGATATTTTTAAAGGGCTAAATAAAGAAAACAGTGAATAAAAGTTGCTGTCCGAAATTAAATTGAGGATGAAAAATAGTAAACAGTGTCAAAAATTCCTCAAGTTAATTTTCCATAAAAGAGAATAAAATAGAGAAACTACAGGAACTGAGTTTATATTTTTAGGATTTTTCTAGGATTTTTTAGATTTTTAGGAAGGTTTTTGGGCTTTTCTAATTTTTAGGAGTTTTGTTTTGTATTTTTTAATGATTTTTGGACTGGAGTTAGAACACAATACGATAAGCAAAATATATTTTTTTGGGAATTTTCTGATGTGTTTTTATATTTTTTGGTATTTTATGACGCAAACAGTGCTGAAAATGAGTATTTTTGATTTTTTAAAAATGGGAAAATGCCATAAAAATGCAAAATAAAATATAGCGTGAAACTACAATGCAGCAGGAGCTTAACTCTATTTTTTGAGATTTTTTCGAATTTTCTAGATGCATGAAATAAATAGGGAAAGCATACAAAAATACAAGGCCTAACAAGGGTATGAATGAAAATAGAGCGAAGTTCAAGGGGAAAAGTGCAAATTATACAAAAGTATACAACTACAAATGAATGCTTTGAGTCCTAAATAAATATTACACAAAATGGCGGGGGAAATGGTGCAAAATACCCTCGCCCGGGCAGATCGGACGGTTGTTGTGATCTCTGGAGATCCTCGTGGATCGGACGGCGATGGGCAAGGGAGGAAGAACTGGGACGAACTCCGAGTCCGGCGAACTTCGAGCTCTTCCCCCTCGCACCCCCGACGGTGATTGGTGGCACGACGAGGTACAAAATACTCCTGGAGAGATGCTCTGGCAATCGGTTGCTTCAAAAAAAACTCGGAGGTCACTTGAGCTCCTCCACCATGGCTAGGACGGGAAAGACCCCTAGGTGACTCGCCCGGTTGCAAAAACGACCCCAGAAGGGGTTCTTCGGCACTTGGACCTGCAAATAGAGCGCAAAGCAACAATAGGAAGTTCCAGGGCCAACAAAAGGGGTGGATGGTGGCGTGGAATGATGAAAGTGGCCGGAGTTCGTTGAACACCGGCTAGGTGTTTGAGGATGGGAACTAAGCTAGTGAATGAGTGAATCAACAAACTAAATATGCAAACTAAAAACTGAAACTAAGAGCTAATTAATCAGCGATAAAATGGAAAGAAAACGACCTCGAAGGCGGGTTGCCTGAGATGGGGTACCTCACGGCCAAGCTTGGCTGGAGATGGGTGGAGACGCCTCCGCGCCGCTCCTCCTCTCCTCCTAACGGCGAGGTGAGGTTGATGTCACCTTCCTCTAACCTCAGCACATGAAAGAAGGGAGGAAGAATGGGGAAAAGGAGTTCAAACTCGAAATGGAGGAGAAGGGTCGTTTTTGAAGATGTGGCTCTGGAGGCACAAAGAACGAGGTGTCGCGCGCGAATCGATGGTCGAAAGACCCGTCCAAGCCTAGGGCGTGTAACCTCAATATATGGTGAACAAAAGTCAAGAAGGAAGAATTGCCAAATGGTGAAAGACGCGCTCTCCAAAATTCGGAGAAAACGCCAAAAAAACGCAGTCTGACAAGCTTCAGAACATTGGGCAGAGAGTGGGCGAGGAGGCATGAAGATCGAGGTTTATCGAGCAAATCTTCGATCTAAAGACCAAACCAAGTACTGGGCGTGTATCATGGTTATATGGGGAGAAAAAGTGAAGAAGGACCCGAGGTCAAAATGTGAATGACGTGGCCTAGAAAAATAGGAGAAAATGACCAAAAACGCAGCTGGCAGGCTGCAGGTGCAGACCAGGGAGTTGACCAGCGGGTCAACTTCCACCTGGTTGGTCCACGTGGACCAACCACAAAAATCCCTGGGAAAAACATTTGTAAATTCAATTAAAAATAGCAAATCAATTTATTAAATTATGGTTACAAAATAAAAATGTTTATTATTTTATAAATTATTTTATTATGATTTTTATTTATTTTTATGAAACATATTTTTACAAGTTTGCATTTATACCCTTATAGGTATCTATATCTATGTATTTAAGTATTCTATTTTTATTTAGGTATTTTTAATATTATTATTTTTTGTTTATTATTTTATATAATTATAACATACTTTTATACATGTAAATCTATTTTTATTTTATTTTATTGATGTGTTTTGTATAATTAATAAAATATAAGTATAGTTTATACAGGTATGTGTATAAGTAATGTATCTATGTATTTTATTTTTAAGTATTTTATTTTTGTTTTTATTTAGGTTTTTATTCTTATTTTAATGTACATTATTATTATAAGTATTATTTACAACATTATAAAAATACAAAATTGTAAAAATAATAAATAAATAATAAATTAAATATTTTAATATGTACAAGTATACAATGAGGGTCCAAAACTCAACTTTCAAACCGTAGCTCTGCCAAATGCGAAACCACCGCCATTGAATAGCTTATTTTATTCTATATACGATTAAAGGTGAGTACGCTGCATTTGGAGTTTTTATTTGTGAGATACGGGTCTGGGAAGTTGGCATTCTGGAATTTTATTCAGACCATAACTTTTTATCTGTACATTATTTTTGAATGAAATCAATTTTGTATTTTTCTTTATAAAATTATCTGCAACTTTCATGTACAAAGTTTCTTTATTTGATGTATAAAAAGTGGAACCAAAAATAGGTCCCAAAATGAATAAAGAATGAATTAATACATATAGGTATTTGATCTGCAATTCTGACCTTATCTCCCCCTACTTTATTCCTTGTCGACCTATTCATCAAGATGCCTAGGTCTCGGGGTTTCGGGTCATAAAATATTTACAATATTTTATTCTTATTCTTTTCTTTTCTTTATTCTATAATTTTGGCTTTAAAAACCGCATTTTATACAATATTTACATACATATACATGAATGCTAAAATGCATGAATTAGGCCTATTTACACGCATTTCCTAGGGTTTTTAAGGCCAAAATGATAGAATAAAGATGATGAAACGTGGATTCATCACTTAGACTTCCTTTTCAGATTGTTCGGGTTAGGTTCAATCTGAGCGGGTATGGCAGCCTTGCCCT
The DNA here is from genome assembly GCA_037367405.1 of Ottelia alismoides. Taxonomy (NCBI): domain Eukaryota; kingdom Viridiplantae; phylum Streptophyta; class Magnoliopsida; order Alismatales; family Hydrocharitaceae; genus Ottelia; species Ottelia alismoides. The sequence continues at coordinate 311,205 of JAZKJV010003275.1, read as the reverse complement.
TTATGATGTCCCTCATCTCATACCGGAATTCATCCATTTCTTGCCTGAAAGACGCTCGATGTTCAGATAGCAAGCGGGCAAGATCATCAAGGGATGGGTTCTCAAAGGCAGGACCCTGAGAACCGGATGCTTGTCCCTGCTGGAAATGGGGTTGCTGCTGCTGTGGTGGCTGATACTGGGGGGAAGGATGGTGATAAGAGTGTTGAGGCTGCTGTCGCTGCCTCCACTATTGTCCCTGATAGACGGGACGAGGACCAATCTGATATTGCTGTTGATGGGCATACTGGGGCTGCTGGTGTTGCTGCTGTAGCTGGCTGTTCTGCTGTCCTTGGGCAGGAGTCTGCTGCTGGGAGGAGGATCCACCATTGCCCCAACGGAATCCGGGGTGATCCCGACGAATCCCGGGCGGAGGGTACCGGTCGTACCAAATCCCATTGACTTCCATCAATGGTTCCTGCTCAAAGGAGGGTGGAGGAAGAACGGCCAGTGGCTGCTCCGGCTGATAGACCACCATCTGCGTGTCCGAAGATGGCGGTTGAGATGGATAGTACTGCAGCAAGGGAACCGGCTCTGCCTGAATGTGATTCACCTGGCGGTATGAGGTAGATGCCTGGTTGGAATTGCTGCTACTCGGATCAGCACGTGATCTGGGAGGCTGTTGTGACTGAGCTTGTGCCTCCTGGACGCACAAAATCTGCGTCTTCAGATCACTCATGGTCTTGGCAATTTGGTCCATCTGGGCCATGCCTTGCATCTGCTTCTTCTCGAGGATCTCGAGGCGGTCCAGCTTCTCACTAATGATGCCCTGTCGGCTGCGGCTGATTCAGCTTGGGCTGCGGCAGCTGACACTGTGTTGGGACCGGCATCGATGCGGGCGATCCTCTGAAATGATCCCGCTCCTTGCGGGGGCTTCTGTTGTGTGTAGACTCGGGCTTGGGCCATTACTGTGGAGTTTTCTGCCATGCCCTCGTAGATGGCCCAGACGTCGTCTTCTCCCTTGGAGAAATAAGACCCACCGCAAGAGGCGTTCACAAGCCCCTGCAGCTCCGGTGTCATCCCACAGAAGAAACTCTGCACGAGATTGGGCTTGGAGATGTCATGATGTGGACACCGGTCGATGAGCTCTCTGAATCGATCCCAGGCTTCATGGAACTGTTCATTTGGGATCATGACGAAGTTACTGATCATGGCTCGAGCTGCGTTGGTCCGGCCGAGAGGGTAGTACTTCTTCAGGTACGCGGTCCGGAGATCTGCCCATGTGTCGACGAATCGCCCAAGGTGTTTGAGCCAATATGCGGCTCTATCAACCAAAGAGAATGGAAAGGCAATCATCTTGATGGTGTCCTCGGTCATCAACCGATCATTGATAGTGCTGCAAATCATCTCGAATTCCTGGAGGTGGAGGTGCAGCTCTTCGGTCGGCAACCCATGGAACTTGGGTAGAAGCTGGATAGTGTGGGGTCGAAGCTCGAAATCTCCGTGAATTGGCGGGAGCCTGATCCAACGGTGAGTAAGGGATGCAGCTGGGTTGTGCAACTTCCTCATGATGGTCTGTGGCGGTCGCTCAGCGTCTGGATCGCCTCCTTCTGCATCTGGTCCTGCTCCTCCTCCACCGTCGCCGCCCCCAGGTCGGTTCTCTCTCATATGTGCTATCTCTCTCATCAAATCACCCATGAAGGTACCCTGGTCACGGATCTGTCTCTGCATGGTCTCCAGGGACGCTAACAAGGAGTTGTTGATGGCCACCTGATCAATTATGAATGGAGGGTGATCATGGTCATCTGGGTGCTCGCCTCTGTCTCCCATTGCTGGATTTTCTGAAAAAACAAAAGAGGCCATCTCAGGTGCTGTCGAATGAGCCGAACTCTGTGATGCACTGAATTCTGAAACAATTGGACTGAGAGAAGGAGAATGGGAAGGGTGGTCGAGGGGGAACAGGGTGGATGTGAACTCAGGCTCGGAGAGCGGACTCTCCGAGGTATTCCTAGATGAATTAGGAGGAGTGCTGGATAGTGGTGCCGACAAGGTCGGCCTAAGAGATCTCCGTCCCATCATCTTGATTATTTGGGAAGATCAGGGAAAATGCTAGAGAAGAAGAAAGGAATGAAATGAGATGCAACAAAATCGCGCACAATTGTGCTGTGTTTTTGATCTTGACCTAAACAAATCTAGCAATCAAACACAAAGCAGGGGTAAGTTCACCAACTCAACACGTGAAGACGTGAAGGTTCGGCTTTTATCTTGTCAGTTTTAGCTTGTTTTCAGGAATTTATCTTGTCACGAGTCCTTAGAGCGCTACGTCTAAAGGAGAGAGAGTACTGCCGGGAAAGTGTCCCGTACTTGTCCTCCTCCTGTGTAACCTGTAACTTGCGCTTTTTGAGGTCCTTGTAACCCTTCCTGGATCCCTACTCAGCCAAAGAAATAGAGGGAGGAAGCCGATAGGCGAAACCGATACTTCGGACCTCGCTCGCAACGGAATCACTCGTGAGCGTGCAAGATCCTACTCGGACGCAGCCGGTGAGACAGACACGCCCGTGAAGGCGTGGCCTAAGCTCGGTACTTCGGACAAGGTCAGCGCTCACACAATAGTGAGTCATCAATGGCGACCAAGCCCTACTCGACTACGTACGATAGTAGCGCCAATAGTTCGGAAATCCAGGCGATACACAAGGCAGCCACAAGTTGGGTTTTTGGCTCTAATCCTTACGAAGTGCTCACCTCACTTGGAAGGAGACCTTCCCATGCAACCTGAATACAAGTGAGGGTGTTACTCTCCTCAAGCAATGAATCCAATTACCGATTTTATTTTTGGTCGAGTTTTCTTAGCAGTCCCTTTTTTTAATTTTTTGGTGTTATCGCTTCTTTTGAGTGAGTTCAAACAAGCGCCTAATGGTTTTTGTATTTTCTTGATCCTACTTTGTTCCAAAAACAAAGGGAGAATAGAGTTGGAAAAGCCATGCAAGTCGACACCAAGGTGGAAATCTCACCTTTGTGCCTAAATGATGCATGCAAAGTAAGAAGACTTACAGCAAATCCCAGCTCTCTCCATGCGGGATGCAAATCAGAATTTGTAAACCTAATCTATATGGCGATATGCAAAAACGGAAATCGTCCTAGAATAGGCTACTGCTAGCGTGAAGAACCACAAGCTAGCCACTAACTCTCAATCCGAGTGTCTGGTCTAGGCTCACCCCTCCTCTGCTCAACACATTTGAGTTAGGAGAAAGCGCTTGTTCGGGAATGAGCTCGCGGCGCGTGGATCGAAAGCTAATAGCTAACTATTTAATTAGTCTAAGTCCAACAACGAACTATAGGAGCATGCAAAGGTAATTAGTGTGTTTGGACCTATTCTAATCGGATCAAGCAGGACCTATAATCTAAGGGCTCAATCCACAAAAGAAAGGAAAAAGGAAAACAAAACCGGAAAATGATAGCGATAAAACGCGAGAAAAACCGCGGTGAGCCCCCGGGTAAACAAACACCCGGAAATTAGGCTCGGTAGTGTCCAAGTGTCCAATGTACATGTATTATTACAAATTAATAGGTCACTCTCTCACAAAAATAAAGGGCAACTAAACTAATCACTCTCTCTCAATCCTCTTGCTCTCTCCTGCCGGCCTGGCTAAAGAAGGGCCGGCTCCGCTTCCCAAGGATGCTCCGGGTCACCTAAGCGATCCGCCTCGCTCCACGGTCCCTCGCAAGAAGACAAGAAAGGGTGGTCAGATAGCTCAAGCAATATATATATATAATGTAAGAGAGATGAAATGAAGCTATGGTAAACACTAAACACAAGTAAACAAAAATGAGCTACTCGTTGTTGCTCGCTCCCCGGCAACGGCGCCATTTGATTTACACGAAATTCGATGTGGTCAAAATTGGTGTCTCACACAAGGCGGAGACGACCGTCGTTGTGGCGACTCACAAGTGAATCTCGTATTTAATCAACAATTAACCCACACTAAAGATCAATAAATTAGAAATAATGTGGAGTTAAAATTTATTTTTAACTCTGCACAAATGGTGTATAGTGACAAGTATGCAGAGAGTTCGAACACAGGGAGCAAGCAGGGTAATTCAAAAATGTGCACAAGTGAGTGTGTATGTATCAAGTGTCTACACTAAGCAATCAAGCAAATAAATTTTTGTGGGTTTTTAATTTTTTAATTTTTTCTATTTTAATTTAATTTTTAATTTTGTATTTTGATTTTTAATTTTCTGATTTTTATATTTTATATTATATATATATATATATATATTTTAAATTTTCAATATTGGAAAATAAAGACAATGTAATAAAAGACAAGGTAAAATATTTATAAAAATAAGCAAAAATAACCAAAAATTCAGAAATAAAATGTTTTTGATATTTTTAGGATTTTTTACTATTTTTGTGATTTTTGGGGATTTTTCAAGGTATTTTTGGTATTTTTAATTACTGAAATAAGTCAAATCACTGAAATAATTGTTGGCAGTGAATAAAATAGGAATTGAAATTATCAAACAGCAACCAAAATTTTTCACACTATTTTTCAAATAAAGAGAACAAAAGATGAAACAAACAAAAACTGAGTTTGTGATTTTTGGATTTTTCTTTGATTTTATATATATTTTTTTGAAGTTTTTGAATGTTTTTAAATTTTTAGTGTTTTTCTTTTGAGATTTTTAGTGATTTTTGGACTAACACTAAAATATGATAAAATAGACACTAGGTAATTTTTTTTAGAATTTTTCGAAGTGTTTTAATATTTTTTTGGCATTTTCTAAGCTAGACAGTAAATAAAAAGCATGTTTTTGATTTTTAATAAATATAAAAATAAAATCAAATCAAAAACTAAAATTATAGCGTGGAAGAATAAGTTAACAGGAGCTAAACCCTAATTTTGTGGAATTTTTGGAGTTAAGATGATAGTTTAAATAATTAGAACAAGCATCCAAATAATAAACAGGCCTGGCAGGGGTATTTATGCAATTTCTCAAACATCCAGGGGCAGACATGCAATTTTTCCACAAATATTTGAACTGAATATTCAATTTATAGCTCCAAAATTCAATTACAAAACCCGCCTGGGTGTCCTAGCAATTTTCCCACCAGGGCGCGTGACTTGCACGCGCCTGGCGAGGACTAAACTGTAATTTCTTAAAAACCTGGGGGTTCACTTGTAATATTTCCAAAAATATACACGTGATGTTAAAGTTTTGGTACTAAACTAAAATACAACAAAGACCGAGGGTACCCTTGCAAAATGCCCACACCTCACGTGAACTGGTCACGTGAGGTGACGCGGCAGGGGACCTATATGCAAATACAAGAAGATGAGGGGTCCTTGTGCAAATATTACAAAAACTTTACACTACAGAAGAAAGTTTTAAAACTAAAATATAAATACAAAAGGCGCGAGGGTGTAGATGCAAAATACCCTCGGCGCGTGATCCGACGGCGATGAAGAAGCCACTTAAACACGTGGCGCAATCTGGACGGCCGATGACGCTTCGACGATGGTCGGTTGAGATTAGATCGCTCGAAGTCGATCTGACGGTTGAGGCGAGACGCGATCCAACGGCGGAGATCAGAACTGGGGCAGCGGCTCGATCGAACGGTGGAAGAGCGAGGTGGAGGAACAGGGAAGAACGCCGGCGGGGCGATCTTCCCCGAGCTCGTTCTCGGGTCTCCGGCGATGGACGGGCTCCAAAATCGAGCTGCGGACTCCTGGGAGGTCGAGGAAGATGCTGAGTGGCTCAAGGACGTCGGAGGTGCTTCGGAGTGCTGGCGCGAAGGCGGCGGAGCTCGGAGCTCCAGGTAGCTCCGACGAACCAAGCAAAACGGCCCCCAGTGGCTTTGACTGCGCGTTAACCTGCAAAAAGGGGTGAAAGGGTCCAGGGCAAACTGCCTGGACCCCGCGAAGGCGAAATGGAGGTCTGATGTGGTCTGTGGACGACGAAGAGATGTCGGCCGGAGGTGCGCTCCGGCGAGATGGGATGATCGAGCGATTAAGGCGATGGAACTCAGATTTTTGGGGGTTTTTGATCCTTAAGCTAAGGGGAATAAAATGACGCAAAGAAATGCAAGGGAGATAGTCCTCGATGGCCGGAGCCAGAGGAAGAAGGTACCTCGACCGCCGGACTTGCGGGAGGTGTTGGAGGCTCCTCCGACTTCAAACGCCTGGGCTGAAGGGCTTGCGATGGAGCTGTCACCTCCAGGAAGCTCAAGAGCACGAAGGTGGCGCAGAAGGGTGGATCGAAGGAACTCAAATTCGAAATGAAAAATGGGGGGTCATTATATTTGGGTTGACCCCTGACAGAGATGTTCTAAAGATCAAGGTGCAGCGAGCGCTACAGTGATCCATGGCCCGAGGTAATCACATAGCGGGCTAGATGGATGAACAAGGAAGAGAAATGCAGAAGGAATCGAGGCGAAACGGTGCAAGTCTCGGCCTAGAAAAATCTGCCAAAAGCGGTCAAAACCAGGCCTAACAAGGGCTACAGAGGGTAGGGCGTCCAGTTGTCCGAAGTCAACTGTTGACGCCTCCTGGTTGGTCCACGTGGACCAACCAGGAAAAACCCTGATAATTATTTTGAAAATTCAATTAAAAATAGAAAAAGGGCGAACTAATTAATGATTATAAAATAAAAAATATTCGTTATTTTATGTAGTATTTTATTATGATTTTTAATTTATTTTATGAAGTATATTTTTATAAGTTTGCTTTTTAACCCTATATATACCTATGTATTTAAGTATTTGATTTTTATTTTATGGATTTCAATTTTATTATTTGTATTTATTATTTTCTAAAATAATAAGATACTTTTATGTACACAAATATATTTTTATTTTATTTTTCTGATTTATTTTGTATATTCAATAAAATATAAGAGTGTTTTGTATAGGTATATGTATAGGCAGTATACCTATGTATTCTTTATACAAGTATTTTTATTTTGTATTTTCTTTGCATTTTTATTCTAATTTTAATGCACATATATAATATAAGTAATATTTACATAGTTATAAAAATACAAAAATACAAAAATAATGAATAAATAATAAATTGAATATTTTAATCAGTACATTTATACAATGTGGGTCCAAAACTCAACTTTCAAACCGTAGCTCCGCCAAATGCGAAACCACCACCATTAAATAGATTATTTTATTCTATATACAATTAAAGGTGAGTATGCTGCATTTGGAGTTGTCAGTTGTGAGATACGGGTCTGGGAAGTTGGGATTCTGGATTTTTATTCAGACCATAACTTTTTATCTGTACATTATTATTCTGTGAAATCAATTTTGTATTTTTATTTATAAAATTATCTACAACTTTCATGTACAAAGTTTCTTAATTTGATGTATAAAAAGTGGAACTAAAAATAAGTCCCAAAATGAATAAAGAATGAATTAATAATTATAGGTATTTTCTCCGTATTCCTAACCTTATCTCCCCCTACTTTATTCCTTGTCGACCTATTCATCAAGATGCCTAGGTCTCGGGGATTTTGGGTCGTAAAATATTTACAATATTTTATTCTTTTTCTTTTCTTTATTTATTCTATAATTTTGGCTTTAATTACAGTATTTTATACACTAATATGATGCACATGCATGAATGCTAAGATGCTCTATTTAAGGGTATTTACAGGCATTTGCTAGGGTTTTTAGTGCCAAAATGATAGAATAAAGATGATGAAATGTGGTTCATCACCCTGTGCGTGATTTATTACTGCATGTGCGTATATTCGTGGGTTATTTGCAGACTAGCCCCTGGACTTTTGGTACCTGTTACCACGTCGTCCAAGTACTTAGTTTTTATTACATTTGGGTCCCTGAGTGCCCCAGGCACGCGCGACGTGCGTGTTTCGCTGGGTATTTTGCACCGGACCCCCCAGAACTCCTGGTATTTGCACATAGGTCCATGTGCACAGTACCCTCTTTCCATTTTTGAATAAAATAGCAAATATACTCCAAATCTAATGAAAATTGGACAGATGGCTCCTGCCATAGTGTAAAATTTTCTAGAAATTTTGGGGACAATTTTGTTTTGATTTGATATTTTTAAAAATTCAAAAACACGTGTTTTCTTTACCGCCTGATTTGGAAAATCACAAAAAATATTAAAATTCCTTTAAAAATCACAAAAAAATTACCTACTTTTTGTTTTGCTGTGCTTGATTTTATAGCCAATTTTGGCTATTTTTCATTTCTTAAAACACCTAAAAATTGAAAAACACTTAAAATCTTATAAAAATTCTAGTAAATAAACTGAAAACCCAAAAATAATAACTTAGGTGCCCAATTTTTTCTTGTTTTCTTCTCTTTACAGGAAAAATACCTCCAGGCCTATCAGGGGCTCTTAGATATTTTATCTAAGCCCCTTAAGCTCGGCTGGACAGTACCTACAGTTTTTGACCTTGTTTCATTTTTATAAAATTAAATAAACATCAGAAAAATCCCAAAAATTCACTAAAACAGTAAAAATTATAAAACACACAAAAATATTTTTGTTTGAATTTTTGGTTGATTTTTAGTGCATTAAATAAATAATTGAATTGCTTGCTTTTATTGCTTTCTTTATTTTCTTAATACCTTAAAAATCCAAAAAAATATAAAAGGCTTAAAAACCACCAAAAATACTCCTTTTATTTTCTTTTATTTCTTTTTGACTACTTCGTAGGCCGCAAGGCCAATTCGTGCTCCTTGTGTTCGACCCTGGTCGCTATACCAGGTTAAACTAATAGCAAGACCGCTATCGTGTTTTGAGTTGATTTTATCTTCTTGGTGGTCTATTTTTCTTGATCGAGTCATCCTGATCGCTTGGGTCGCAACGACCGTTTAGCACCTTATACCCTAGTGGTCAGGACGCTCATCAGAATGGCACCGTTGCCGGGGAGCACGACTTAGTAGTTTTCATTTTATTTTCGTTTTCTTTTTTGCGGCTTTTTGCGGCTCTTTCAGAGTTCGCGACTTTTCGCAGTTTTTGTTTTTATTTTGTTTTTGCTTTATTTTGTTTTATTTTATTTTCTTTTATTTTTGTTTTTGTTTGATTTTTGTTTGTTTATTTTATTTTGCATTTTTGCATATATACCCTCATTTTATTTTCATTTATTTTTCTTATAACTATTTGATTATTTTTTATTGGTCTGACCACTCTATTTCTTTCTTGCGAGGGCCCGAGGACCGAGGCGGTCGATTTCGAGAAGCCGACGCAACCGCGAGACTCGGAGGTGGCTCCCTTCTACACGGAGCCGCAGGAGAGCGTGAGGGACAGACTGAGTGGGAGAGGTTTAGCTTAGGATTTATTTTATTTGATTATTATTGTAATAATACAGGGACACTTAGACTCTTGGACTTGAACTCTTAGCGGGTTTGTTTCGCCGAGCACCGGTGTGCTCGGGGGACCCTTAGATTTTTCGCGGCTTTTTCGTGGCTTTTGGTTTTTCGCTGCCTTTTCCGATTTTCAGCGGTTTTTATCGAGCCCCTAGACTTAGGATTTTCTACTTGATTGTGCCGTAATTAGTAGGGTCCCTACATCTAATTGCTTGCATGTTCCTATAGTGCGATTAATTGGACCTACTAATAATTGATTAATAAAAATAACTGACTCATCCCCTTCGTAGCCTACGTGCCGTAGCCTACCCCGCAAAGCGCTTTCTCCTACCCCCGATGTGTCGGGCAGAGAAGGGGTAGACCGAGACCGGACCTTTGGCTTGAAGGGTCGGTGACCAGTTAGACGGTTCTTCGAGTAGACTTGCTTGTTTAGGACTCGGTTTTCATCGCTGCACCATTTAGGTAGTTTATTTTCTGTCTTTACATTTCTGCGCGGATCACTTGCATGTAGAGTGCTGGAGGAAAGGTACGCATTTCTATCTCTGCATGCATCATTGATTTCATCGCACATCGGCTTTTTCGTCTTCTCCCTCTTGTTTTTGATTAAATAACCAGGAGAACTGAAAAATTCGTTAGGCCTTTGTTTTTATTGAAAAAATTAAAAAGAAAAACCATAAAATTGGGACTGCTAAAACTATTGACCCTAAAAGACACCTGACTTAAAAATTTGTCTTGGGGAGAGCAACCCCCTCATTGTTTGGTTTGATTGCGCGAGAGAGTGACCGGCACCCTAGGTAGAGCCCTCCGGTGCTATTTCCAGCTGACTACCGACTCTTCCGTACGGGCCAGTCGGTTGGGGTGGCATCGGGTATCCCAACAGGTCATGTAAGCGCTCTGATAGATTGCTTGTTCACCTAATAAAATTTGACAAGATAATTTGACCGAGCCTTTACGGTCTTCAGCTCGTGTTGTGTTGGTGAACAAAGGGTTTTGTTGCCGATCATAGTTTTTCCAGATCTCATTCGCCCTACTCGTTAGATCACGATGATGGGTAGACGCTCTCTTAGGCAGCCTCTGGCTGCACTGCTTTCGGGCACGTCTACCCAATCATCTAGGTTGGCCCGCGAGAACCGAGACCAGTTCTCCGAGCCCGAGTATGATTCTGCCCTGTTCCACCTCGACCCCCTTTCTTTCGGTTCTGAGAGATATGAGCCAGAGGAGAGATTAGCAGACTTGACAGCACCTGAGTTTGGCTCATTTGATTTTGCAGACGCCATGGCCGGCAGTTCCGAGGATCATTCCCGTGGTCCACAGCCTGAGCACTTTGTGTTGGACCAGGGCGCGATCAACTCCACCCTGATCGCCTCCTTAGAGACCGTCCAGCAGCAGTTGAGGGATCAGGGAGCATTCATGCTCGACATGAGGAGAGAGATGGAGCAGATGCGAGCAGAGAGAGCAGAGCGAGAGCAGAGGAGAGAGGGACCGTGGATCCCAGAGGATGCAGATGCAGCAGCCGCAGCAGCAGCCGCAGCCGCGGTAGGAGGACCACCGAGACCGATGCGGGAGTTACACAACCCCGGATCGACGCTGATGCACCACTGGGTTGTACTTCCAGCCATCGTGGGGGACTTCAAGTTCCCCCTGAACACCTTGCAGTTACTCCCCCGTTTCCACGGACTCGCTACTGAGGAGCCCCATCTTCACCTCCAGAAGTTCCTCATGATTTGCAGCACTGTCCACGACCGTCAGGTGGACCAGGATACGATTCGGATGATCGCCTTCCCCTTTTCCTTGGCCGACAGAGCAGCCACCTAGCTGAAGCACTTGGGGAGGTTTGTTTACACCTGGGAGTAGCTCCGCACCGAGTACTTGAACAAGTACTATCCACTCGGACGGACCAATGCAGCGAGAGCCCTCATCAGCAACTTCTCCATGCTCCCCAACGAGCAATTCCATGAGGCATGGGAGAGGTTCCGTGAGCTGACTGACCGATGCCCGCACCATGATATTTCGAAGCCCAACCTTGTGCAGAGCTTCTTTAGCGGGCTGACACCAGAGCTCCAGGGCTTGGTGAATGCTTCTTGTGGCGGCTCTTACTTCGCCAAGGATCACGACCAGGTCTGGGCCATCTACGAGGAGATGGCCGAGAACTACATGGTGATGTCCCAGACCAGGTTATACACTCAGGGCAGACCCCAGCAGCAGCCAGGACCCGTGCAGTACCAGAGGATAGCACGGGTCGACGCCGGTCCAACCAGTTCATCTGCAGTAGCAGCAGCACAGGCAGAGTCATCCGCTGCGAATATGGGTATCATCAGTGAGAAGTTGGATCGGATGGAGCTGATCGAGAAGAAGCAGTGCCAGGGCATCACTCAGATGGAGCAGATGGCACAGACTCTGAGCGACATGAAGACCCAGCTCATGTGTCTCCAGGAGGCACAGACGGCTTCACAGCCCCGTCTTCAGTCGCGAGGCGATACCGGCGGTAGCAGCAGCTCGTTCCAGCGCTCTAGCTCACACCAGCAGCCTAGACAGGTTCACCTTGTACAGGCGGAGCCATACCAGCAGCCGCAGCCCACCTACCAGTCACCATCATCTCCAGACTTATAGATGGTGGTATACCAGCCGGATCAGCCTCTGGCAGTACTACCGCTAGCCCAGTACGACGCAGAGCCGTTGATGGATGTCAACGGGATTTGGTATGACCGTCCTCAGCCTGGGATCCGACGAGACCATCCCGGATTCAGGTGGGGGAGTGGAGGTACCCAGCCCCAGCAGCAGCCATTTGGCCAGGGAGGCCAGTACAGCCAGCAGAGGGATCACCAGCAGCAGCAGCCCCCAGCCTATCAGTCACAGCAGCAGTCATCCTTCGTTCCTCGTCCCTATCAGCAGCAGGGACAGTCTTGGAGGCGAGAGCAGACTCACCAGCCACACCAGCAGCAGCACCCTCCTAGTTACCCCTCTCAGCAGCAGCAACACCAGTTCCAGCAGCCTCATTACCAGAGAGGCCACCCGTCGGGCTCCCATGGTTCACCATACGAGAGCCCCGCCTTGGATGACATAGCCCGCCTCCTCACGGACCAGCAGGCTACCTTCGGGAGATGGACGAGTTCCGCCAGGAGATGCGGGACATTGTGAGAGGGAAGGCCGCCATTCCTGCCCAGATAGAGCTGAATCCCAACAGCCTGAAGCGGAAGTCTGAGCAGGTAGCTTCCACTGAGCATGCCACTCCTAGTGATCCATTTGATGATATGTCTTCGGATCTTTTTGATGCTGATTTTGTTACTCTTAGGAGCGGTAGGACACCAGCAGGCGGCGGCGCCTCGTCTGAGCTACACCACGAGGACACTCTTAGAGCGCCAGAGGAGGAGGAGAGCGGTACTGAGGCCGCTCATGATGATGACGGTGGTACTGATGCCACCAAGGATGCTGATCCCACCGGCGGTACTGAGGCCGCCACTTCACCAGTCCGAGGAGGTGGTACTGACGCCACCCGAGTTGCCGAGACAGTACGTGGTACTGAGGCCGCGAGACGTCCATCAGAGCCAGCCCGTGGTGGTACTGAGGCCACCGGTGTTCATGTAGAGAGAGCTGTTGTTTTTCCTCATTCTGATGTAGCTCGGAACCATGTTTTGAATAAAGGAAAAGGTTTAGTTTACTCTGGTCCCACTGTGGTGCTTGATGTATGTGCGGATCCGGCCGTCGAGCCGTCTAGACCTATTCCTAGTTCTTCATCTGAGAAGGACCCTGTGATCCCCTTCCCTAGAGCCCTTCAGATGGGGAAGGGGAAGAAAAAAGAAAAAGATCCAAAAAAAAGAGAGCAGGAGGAGTTCAGCCAGAGCATGATTGATCGTTTTCATATCCAGCTGACCCTTCAGGAGGCTTTGCAGCACATCCACCTTCTTCAGCGTTCTTTGAGAGATAGGACTACAGTCAGGAGGAGGAGGAGGAACCACCATTCAGAGATACATGTGCTGACGAAAGCCACGTGCTTCGCGATCCAGAACCGTCTGCCGGCCAAGAGGCCAGATTCAGGAGCCCCATATGTCAGATGTCATCTTAGAGAGCAGAGGTTCGACCGGACTCTATTGGATAGCGGATCGTCTATCAACCTCCTTCCGGCAGCCCTTCTCGATCGCTTCGAGTTGGGCACTCTTAGACAGAGCAGGACAGTCCTTCAGTTTGCTGATCGATCTGTCAAGAGGCCGAAGGGGTTGTTGCGAGACGTTATCGTCACTATTCAGGGCCTGCAATTCCCCGTGGACTTCGTAGTGTTGGACATGGAGATCCCTGATTCAGTGGTCGATTCTCCCATCATCCTCGGTCGTCCGTTCTTGGCCACAGCCAAGGCGGTGACTGACCATGATAGCGGGAAGGTATACTTTCGCGTCGAGGGCGAAAGTGTACAGATAGAGACGGTCGAGGACTACAGAGCCAGAGATAGAGCATGCTCAGAGACCAGCACAGATACAGAGCAGCTGACAGATGCAGGGTTAGACATCCACCAGGATTGTGATTTTGTGATCACAGATGATGAGGCAGCATGGGCAGACCCTACAGCACAGGCCATCCTCTCATTTCCAGACACCACTGATGCCGAGTTGATAGCATAGGAGAGCTTGGAGAGCACAACCCTGGTCCAGGATACTTCAGAGGCAGCAGAGCCGGTTCTCGACGGCGACACAGAGTTTAGTGATGGTGGTACTGAGGCCACCTTGTGTGATGGTGGTGCTGATGTCACATTGTTTGATGCAGATCCCTCGGATTCAGAGTCTGATTGGGCAGATTGCGAGGATCAGATGCCAGACCTGAGTCTTACAGAGCCTATAGCTGAGGAGGAGGTAGATGCAGAGCAGATCAGAGACAGTTCAGTTGAGCAACCTTCTCCAGATACAGTTTGCGAGAGTTCGTTTTCATTCTCCGAGGCAGACTTGGCAGCTTACACGCACCTTCTTCCAAAGCCAGATTTGCCAGCACCCAGCTGTCCAGAGCTGAAGCCGCTCAATACTTCGCTGAAGTATAGATTCCTTGCGGGCGAGCCTAAGATGTACCCAGTCATCATCTCCGCTGATATGATTGGAGAGCAAGAATCCCGTTTGATGGGGGTTCTTGAAAAGAACCGCAAGGCAATCGGATGGAGCGTAGCAGATCTCCATGGGATTAGTCCAGCGTTGAGATCCCACCATATCTATCTCGAGGAGGGGGCGAAGCCGGCGCGTGAGTTCCAGCGGCGGCTGAACCCCAACCTGAGAGAGGTCGTCATGAAGGAGATTTCCAAATGGTGGAGCGCAGATTTTATTTATCCCATTTCCGACTCCAAGTGGGTCAGCCCCTTGCATGTGGTGCCCAAGAAGACGGGCATCACGACTGTGATCAGTGAGTCGGGAGAGGAGATTGCTACACGAGTACCCACCTCTTGGCGGGTCTGTGTTGACTACAGGAGACTCAACCAGGCCACCAAGAAGGACCATTTCCCCTGCCTTTTATTGATCAGATCATTGAGAGACTGGCAAGGAAGAGCCATTACTGTTTTCTGGATGGGTACTCGGGCTACAACCAGGTGGCCATCGCTCCTGAGGATCAGGAGAAGACCACCTTTACCTGTCCCTTCGGCACATATGCTTTTCGACGCATGCCATTTGGGATATGCAATGCCCCTGTGACTTTTCAGAGATGCATGCTGTCGATCTTTTCGGACATGGTAGGGGAGTGTTTGGAGGTCTTCATGGATGATTTCTCGGTCTACGGCGACGGATTCGACTCCTGTCTTGACTGCCTAGACCGGGTACTCCAGCGATGTATAGAGGTCCATTTGATGCTTTCTTGGGAGAAGAGTCACTTCATGGTGACTCAAGGGATGGTGCTTGGCCATATCATCTCCAACAGGGGCATGGAGGTTGATCTGGCCAAGGTTGATGTCATTAGAAAACTCGCACTGCCGTCCAATTTGAGGCAGCTACGGTCATTCCTGGGGCACGTTGGTTTTTATCGGAGATTTATTCATGATTTCAGCAAGATTGCCCGGCTGTTGACTGACCTCTTGATGAAAGACACCGAGTTCCTTGTCGATGACAAGTGTCTTTCGTCCTTTGCGACTCTCCAGTAGTGTGTGATTGAGGCTCCTGTTCTCCAGCCACCCGATTGGTCTCTACCATTCGAGATCATGACGGATGCCTCCGATTTTGCCATAGGGGCCGTGCTGGGACAGAGGAGCGATGGAGTACCCTTTGCTATCCACTACGCTAGCCGCACATTGGATTCCGTCCAGCGGAATTATACGGTCACAGAGAAGGAGATGCTATCTGTAGTTTTCGCCCTAGATAAGTTTCGATCTTATATCATTGGATCTAGAGTGACCCTGTACACCGATCACACCGCCATCCGATACCTCGTGGAAAAGAAGGATGCCAAGGCCAGATTGACTAGATGGATCCTTCTACTCCAGGAGTTCAACATTGAGATCAAGGATAAGCCTGGAGTCAAGAATGTGGTGGCGGATCACCTCTCCCGTATAGAGCAGCCTGAGGAGTCTGAGCAGATAGATCCCATTTGTGAGACCTTCCCAGATGAGGCGATCCTTGCTATCGCCTCACTCCCGTGGTATGCCGATATTGTGAACTTTCTCGTTGCTGGGAAAGTCCCACAAGATTGGCCCAGGCAGAGGCTTGAAACCTTCCTTGCAAAGGCCAAGTCCAACCACTGGGAGGATCCCATCCTTTACCACGAAGGAGGGGATAGCATCTGGCGTCGGTGCATTCCTCAGGAGGAGAACCATAGCGTCCTCACTTACTGCCACAAGCTTGAGGCAGGAGGACATCATTCTGGGAGGAGAACAGCACAGAAAGTGCTCCAATCCGGCTTGTGGTGGCCTACCCTCTTCAAGGACTCTGATGAGTTCGTGAAGAGGTGTACTGACTGTCAGAGGATGGGCACTTGTGGACAGCGTGATATGATGCCGATGCAGCCCATTCACTTCTGTGAGGTTTTTGACGCATGGGGCATCGATTTCATGGGTCCATTCCCTAAGAGACAGGGATTCGAGTACATTCTGTTGGCCATGGATTATGTTAGTCGTTGGGTTGAGGCTATCCCCGCCCGAGCCGCTGATGCGAGGACAGTATGTAGATTTATGAGGAAGCACATCATCACGCGGTTCGGGGTCCCTCGAGTTTTGATTTCAGATGGGGGGTCTCATTTCATCAACGACCAGGTGAAGGCCCTTGCTAGCGAGTTCGGTATAGACCATCGTGTTGCTACACCTTACCATCCACAGACGAATGGACTAGCCGAGGTGTCGAATAGGGAGATCAAGACTATATTGCAGAAAGTCGTCCGCCCTGACCGAAAGGATTGGTCACAGCTTTTGGACTCGGTCTTGTGGGCATATAGGACGTCTTTCAAGACATCATTGGGCACATCTCCCTTTCGCCTCGTATATGGCAAGCCGTGCCATTTACCTGTTGAGCTGAGGCACAGGTCACTTTGGGCAGTTACAGACATACTTATGGATCCAGATGGTGTAGGAGACCAGAGAAGGGCAGAGTTAGCAGCCCTGGAGGAGTTGAGAGACACCGCCTTCTCAAACAGCCTACAGTATAAGGAGAGAGTGAAGGAGTGGCATGATTCTCACATCAGCCACAAGCATTTTGAGATTGGACAGAGAGTATGACT
Organism: Ottelia alismoides; assembly: GCA_037367405.1. Taxonomy (NCBI): domain Eukaryota; kingdom Viridiplantae; phylum Streptophyta; class Magnoliopsida; order Alismatales; family Hydrocharitaceae; genus Ottelia; species Ottelia alismoides. The sequence continues at coordinate 294,209 of JAZKJV010003275.1, read as the reverse complement.
GTTTGATGCGAGGCTTCGTTTATTTCCAGGGAAGCTACAGAGCAAGTGGAAGGGACCCTACTTGGTCAGAAAGGTACACGATAACGGTAGCATTGATGTATCCGAGTTGTCTTCTGAGAGTACTTTTCGAGTGAACGGCCAGCGGCTCAAGCCATTTCTAGATCATGAGCCGCGGGTCGTTGATCTTGCCCCTATTCATTTTGCGTGAGATGTGGTCTTTGACTCACATCTAATGCATCTCACGCCTGAGTTTCACTGATCTTCCACCTTGTATAGATCCAGATGTCTATATCACTACATTCTTTAGTCCCACATCCCTTTCTTCATCTGTTGATTATGCTATACTTAGGGTACACTTTACCCTAAGTATAGGGGGATGTAGGACCTTCGGGTATTTCTTTTGTTTCTTTCTACCCCTGTTTTTGCTGCCTATACTTAGGGATATTTTACCTAAGTATAGGGGGGGTAGACCCTGTACATTCTCCACTCAGTTTTCCCTTAGTGTACAGCCTGCTATACTTAGGATTATTTGATCCTAAGTATAGGGGGAAGACCCGAGACCCTCTTGACGTTTCTATTTTCATTCGTCTTTGTATATAGCCTTTCTTTTCACTTCCCTATACCTAGCACGAGTTATGTCTTCTTCATCGCTCTTGACTCTGAGGACATCGTTCGAGCTAAGTATAGGGGGGTGTGTATATATTTCATATATACTTTAGCCATAACTCATACTTTGTGTGAGTGTGTTAATAAATAAAATGGCTAAAATCCCTAAAAACACAAAAATTAAAAAAAAATTCATGTACATAAACATTCTTTTATTTGCACATAAATAGCTAGTGTACAAATTATTTTTGTAAAAATGATTTCAAAAATCTTTTGTGTAAAGCTTGTGTAAATATTTTCTTATCAAAATTATGTATATAGTACAAAATTTTTCCAAAATGTTTTGAAAATCAAAAGTTTGCAAAAATCTTGTGTAAATGTGTGTAAATACCTTTTTGCAAAACTTGCACCTCATGCATCATCCATTCATGATTTCAAAACATTTTTCAAAAATTTTGCATATTTGTAAAAATTTGTGTAAATAGCATCTTTTGTACATATGTATATAGTTTTTCTGGATGATAGTTGACATTTAAACTAGCCTGGAATCAAATTGAGAAATGGAGCTTGATTAAGATCTTAATCCACCTAACTTCTAAGAGGAACCTTATAGGGCTTAGGTTTAAGGCTTTTCAGGTCCATGGTGACTTAATTCTTTGAGTCCACTAGGCTATGATCACATGTCATCTTAATGAGCCTAAGTAGAGAACTTAACAACAACACATGACTTATATAGATTATGGTTTTACTTGGACACCAACACTTTGCACCGAGCTCTCTACGGATGAGGTGGTGAGGAGGCAGTCTTCCTTGACTTGGGGTAGCATATGAGGGTAGTACTTCTTGGCGGAACCTCTCTTCTTCTTTTAGTGAAGGAAGTGCGTCTCAACTTGGTTTGGTTGCCATGAGGTCTAACGACGGGAGTTGTGGGTTGCAATAAAGCTTCAAAAGAGGGATAGTCTACTGGCTCAAGAGGAAAAACTCCTTGTATATATGCTGCACATGTATATGTTGTATAGATGCACTTGAAAAAAAATGCAAAAAGAAAATAACTCCAAAAAAGTAGTGGGTCTGATAGAAAATGATAATCCCACCGGAGTATGTATATAGAGTGCAATAAGCAAAGCTTGAGTTTCATGATCCACTTGATGTAGCTTGCAGCAGGGAGACTTGGCTACACTGGTCAAGCTCCCAAGGGTACATGGCTACACTGGCCTTGACCCATTCTCTTCTTCCTCCTCTTCTTGAGCCGGTTGAACTTGAACTTAGAAGGGAATACCCCGCTCCTCGAGGAAAGAGTGGCCAGATTGAGGTCATAGAGTTACCTTGTTGGGGAGGGTTGTCAAGTTGCCATTTCTGAGGTGGAGAGCTTAGACCTCACATTCACAGGACAAGAAAAGATTCATGGTCTTCAGGGTTTGTGATTGATGACTTGTTCTGACCTGGAGTATTGAGGAGTCTTGGTTATAGATTAGTGGAACTTAGAGGCTGTTAAGTTTTAGACTTAAGTCCAAATAAGGTTCCGACACATTAATAATCCAAAGATCTGATCGAGCTCCATACCTTAATTTAATGAAGGCAAGTTTAATAATCAGCCTTGATCCATGTACATTCTCTTTTTCTTTTTCCTTATTTCTTTTTCACTTCTTTTTCAAATAAGTGTTTGCTAAGGGACTAGCAAAGTTAAGTATAGGGGGGTGATGAATACTCATTCATCACTCTTTATTCTTATATTTTAGCTACAAAAACCTTTGCAAATGCATGTATATAGTTGTAAATAGAAATAATTACCAAAAGCATGCATTGTGTAAAAACCTATAATTAGCATGTTTTTGTGCAAAAATAAAAGAATAAAGATTAAAAAGAAAAAGAGGGAAATATTTAGAATAAACATTGAGCAACCTAACCCAAGGGAGGGCTCAGCATGGGCCTGACCGCATAAAAGCCAAAATAGAGGGAGATAGGGGCTCATGTGTGTAAATATTTATGTAAATAAAATAAAAGTATTTTCCTCACAAAAATAGACTCAAATTGGCTTGTAAATACTTGTATATATCTCTAAATATAAAATCAAGATAAAAATATAAAAATGAAAAAGAAAACAAAAACATCATTCATGTATATAGACCATCCATCCCCTATTTATTTAGCTTTGTAAATAAATAAAATTAATCTCTAAAAATTTGGTAAATATTCTATATTATGTAGTGTAAATAAATAAAAAAATTAAAACAAAAACAAAATAAAAATTACAAAATTAAAAATCAAAACACTATTGTAAATATACCATGTATATAAATATACATATTTATTTATTTCACCTATGTATAAAAATAATAAAAATAAAAAAATATCTTTTTATTCCTTATTTTATGATATAAATAAATAAAATATAAAATGGGAGTAAAATTGTATAAAAATAACAAATTAAAAATCAAAATTAAAATCCTATATATTGTACATATACCTATATATAACCCTACTATGTACATACCTTATTTTTACTTTGAAAAATTAATTAAAAATCACTAAAAATAGAAAAAATTAAAAGAAAAATATTTCATGTTTTGACTTTTCCATAATTCTACCATTTCTTATTTTTAATTGAATTTTTAAATCTTTTACACGTGGCCTTCACCCATTGGCCCTGGGGATTGTTGACCGCCAACTGCCCCCCCCCCCCCAGGACCACTTCCCACGGGTTAGGCGCCCGACCCGACTTCCCCCTATTTTAGCGCCTAAACCCGATTCCCCCTCGCCTAAACCCCGGGTCCGATTCCTTCCTGATATATCCGACACCCTCGTCGGAGCCACCGCCTCGGGATCCGCGCTCCAGAATGCCCTACCCGCGCTCGTCTTCCCGGACCCTCCAACATATATAGCCCGAGCTCCGCCACCTTCATTCCTATCTTTGGCTCATTTGCTTCGCTACCTGTGACCTCCACTGTGTTGGCGAGAGTGACAGCTTGCTCCAGCAAGTGTTGCAGCGAGCGGCCCATTGATTCGGCGAGTATCACCGCCGTGCTCCGCCCAGAGCCGGAGCTTGAGTCTCGGAGGTCGGCGCTCCTCGAGACAAGGACCAGGAGCTGCGCAAGCTCGCCCCCAGTCGATTCGTTCATCTAGGTATACCCATTTCGCTTTCTTTTTCGCTAATTTTAGATTACCCCCAATCCGCTCCGCCGTCGTGTTTCGCCGATTCCGACCACCTCACAGTACCGTTCGATCGTCGGAATCCACCGTCACCTCCGCCTTCCTCCCGCGCACGTTTTCCATACTCCCATTCAACCTAGCTCGCACAGGAGCTGGGGTTCGAGCTCTTCCATCCTCACCCTCGCCGGAGCTCGCCCACCTCGACCCTCCGACCATCTTCACCCCGCCTAACCGAGTCGGGGCACTTTGCCCTCGACCCACGAGTCTTCTGGACCTATTTAGCAGGTATTACGAGGACCATCTGAGGTCCTCCTATTCGCGCCAGGAGACGTTCCTCCGCCGACCTCGCCGGAGCCCTTCAGGGCTCGGTCGGGTCATCGGAGACCCCCATCTGATGCGGAGGCCCACGCAGACCCTTCTCCGATCATCAGCGCCCCGCGAGGAGGCTCGGAGCGAGCGTACTGGGCCGGCGAAGTTCGCCGGCCACCTGTTCTTCGAAGACCTCCAGCCACCGTCAGATCAGCCTCAGAGCTCCAGATCACATCCTGACCGTTCATTTGAGGAGCTGCAACTAGCGTCCGATCAGTGGAGGACTGATCTCAGCCGTCGATCCAGCGAGGCTTCATCCACTACGCACGAGGACCGTCCGATTTCCACGTGGAGAGCCCGCACCCGTTCGATCCGGCCAAGCAGTTCGAGGTCGAAGGCGCCACCTGATCCTCACCGTCAGATTCTCCACGTGGCGCCCATCCAGCCGTCTCCATTAATAAAGGGTAACTTACCCTTAGGCCCTCCTGTTTCTTTTATTTAGCACTTAGTTTTGTAAATATTTAGTTTAGTTGTTTAGTTTTTGGTAAAATTGCATAGAGGACCCTGCACTTTACTTTCTTCGCATATATGCCCCTGTGTATGGTGTAGCACGTGCTTCGACACGTGTTTTTCTGGCTTTTTGCATTAAATACCTTGTAGTTTTGTGATGTTATAGAATCAATGAAAACTTTTGGATATTTGCACTTATACCCCTGTGCGTGATTTATTATTGCATGTGCGTATATTCGTGGGTTATTTGCAGACTAGCCCTTGGACTTTTGGTACATGTTACCACATAGTCCAAGGACTTAGTTTTTATTACATTTGGGTCCCTGAGTGCCCCAGGCACGTGCGATGCGCGTGTTTCGCTGGGTATTTTGCACCGGACCCCCCAGAACTCCTGGTATTTGCACATAGGTCTCTGTGCACAGTACCTTGTTTCCATTTTTGAATAAAATAGCAAATATACTCCAAATCCAATGAAAATTGGAAACATGGCTCCTGTCATAGTGTAAAATTTTCTGGAAATTTTGGGGACAATTTTGTTTTGATTTGATATTTTTAAAAATTCAAAAACACATATTTTCTTTACTGCCTGATTTGGAAAATCACAAAAAAATATTAAAATTCCTCTAAAAATCACAAAATATTTACCTACTGTTTGTTTTGCTGTGATTGATTTTCTAGCCAATTTTGGCTATTTTTCATTACTTAAAACACCTAAAAATTGAAAAACACTTAAAATGTTATAAAACTTCTAATAAATAAACTAAAAACCCAAAAATAATAATTTAGGTGCCCAATTTTTCCTTGTTTTCTTCTCTTTACAGGAAAAATACCTCCAGACTTATTGGGGGCTCTTATATATTTTATTTAAGCCCCTTAAGCTCGGCTGGACAGTACCTACAGTTTTTGACTTTGTTTCATTTTTAGAAAATTAAATAAACATCAGAAAAATCCCAAAAATTCACTAAAACAGTACAAATTATAAAACACACAAAAATATTTTTGTTTGAATTTTTGGTTGATTTTTAGTGCATTAAATAAATAATTGAATTGCTTGCTTTTATTGCTTTCTTTATTTTCTTAATACGTTAAAAATCCAAAAAAATATAAAAGGCTTAAAAACCACCAAAAATACTCCTTTTATTTTCTTTTATTTCTTTTTGACTACTTCGTAGGCCGCAAGGCCAATTCGTGCTCCTTGTATTCGACCCTGGTCGCTATACCAGGTTAAACTAATAGCAAGACCGCTATCGTGTTTTGAGTTGATTTTATCTTCTTGGTGGTCTATTTTTCTTGATCGAGTCATCCTGATCGCTTGGGTCGCAACGACCGTTTAGCACCTTATACCCTAGTGGTCGGGACGCTCATCAACGTCTCAGTATGAATCTTATTAGATGTGTGAATCTTATAAGATATGAGTGGCCTAAATTATGATGGAACACAAACAAATTTGATGTTATACTCTCGTGTGTCTAACCTTAATTTCGCCACTCAAGTCGAGCCCCACCCTCACCAGAGAGTGAAACAGGTCTCGACACACTACAAAAATAATGTCCAACTCTTTTTACACGTGCGAGCTCTCAAACAAGAGCCGTTGTAAATAAGCAAATTACCTAAATTATTACAACACGATAATTACAAAAAATTACAAAAAATTGCTCTCGGAAATAAATTAAATATCCTTGCTCTTCAGCAGTCGACGTGCGTCACGTCCGTCGACCTCCAATGCAGTCCAAGTTCACCGGGCCCTCATAAGGAAAATAAAATTTATGTTAGAGAGATTAATAATAAAATATGTACAAAAATGAGTAGAAAAATAATTGAGAAAAATGGAATAAATACAAGGTGGCTCGGGGGCCAGACTACCCGAGTGAGAGAAAACCTAAATCAAATTTTTTAAATTAATCCCTAAGCCGTTCGCCTCCCCGACAACGACGCCATCTGATCGTTCGCTAAATATGTTGTTTAATTTGGGTTCGTTGTAGTACGTGTACTTAGCAAATCGTTCAGAACCGAGAGATCTCCACGAGGAGTGTCTCAACTTTAATTTATATCCCGGGCAAGTCTGGGGTAGAACACATGGAGGCAAAGGAACAACGTTAGGTTAATCCAAAAAACTTAGGTCTAGATTTCCAAATGGTATTTTTTATTTTTTTATGCAAACCAAATGAAAATGCAAATGAGGATGAATTAAGATAATAAGAAAACACACTAATAGGTCAAATTAATTTTAATGTGAAATTAATCAGATTTAGTCTAATTATATTTTCCTACAATCCTAATCCAGAGATGAGTAAAAAACACATTTTTGGAATTTTAGGGAAAAAAACGCAATAATAAAAAATGTACACTTTTTATGGCTTTTTTCACAATTTTTCACACAAACACAATGCAAAAATAATGAAAAAAATACGGAATAAAAATATGATGCAATGATACTACAGTAATGTTTTTGGAATTTTCTGATAAAATATGGTTTTTTTTATGGATTTTTTAATGAAAACAGAGTGAAAGTGACTAATTAATTCCTAATAAATCCACAATAGCAATTTATCCAGATTGCAAATTATCTCAAAATGGTATCTATAGATGCAATTCAGGAGAGTTGAAATTTTGTAAAAAATATGTATATAGATTTAATTAAAAATTAAATATCAAAATCACTCTACAATTTATTTAAAGCACGATAACTCCAATTGATATGAAATTTGGACAGTAATGAAATCACACTTCAAGACATCATTCCTATTTTTGTGAAATTTTTCGGGCAATTGTGAGTGAGATATAAATTTAAGAGCTCAAAATGGATAAAATAAACAGAATTTCAATTAAACATTTTTAATTAATTCATCATTGTTCACAAAAATACAATTAAATAATCACACTGAGACAATTAGTTGCACAACATCAAGATATTTTTCATCAAAAGAAATGATGCAGTATAAAGGTCCAAATTAAAATGCAAATACAAGGTTATCCGTGCAAATACAGAGAACAAACAAAACATACAAACAAATATCTACATGGACTGTTTTGTAATTACAAAAACATGAGAAAATAAAATTGTAATTTTTACAAAAAAAATAAAAAATGGACCTTCTTCTCCAGCAGGTGGGTGATTGGGGCACCCAAAAGGGAACGGCGAGGCGGGGTGCTCGGAGGTGCGACCGGCGGTGGCGTGGCCGGCCACACGGAAGAGGGTGGAGCGGCGACACTGGCGCGAGTGGGTGGCCCCGCTCGAAGATGGGGCAGAGGGCTGGAAGTGATGCCGCGGGGTTGGCAGGGTGAAGGAGGCTGCAGGTGTGGCGGGGGTGCCGCAGCTAGCGGCGAAGAGCCGCACGAGCGGCCGACTGGAAGTGGCGCCCGTCTAGGCACGGAGCTAGGAGACGCGACGACAGGCGACGCCGCCTGCTCGTGGAAGAAGGGGGGCGCCCGACGACCTGCTGTTTTTTTTTACTTTTTTGATTTTTTGATATTTTTTGTTTAATTTTTAAATTTTATTCTTAAATAGGGATTGCAAATAAAAAGATGAAGAGAGAGGTTGATGGAGTAAAATAAAATGAATGTGTGGTGATGGTGATGATATGGAATAAACAAATGGGGGTATGTGGATGATAATGTGATGTGATTAAAAAAATGAGAAAATAGCAACGATGACAAAATGAAGGGAAAAATACCTATGATGGAGACGGTCGCCTGTGATGTGCTCACGAGAGCACGATCTTCGCTCAAATCATCGGTGAGAAATGAGCTCGAGCAGCGCACGGATGCGACTGCGGTGTTGGCCAAGAAACCAACAGATCTCACCGGAGAGAGGGCTGTCGTCGCTCAACCGCAACTGCGTCACTGTCACCGATTCAACTCTGGGAACTAGGCTCTCCTCACATAAAGATGGATCAAAGGTAAAAGTGAGGAGAATGTGATGTATATAAAGAAAAAAAATGAGAAGTTATTAAAGTGGTGGGAGGTTAATAAAATAATGGGGTTGAATTAGAAGTTAGAAAATTTGGTGTAATGATGGAGTTGAGTGGTGGTTATTGTAGAGAATGGAAAATAAAATAAAATAAATAAAAGTAGCCTACTTTAAATGAGAGAATAAAATAAAGAAAACAAAATGGAATATTTACAAAAGTAGGTCCATAAAAACACTATGTACATGGATTTTTTTACTTTTCTAATTTGATTTTTTTATATTTTCAATAAAAGATATTTACAAACTAAAAAATAAAATAATATAATATAAATAAGTGTAACATAAAAGAATTTTTTTGGGATTTTTTAGTAATTAAGAAGAGTAAATAAAAAATAAAGAAAAAAGAAATGTACAACATATACAAAGTACACCTAGGTCCCAAAACTCAAATTTTGCAAACGAGCTCCGATTGATGAAACCACTTTCATTAGATAGATAATTTTCTAACTTAAACTTTAAAAGTGAGTTTGGTGAATTTGGAATTCATACGGAGTGGAAATTTGGCCGGGAAGTTGAACTTTACGGCTTTTTGTCTTTGCGATCTAGGAGTATTTATTTGAAATGAAATTTATTTTATATTTTTTGTATTTTTTATACATTTTTGTGAACAATATAGAGAAAGAATTAGCTAAAAAGGAATTGAAATAAAATTATTAAAAATACATGAAGTTTTGGGCTATTTACAGGTGAAAAAACTCCTTTAATTTTGTAACTTTTTATTGTTAATTTATTTTGTATAATCTAATATACAATAATTAGTGTATTTTATTTACAAGAGTCGTTTTGTTAATTTATTGATTTTATGGACATTTATTTGGGATTTTACTTGGGGATTTTGCTAAGATCAAGATATTGAGATGGTGAATCGCGGATTCATCAAGCCGCACGACCACGCCCCCACTAGCGGCCTCCATGTGTCCCCACACGCTCCTCACATGCTACAATGGTATATTGCACTATTTACCCCGTATTTTTTATGTTTTATTTTCTATTCTTTTAAATAAAATTGTAGTTTGAACTATTTGCACTTTAGACCCTAAGGTTTCTGGTATTTATATTTTAGTCCTCCCTGTCTGAGAACACGTGCCTGATCACGTCCACTGTGGTGTTTTTACATATTTTCTCTTGTAGTTTTTGATGGTTAATATCTGAAAGAAAAGTTTTCTGAATTTGTACGTATGCCCCTGCGAGCGCTGTATTGTGCATGTGCTTGAATTTGTGAGAATTTTACATTGATACCCTCAGACTTTTTAGGCGTGTTATTGTTAGTCCAGAAACTTAAACTATTTGTATAAAGGTCCCTATGACCTATGTATTTTGTTTTTGATTAAATAAATATCAAATATACTCCAAAAATACCCTAAAAATTATCAATAGCTCCTGCTACTGTGTAATATTTTTGATAATTTTTGTGACATAATTTGATTTTATTTTCTATTTTCTAAATATAAAAAACCTATAAAAAAGTGTCTTTCTATTTTAGAAAATATCAAAAAATATAAAAATACCCTTAAAAATTCTACGAAAATTCTTGTGTGCTTATTTTGGCTTGTTTTAATTTCTGTAGCATTTTGGTTTCCTTATCTTTTATAAAACTCCTAAAAATCACAGAAGACCAAAAACCTTATAAAAATCATTAAAAATTCTATAAAAATAAAAAAATGAGTTTTCAATTTCTTAGTTAGATATTTTTATCTATTTTGACATAAAATTGTAATCATGACATTTGGGGCATTTTAGATATCTTAAAGTTACCTTCTAGTCCCGGTTGTATACTATTTTGGTATTTTGACTTTATTTCATTTTTAGAAAATTATATAAAAATCTTAAAAATCTCACAACAAAAACATTTATGTATTTTAAAAATATAAAAATATTTTTATTTTGAATTTTTGACCCTTTTTAGCCTTAATAAAAATTGGTGTAGTGTGATTTCCTTCTCATTTTTATTCTTTTTTATTAGAAAATATAAAAAATTTGCAAATTTAAAACCATAAAAGATTCCCTTTTATTTTCCGAATTCTCGACTACTTCGTAGGCTTCGCTCATGCTCCCTGTGTTCGATCCTGGTCGCTATACCATGTTAAATAAATAGCGAAGACTGCTTCTTTAGATTTTTGAGCTTGATTGTTTTCTTTTGTGGTCTTATTTTTTTGATTGATCGTGCCTTACGATTCGGGTTGCAACGCTCTTAGATATTACTTAACCCGAGTACCTGGGACCGTCATCACATAGATCTATGAAGGAAATGATGAATGTTATGCTCTTTACCTCATGTGCTCCTTTGAACTTGTTGGGTGAAGTTATAATTTTTTCATGCTTCATACAAAATAGTTAATGCCTTATAAAAAGATCAATGAGATGCCGTATTAATTATGGAAGGGATTTTCTCTTAAAATATTAGAAAGTAGTTTGGGAGTGTTTAGCCAAAGTTTTGCTTATCGAATCTAATAAAAGAAAACTAGGTGCGAAAATACTTTTGATTGTTTGTTCATTGATTATGCTTATAACAGTCTTGGTAGTCATTGTAATGATGCATATCGTTTTCTTATTACTAGAGGTGAAAATAATATTATGGAACCAAATGATATTGATGAACCTAACAATGCTGAATTCTTCAAGCATATTTCCCTTTAAAGTCTCCTTTAGAGAAACCTTATAGACCATTATCTATGAACCACGAGATGGAAGACAATAAAATTCATGAATTAAGAAGATCCTCGAGAGCTAGAAAAGAAACTATTTTTGGAAGCAGTTTTTTTATGTGCCTTGTTGATGATGATCCTTAAACTTACAAATAGGCTATTACATATCCTGAGTCTATATTTTGGAAAGAATCAATTCATAGTGAATTAGATTCCATAAATGTCTAATCATATATGGTAATTGGTAGATTTGCTGCAAGATGCTAAAACTATTTGGAGCAAGTGGATCTTTAAAAGGAATCTAAAACCCTTAGTTTCTTTAGAAAAATTCAAAGCAAGATTAGTAGCAAAAGGTCATTCTCAAAAGAAAGATGTGGATCATTTTGATACTTTTTCTCCTGCCAGTAGATATTCTTCTGTAAGAGTTGTATTTGTTTTAGCATCCATTCATAAAGGAGTGGTTCATCAAATGGATGTCAAAACTATTTTTATAAATGGTAATCTAAAAGAAGAATTTGTGTGGATCAACTCGAGGGTTGTATTATTTTAGAAATGAAAATAAAGTCTGTAAGTTGGTTAAATCTTTGTACGGATTAAAACATGCACCTAAACAATGGAATGCAAAATTTGATAAAGTGCCTATTTTTAATGCTTTTCAAATTAATGGTGCAGATAAATGTATTTATTCTAGAGTTGATAGTACAAGTTATGTTATTGATTGCTTATACGTGGATATCATGATTATTTTAGATATTGCTCTAGAAATTATTAATGGTAGAAAGAAATTTATGTCTTCTCATTTTGATACGAAAGATGTGGGAGAAGCAAACATCATTTTGGTAGTATAACTCGTGATAAAGTCTAATTATATTTTGTTTTCTCAAAAAAACATTTTAAAAATCTTGAAAAAGTTTCATTATTTGAATGCAAGACAGCAAGTACTCCTTTTATTGCTAACTTACATCTCAAGAAAAATAAAAGTGATAGTATTTTCGATAGAAATTTGCACAAATAATTGGAAATCTTATGTAGTTAATGAATTACATTAGACCCGACATTGCTTATGTTGTGGGAATGTTTGACAAGTACACTCAAAATCCCAGATAGAGAGCAATGGGATGTTTAGAATAGAGTACTTAAGTATTTAAAAGGAACAATGCTTTATTACTTAATTATTTATAGAGAACCACTAGTACTTGAGGGGTATTGTGATGCAAATTGGATTTTTGACCAGACGAGATAAAGTCTAGAAGTAAATATATTTTTACCCTTGTAGGAGGAGCAGTTTCTTGAAAATCAAGCAAAGAAACATGCATTGCCCGGTCCACAAGTGGATATATTTTTATTTTATCAACACAAAAAGGTAGGGACACAAGTGATATTGAAAAAAAAAAGAAGCATAACTGTAATGGTAGAATCTAAAGAGGGTGCAAGTGTAAAAATCCATTATATTTATATGCGTATTTTACATGTGTTTTAATTCAATCCAATATGATAGATTGGTTCAAACCACTTTTTCTTCGTCCACGGGAGCGGAGTCACTATATGTGATGGGGGAGTCATGACCCTTCCTTGATTATTATATTTCACGTATACATTGTATTAACTTTTAATATGGTCCTCCTTAAGTTTATAATATATGATGTTGTAAGAGAAAGATTACAAATTCATTTAATGTTCGAGTAGTAAAATAACTTGGTAACTATTTTGGAAACCAGATGTTCGAATTTTAACTCCCCCAATTTTATTTCTTTTATATATTTATCCAATTAATTTCAAACTTTGATATTAGTTGGACACGAGCTCATTTATCTCTAACATTGTTTCTAGCACTCCTTGTAAATGAAATAAATTTTGTTTCCTTCTAACTATAAACTAATTGTTTGCTTCAAAATTCCACTTGATAATTTAACCCTTTAGGATGGATTTAGATAGGCTTAAATTTTTAGATTTATCAAATTTTAAAAATCACTATCAAAAATAACAATCTGTGTAAAATCTAACATTAATAATAGATTTAAATTGTAAATTTATCAAAATTGAAAGAGATTCATTTTAAATATAATTTTAATTAGCTAAAGTGGCTAAGCATGAGAAGGCATGCATTGACAATCAACACGTATTCATCCCATTTGGTTTTGATACATTTGGGTTCTTGGCAAGTGAAGCAGTGGAGCTCCTTAAGAGGGTTCAAAAAATCATGCATAGCAATGTTATGGCTCCCAAGTCTATGAATATTGTATTTCGAAGAATTGGATTTGCCATTCAAAAGGGATTGGCGGTGCAGCTTGTTGCCCGTCTCCCATCAATTTCTATGTAACTTTTAAAGAATCAATCATACTCATGATATTGTTTTCAGCATAGAACAATGCTCAAATTATATTTCAATTTTGAGGACACATGATAGTTATATACTTGGTCCCATCTTGATAAAATTCCTGATTCGGCTGTTGTTCGTCCGTTCGATGCAATCCAATTTAAAATATTGACGACATCAGGGTCCGGTTGAATCGATTTGAATTCATGACCCAATCGAGTCGGCTTTTCCGGTAAAATTTCCTGTTTAGCCGGTGATCCAATTTCAAAAACATCTCAAAACGTGTCAATTATATTATTATAACCTTAGAATACGTGTACTTACGTAATTTGTAAGGGGTGTACATATGTACCAAAAAACGTACAATGATTAAATGTGGTATCTCTTGCCAGATGTGGGGGCAAGTGGAAGTGTGGACGTTTAAATTTTGACATATAATGGTAGAGATGACCAAATAAAAACATGGGCAAACTTGCATTGGTTGATGGGCGTCATTCAAAGACGACCAGTGCATATGATAATGACATGTCCCCCATCTAACTCCAGAGATCATCGCATCCACATTACTAATATCCATGCTCGTCAGTATTTTAATAAAGGGATTTTTACCTCGTGAATTCGATAAACTTTGTAAATCACCTCAAGGATATTTTAAACAAGGTAATTCCTTCCTCGATTTCCTAAACTTGTTAACCTTTACCCCACAAATCACGTGATTAACCCCCATGTATTAACCCATTAAGGCTAACCGGATTTTGTTACACTCTTTTGCATTATACCCATTTTGTTTATCAAATTTACGTTAAGCGTCCTCTCGCACCCTCCTCCTCATCTCACTTTACCTACCCAACACCCACCACCTACTCGACCTCCACCGCCCTCACCCTCCTCCTCCCCGTCCTCCGCCCTCACCCTCCTCCCCCCACGCCCTCGCCCTCCTCCTCCTCGACCTCCACCATCGTCCTCCTCCTCATGTGCCCTCGCCCTCCTCCTCCTTGCCCTCCGCCCTCGCCCACTCGCCCTCCAATTCCGCTCGTGACCCTCCAGTCCTTCCGCACCCTCATCCTCCTCCTCCCCGCATGACATTGTCACCAGAATCAAGATGAGGAGGCTTCGTCCTGTGAGAGTGAAGAAGGAAGGAGAGAGAGTGGAAGAAGGAGGGGGAGAGAAGGAGGAGGAGGAGAGAGAGTGGAAAAAACATACCATTGGATTTGCTAGGGTTTGATTAACTCAACTCAAACCCAAGCTAGTTAACTAAAGCAGCCGAAAATTAACGGCAGGGTCTGTGGAGGCAGGGTCGAGGGAGGGAATTACCTTGTTTCAAAGGTCGTGGAGGTAATTTATAAAATTTATAGGATTCGTGGGGGAAACCCCCTTTAATAAAAGTAAATTACACAAAAGTCCCTAACTATATGCCCAATTTCAAAATTTTGAAAAGTATTTGTTTGGTACTTCTAGTATTTTAGGGTATTTTAAGGGATTTTTACCCACCAGACCCTATAAACTTTGCCAATTACCTCCACGGCCTTTGAAACAACCTAATTTCTCCGTCGACCCCGTAAACTTGCCAACTCTTACCCCACGAACCCTTCGATTAATCTGTTTGAAGCATGTGCGGGTTCTTGAAATAATCTACAGGGTCAATGGAGTAATTACATTGTGCAAAAGGTCGTAGAGATAATCTAAAAAGTTTATAGGGTCTGGAGGGTAAAAATCCCTATTTTTAAATAGAAAAGAATGGAAGATAAGCTTAAATAAATAGCCCGTAGATGCAAAATCAGGAATAAAATAGGAAATGGTCCTAAATACACATAGGGGCATTTTAAATTTCTAGAGAATAATATGAGACACAAACTAGGAATTTGTTTATGCAATTAGAAAAAAACTTTGATGTGTGCGTTTGCAAAATGCCCCTCACGTGCATGGGGCGTGTGAGGCTAGTCTTGATCCACCAGTGGAGTGTGCACCACGTGTCATCATCTTGAGCCTCCCGCGATGGGGGCGAAGCTTGGTGGAGCTCAGGCAGGAGCTCCACCCCCTAAACGAACTCCTCTACCCCCTTCTCGTGGGCGATATAGTGGTCATCTCACTTCGAGAAGAATTGCGGCAACTCCGCCTTAAGCTTGCCTCAAGATCTAAGCATGATCTCGAGGGCTTAAGGCCCAGCTATGCTTGTTTGATGAGGATGACCAGCTGCTACTTCTTCCATATGACAAATCAAGGTAGAAGGACATCAACCTCTCTATTCTCCCCGTTGAGTGAGTGAGTGTGTGCGCGTGTGTCCCACATGTGTGTATAACTATTTGCATCTCTAATCATAGTGCATTTTCTATTGCTAAGTACAAGGTTAGTATAAAATTGGCTTCGCGGTCTCCAAAAGGTGTGTGCTTTTGTGTAACAAAAAGAAGAAGAGAAAACATCAAAATTAGGTCTTGACATTAATTAAAGAAAGAAACTATATGCATCAAATAAGGTGAAGATTGATTTATAGTATTATTGTTATAATATAGCCCCTCGCATAAATCGCATATGTCCATGACAATGTCCTGAACATGTTAGCCTACAATCCCGACGAAAACCATTTTTCTATGTGTTTTCCATCTTTTTTATTTAACTAATTAAGGCCAAATGAATTCTATATTGCAGTATAGAAAGAGAGTTTGATGAATTTGGCTATATTCTAAGAAAGTTTGATCATAGGTCACATCACACAAGCGTGACTACTTTCGTAGTATTCCTTTATTATAAATGAAACCTCTCACATCAGTAGCTTATGTTATTTGGGTTCAACATGGTATTTTTGGCGGGTTTTTTTCCATATATATATATATATATATATATATATATATATATATGGGTAAAATGTGTATGCCCCCTAGGGGGAGCTAACTTAGCTCCCCCGCCCTTTTTTGACATAAATTTTTTTATTTTTTTGAAATCTAAAACCGTGTAAATTCATTATTAAATCCCTATATTATGCTATTAAAATTTCGCGTGAAACAGAAACTCCTACGACCTCCATCCAAACGGGGTCGATTTAAAAAATCCTGTTACCGTTAAAAAAATGACTGTCTGGATGGAGGCCGTAGGAGTCTCTGTTTCACACGAAATTTTAATGACACAATATAGGGATATAGTGATGAATATTCATGGAAGAAATTTTCAAAAAAAAATTGAAAACATGGAGAAAATGGGGCGGGGGTAGCTAAGTTAGCTACCCCCTGGGGGCAGCCCCATTTTACCCTATATATATATATATATATTACATGACATTCGAATTTCATCAGAAACAGAGATTCATATGTCCTTCATATAGGACAGGTCGATCACAGTAATTTTAGACCGTTAAAATTACATGTTCTAAAGGAGGGTATAGGAGTCTCTATTTCTGATAAAATTTGAATGATATATTGGAGGATTATATAGATGAATTACATGGTGATATTTAAAAAAATAAAAAAATTACGGAAAAATAAGGACAGAAGCAGCCCCATTTTTTCCATATTATTTTTTAGATATCAATTCTTGGAATGATGAATATTTGAAGAAAACCATGGTATGCGTGTGATTACATTGCAATTCTTTTGCAAGGAGAAATATTATAATGGGGATAGCAAAAAAATGAAAAGCACTGCAATAAATTATTATAATAAAAAAGAGGAAAAGAAAGTTATTTTGAGTAACAATCAAGTTGGTTGTTACACAAAGCAGTTTCCTCTGTCACTTCCTTTTTATTTTTTTCAAAAATAAAACATGTATATTCATCTATATATCCCTCCTACATGTCATTCGAATTTCGTGAGAAATGGAGACTCCTATACCCTCCATCTAGAACATGTAATTTTAACGGTATGAAATTTGTTGTAATCAACATGTTCTAGATGGAGGGTATAGGAGTTTCCGTTTCTGACGAAATTTGAACGACATATATGAGGGATATATACATGAATATGCATTAATTTTATTTTCAAAAAAAAAATAAAAAATAGGGAGAAACTGCCTCGTATAACAACAAACTTGAATGTTACTCAAAACAGTCTCCCTCCCCTCACAAAAAAAATATTGTGACATCAAGAAATTTTAGCTATGAATTGATTCTTTTACGACGAAATTTTTATAACACAAAGTAAGAAATAATATAGCTAAATATTCCTTAGGAATTACATGCAACAAACATTTTTTACGAGAATAGTGGCAAGAACAAATTTTTGCTACCGTACTTTTAAAAGTACGGCGGATTTTAGATGACAGTTAAACCATTTAAAGTCAATTTTTTGTTGCAACAATTATGGAAAATGATTACGATACTTCGTTGCTACAACATATTCTTTTTTTGAATATAAATATAATCTTATGTTTAATTTTACTGTGGCTTTCTTTATTTATCCATTATAACAAAATGGATCTATAGTGACGTTTTTGAAAAAATTATCACTATATCGTCCATTGTTAAATATATAATGGTGATATTACTGATGAATACTCATTCATCACTCTTTATTCTTATATTTTAGCTACAAAAACCTTTGCAAATGCATGTAGATATTTGTAAATATCAATAATTACCAAAAGCATGCATTGTATAAAAAGTAATAATTAGCATGTTTTTGTGCAAAAATAAAAGAATAAAGATTAAAAAAAGAGGGAAATATTTAGAATAAATATTGAGCAACCTAACCCAAGGGAGGGCTCAGCTTGGGCCTGACCGCATAAAAGCCAAAGTACAGGGAGATAGGGGCTCATGTGTGTAAATATACCTGTAAATAAAATAAATATATTTCCCTCTAAAAATAGAATAAAAATGATTTGTATATATTGTGAATATTTGTAAATATAAAAATCAAAACAAAAATAGAAAAAAAATTAAAAAGAAATAAAAAGAGTCACTTTTGTAAATATTCATCATGTACATACAACCATCTTTATATTTATTTCACCTTATAAATAAATAAATTAAAATTCCAAAAATTTTGTATATATTGTATCTTTTATGTTGTAAATAAATAAAATAAAAGCAACAAAATAAAAACAAAATAAAAAGAATAAAATTAAAAACTAAAAATCACATTGTAAATATACCATGTATATACATGTACATATCTATTTATTTCACCCTTGTATATAAATAATAAAAATAAAATAAAAATACCCTTTTATTCCTAATTTTATGCTATAAATAAATAAAATATGAAATGAGAATAAAAATGCATAAAATAATAAATTAAAAATCAAAAATCAAAACCCTATATTGAATATATACCTATATATAGCCCTATTATGTAAATACCCTATTTTTATTTTGAAAAATCAATTAAAAATCACCAAAAAATAGAAAAAAATAAAATAAACATTTTTTTGTGTTTTGTGTTTTTAATAATTCAGCCATTTCCTAGTTTTAATTGATTTTATAAATCTTTTTGACGTGGCTGCATCTCATTGGTCCACGGGGGAATGTTGACCCCCCGGTCAACCCCCCCTGTGGACCACCTCCCACGGATCTTGAGTGACCGACCCGACTTCCCCATTTATTCCACACTCGATCCGATCTCCAGGCACCCAAACCCAGGGTCCTAATTGTACCCCAAGCATCCGGGAACCTCGCCCGACATTGTGCCTAGGGATCCGTGCTCCATCGAGCCGGACCCCGAGCCATACTTCCCGGACCTTCCACCATATAAGAACCGAGCTCCGCCACCCATTTCCTCATCTTTGGCTCCCCACCTTTCATTCCCGTGACCTCCACTACCTTCCCTGAGGTGACAGCTCTCCGTTGGTGGTGTCGAAGAGAGGTGAAGGTGACCGGACCTCTGATCCGGCGAGCTAGCGCCGCCGTGCTCCGCCTGAAGCAGGAGCTCGAGCCTCGGGCCACGACGTCCTGTGAGGCAACGACCCAGAGCTAGCCCAGCTCATCCACAGTCGATTCGTCCACCCAGGTAGCCCTAGTTTCTTTTCCTGTTCTTTAATTTCTAGTTTCGCCCAAATCTCGCCATCGCCGTCCATCTTCGATTCCGGCCACATCCACCTTCGCCTTGATCATCGGACCCTTCCATCACAATCGCCTCTCCTTCGCGCACGTTCTCTGCCATTCCATTCAACCCAGCTCGCACAGGAGTTGGGGTTTCGAGCTCCACCGTCTACCCCTCGTCGGAGCTCGACCGCCCTGCCTCACCGACCACCGTCACCCCCTCCTCACAGGGTCGAGGCAATTTGCCCTTGACCTGCGAGTCTGCTGGTGCATTTTGCAGGGACATCCGAGCCCATCTGAGGGCTTGAACCATCTGGTCCAACAGCTTCGCCTTCGCCGGACTCTCCAGAGCTCCTCAGAGCTCCATTGAGTCATCGGAGGCCGCCATTCGACGCGGGAGCCCACAGAGCTTCTTCTCCGATCATCAGAGTCTCGCGAGGAGGCCGGGAGCGTGCGCAGCGGGCTGGCGAAGGTCGCCGGCCATCAGTTCTTCCTCGACCTCCAGATACCGTTGGATCCCCTTCGACCTCCAGTTCGCATCTCAGTCGTTCATCTGAGGAGCCACCATCAGCGTTAGATCCATGGAGGAGCGATCCGCACCGTCTGATCAGTGAGGTTTTACCACGCCAGAGCTCAGCCGCCCGATCCTACACGTGGCGAGGCCACAGCCGCTCGATCAGGACGAGGATTCCAGCGTTGGGCGTCACCCTTTCTCAGCCGTCGATCAGCACACGTGGCGCCCATCCGATGGCCTACTTAATAAAGGGTAAATATTCCCTTAGGCCCTTAGCTTTAGTTTAGTTTTGTTTTAGTCCTGTAAATATTTTTAGAATTTTATTTGTATTAGGTAAATTGCACTTTGGACCTTATCTTTTCTGCTTTTTGCATGTATACCCCTGCCTGTAGTGTGTCACGTGCATCGACACGTGTTTGTCTGGGATATTTGCATTGATAGCCTTGTAGTTCTGGGATGTTCATGAATGAATGAAAACTTTTAGATAATTGCATTTATACCCATGTGCGTGATTTATTTGTGCGTGTGCGTGTATTTTGGGTATTTTATACTAAGGCCCTCAGACTTTTAATACCTGTTATTAAATAGTCCCAGGACCTTAGTTTATTTGAAATTAGGTCCCTGTGTGCCCCAGACACGCGCCCCGCGCGTGACTTCTTGGGATTTTTGCACCGGACCCCCTGTAACTTTTGCTATCTACGTATAGGTCCCTATGCACTGTACCTAGGTTTTGATTTTGAATAAAATATCAAACTCACTCCAAATTCAATGAAAATTGGATACATGGCTCCTGCCATGTTGTAAAAATTTCTAGAATTTTTGGAGACATTTTTGCTTTTATTTGCTATTTTTAAAAATTCAAAAACAGCCTTTTTCTTTACCATCTGATTTGAAAAATCATAAAAAAATATTTAAACTCATCTAAAAATTACAAAAAAATTGTATATTGTGTATTTTGCCTTGTTTGATTTACTGACCAATTTTGGTCATTTTTCATTATATAAAATCCATAAAAACTGAAAACACCTAAAAACTCATAAAAATTCTAATAATTAATTTAAAAATCCAAAAACAATAATTTCAGTGCATAAATTTTCCTTGTTCCTTCTTCTATATAGGAAAATTACCTCCAAGCTTTTTAGGAATTTTTAGATATTTTATCTAAGTCCCTCAATCTCGGCTGGACATTGTTGCTGTTTTCTTGCATTATTTTATTTTCAGAAAATTAAATAAAATCATAAAAATACCAAAAATTCACTAAAAACAGTAAAAAACATAAAATACATAAAAACATTTTTATTTGAATTTTTGAGTGATTTTTGTTGTATTAAATAATTGTTCATAGTTGGTTGTTTTTATTGGTTTCTTTATTTTCCTTATTAATTAAAAATCCAAAAAAATTATAAAATTAAAAATCCACCAAAAACAATTGTCTTTTATTTTATTCTTTTTTTAGGCTACTTCGTAGGCCGCAAGGCCATCACGTGCTCCCTGAGTCCGACCCTGGTCGCTATACCAGGCTAATCTAATAGCTAGGACCGCTATCGCATTTATTTGATTTTGATTTGATTTTGGCGGTCTGAACCTCATTTTCTTGATTGACCGATTGACTTCCGAGATCCGGGTCGCAACGACCCTTGATCTATTTTCTTTCACCCGTGTCTTGGTGATTTTTCGGTAATCAGAATGGCGCCGTTGCCGGGGAGCACAGCTTAGTAGTTTTTCTTTTTCATTTTCTTTTTGATTTCTTTTCGCGGCTTTCCACGGCTCTTTCGGAGTCCGCGGCTTTCGCGGCTTTTTTATTTTTCACTTATTTTATTTTATTTTCTTTTTCTTTTCTTTTTCTTTTATTTTTATTTGTGCTTGTTTATTTTACTTGTCATTTTGCAACATATACCCTTGTTTGTTTTTCTTGTTTATATTTGATTATTATACTTGGTTTGTGACACTCTGACTCTTTCTTGCGAGGGCCCGAGGACCGAGGCGGCAGCTTTCGAGAAGCCGGCGCAACCGCGAGACTTGGAGGCGGCTCCCTTCTGCACGGAGCCGCAGGAGAGCGTGAGAGAGAGAGCTGAGTGGGAGATGATGAGAGTAGAGTAGTTAGATTTTATTTTATTTCATTTGATTATTGTAATAATACATGGACAGACTTGGACTTGGATTTTGTAGCGGGTCTGTTTCACCGAGCACCGGTGTGCTCGGGGGACCCTTAGGATTTTTCGCGGCTTTTCGCCGTTTGTTTTTCTTCGCTGCCTTTTACGGTTTTACGCGGTTTTTCTCGAGCCCTAGATTTAGGATTTTCTGCGTGACTGTGCCGTAATTAGTAGGATCCATATACTTAATTGATGTTCCTATAGAGCGTTAATTAGATCTACTAATAAATCATTAATAAAAATAACTGACTCACTCCCTTCGAGCCTACGTGCCGTAGCCTGCCCTGCCAAGCGCTGCTCCTGAACCCGATGTGTCGGGAGGAGGAGGGGTAGACCGAGACCGGGACCCTTTTAGGCTTGAAGGGACCTGTGACCAGTTAGACGGTTCTATCGAGTAGAAATTGCCTGCTTAGGACTCGGTTTTCACCGCTGCACCATATAGGTAGTTTCTTTCTTGTCTTTCAATTCTGCGTGGATCACTTTGCATGTAGAGTGCTGGAGACAGGTACGCATTTCTATCTTTGCATGCATCACTGATTTCATCGCGCATCGGCTTTTTCGTCTTCTCCCTGTTTTTGACTTAATAATCAGGAGAACCGAAAAATTCGTTAGGCCTTTTATTTTTATTGAAAAAGATTAAAAAGAAAAACCATAAAATTGGGACTGTTTAAGCTATTGACCCGAAAAGACACCTGATCTAAAAACTTGTCTTGGGGAGAGCAACCCCTCCATTGGTTGGTTTGATTGCGCGAGAGAGTGACCCGTACACTAGGTAGAGCCCTCCGGTGCTATTCCCGACTGATTACCGACTCTTTCGTGCGGGACAGTCGGTTGGGGTAGTATCGGGTATCCCAGCAGGTCACGTAATCGCTCTGATAGATTGCTTGTTCACCAAAATAAAATTAACAAGATAATTTGACCGAGCCTTTACGGTCTTCAGCTCGCGTTAGCTTGGTAAACTGAGGGGTTTGTTTTCTGATCATAGTTTCTCCAGATCTCATCCGCCTTACTCGCTACATCGTGATAATGGGTAGACGATCTCTTTAGGCAGCCTCTGGCTGCACGCTTTCGGGCGCGTCTACCCGTTCATCTATGTTGGCTCGCGAGAGCCGAGACCAGCTCTCCGAGCCCGAGTACGATTCTGCCATGTTCCCCCTCGACCCCTTTTCTTTCGGTTCCGAGAGACCAGTGCCAGAGAAGAGATTAACAGATTTATCGGCACCTGAGTTCGGATCATTTGATTTTGCAGACACCATGGCCGGCAGTTTTGACGATCGCAGTCGAGGTCCACAGCCTGAGCACTTTGTGTTGAACAAGGGTGCGATCAAACTCCACCCTGAATTGCCTCCCTCGAGACAGTTCAGCAGCAGTTGAGGGATCAGGGAGCGTTCATACTAGATATGAGGAGAGAGATGGAGCAGATGAGAGCAGAGAGAGAGCAGCGGAGAGACGGGCCGAGGATCCCAGAGGATGCAGCAGCAGCCGCAGCAGCCGCCGCTGCAGCGGCAGCCGTCGCGGCAGGAGCAGGAGAGCCACCGAGACCGATGCGGGAGTTGAACAACCCCGGATCTACACTGATGCATCATTGGGTCGTGCTACCAGCCATCGTGGGGGACTTCAAGTTCCCCCCGAACACCTTGCAATTACTCCCCCGTTTCCACGGGCTCGCCACCGAGGAGCCCCATCTCCACCTCCAGGAGTTCCTCATGATTTGAAGCACAGTCCACGATCGTCAGGTGGACCAGGACACCATCAGGATGATTGCCTTCCCCTTCTCCTTGGCAGACAGAGCAGCCACCTGGCTGAAGCATCTGGGGAAGTTTGTTTACACTTGGGAGCAGCTCCGCACCGAGTACTTACACAAGTACTATCCACTCGGGCGGACCAATGCAGCGAGAGCCCTTATCAGTAACTTCTCCATGCTCCCCAACGAGCCAGTTCCATGAGGCATGGGAGAGGTTCCATGAGATGACTGATCGATGCCCGCACCACGACATTTCCAAGCCCAACCTTGTGCAGAGCTTTTTCAGCGGGCTGACACCAGAGCTCCAGGGCTTGGTGAACGCTTCTTGTGGCGGGTCTTACTTCGCCAAGGATCACGACCAGGTCTGGGCCATCTACGAGGAGATGGCCGAGAACTACATGGTGATGTCCCAGACCGGTTGTATACTCAGGGCAGACCCCAGCAGCAGCCAGGACCCGTGCAGTACCAGAGGATAGCACGGGTCGACGCCGGTCCTTCAGTTCGTCCGTAGTAGCAGCATCACAGGCAGAGTCTTCAGCTGCGGACATGGGAATCATTAGCGAGAAGTTGGATCGGATGGAGCTGATTGAGAAGAAGCAGTGCCAGGACATCACTCAGATGGAGCAGATGTCACAGACTCTGAGCGACATGAAGACCCAGCCATGTGTCTCCAGGAGGCACAGACGGCTTCCCAGCCCTGTCTTCAGTCGCGAGGTGATCACGGCAGCAGCAGCAGCAGCTCGTCCCAGTGCTCCATCTCACACCAGAAGCCTAGACAGGTTCACCTTGTACTGGCGGAGCCGTACCAGCAGCCGCAGCCCACCTACCAGTCACCACCGTCTCCAGATTTGCAGATGGTGGTATACCAGCCTGATCAGCCTCTGGCAGTACTCCCGCCAGCCCAGTACGATGCAGAGCCGTTGATGGATGTCAACGGGATTTGGTATGACCGCCCTCAGCCCGGTATCCGACGAGACCATCCCAGATTCCGGTGGGGGACCGGAGGTACCTAGCCCCTGCAGCGGCCGTCAGGACAGGGAGGCCAGTACGACCATCAGAGAGAGCACCAGCTGCAGCAGCAGCCCCCAAGTGTACCAACCACAGCAGCAGCAGTCGTCCTATGGTCCTCGTCCCCATCAGCAGGGACAGTCTTAGAGGCCTGAGCAGCCTCACCAGCAGCAGCATCCACCATACCCATACCCCTCTCACCAGCAGTAGCACCAGTTCCAGCAGCCTCATTACCAGAGAGGCTACCCGTCGGGCTCCCACGAGAGCCCCGCCTTGGATGATATAGCACGCCTCCTCACGGATCAGCAGGCTACCTTCAGACGGGAGATGGACGAGTTCCGCCAGGAGATGCGGGACATTGTGAGAGGGAAGGCCGCCATCCCTGCCCAGATCGAGCCGAACCCCAACAGTCTAAAGCGAAAATCTGAGCAGGTAGATTACACTGAGTATGCCACTCCTAGTGATCCATTTGATGATATGTCTGCAGACCTTTTTGATGCTGATTTTGTCACACTTAGGAGCGATAGGACACCAGCAGGCGGCGCCTCGTCTGAGCGACGCCATGAGGATACACTTAGAGCGCCAGATGAGGAGGAGGAGAGCGGTACTGAGGCCGCTATTTTACCAGTTCGAGGAGGTGGTACTGAGGCCACCCACTATGCCGAGCCAGAGCGCGGTACTGAGGCCGCGAGTTTTCCAGTTCTAGTTGATCCAGGCGGTGGTGGTGCTGAGGCCACCCACACTTTTGTTGAGAGATCTGTTGTTTTTCCCACTTCAGATGTATCTCGGAACCATGTTGTGAATAAAGGAAAAGGTTTAGTTTTTTCTTGTCCCACTGTGGTGCGTGATGTATGTGCGGATCCGGCCGTCGAGCCGTCTAGACCTTTTCCTAGTCCTTCATCTGAGAAGGACCCAGTGATCCCCTTCCCTCGAGCCCTTCAAATGGGGAAGGGGAAGGGGAAGGAAAAAGAAAACCCAAAAAAGAGAGATCAGGAAGAGTTCAGCCAGCAGATGATAGACCGATTTCACATACAGCTGACTCTTCAGGAGGCTTTGCAGCACATCCCCCTTCTTCAGCGTTCATTGAGAGACAGGACCACAGTCAGGAGGAAGAGGAGGAACCACCACTCAGAGATCCATGTGCTGACAAAAGCCACGTGCTTCGCGATTCAGAACCGTCTGCTGGCCAAGAGGCCAGATTCAGGGGCCCCGTATGTCAGGTGTCACATTAGAGAGCAGAGGTTCGACCGTACTTTATTAGATAGCGGATCGTCGATCAACCTCCTTCCGGCAGCCCTTCTCGACCGCTTCGAGTTGGGCACTCTTAGACAGAGCAGGACAGTCCTTCAGTTTGCTGATCGATCTGTCAAGAGGCCGAAGGGGTTGTTGCGAGACGTTGTCGTCATTATTCAAGGCCTACAATTCCCCGTGGACTTCGTAGTGTTGGACATGGAAATCCCTGATTCAGTGACCGATACCCCCATCATTCTCGGTCATCCGTTCTTAGCCACAACCAAGGCAGTGACTGATCATGATAGCAGGAAGGTATACTTTCGCGTCGAGGGCGAAAGTGTACAAATAGAGACGGTCGAGGACAGCCGAGCCAGAGAGAGATCATGCTCAGAGACCACTTCAGATACAGAGCAGCTGACAGATGCCGGGCTAGACATCCACCAGGACTGTGACTTTGTGATCACAGACGATGAGGCAGTTTGGGCAGACCCAGCAGCACAGGCCATCCTCTCATTTTCAGACACCGCTGATGCAGAGATGATAGCAGAGGAGAGCTTGGAGAGCACATTCCTGGTTCAGGATACTTCTGAGGCAGCAGAGCTGGTTCTCGACCGCGACACTGAGTTTCGTGATGATGGTGGTACTGATGCCACCTTGTGTGATGCAGATCCCTCGGATTCAGAGTCTGATTGGGCAGATTGCGAGGATTTCATGCCAGACCTGAGTTCCACTGAGCCTACACCTGAGGAGGAGGTAGATGCCGAGCAGAGCAGAGACAGTCCATCAGAGCAACCTTCTTCAGATCCAGTTTGCGAGAGTATGTTCTCATTCTCCCGAGCAGATTTAGCAGCATACACGAGGCTTCTTTCGAAGCCAGATTTGCCAGCACCCAGTTGTCCAGACCTGAAGCCGCTCCCTACTTCACTGAAGTATCGATTCCTTGCGGGTGAGCCTGAGATGTACCCAGTCATCATCTCCGCCGATCTGACTGGAGAGCAAGAATCCCGTTTGATGGGGGTTCTTGAAAAGAACCGCAAGGCAATCGGATGGAGCGTAGCTGATCTCCAGGGGATTAGTCCGGCCATGTTCTCCCACCATATCTATCTCGAGGATGAGGCAAAGCCGTCGCGTGAGTTCCAGCGGCGGCTGAACCCCAATCTGAGAGAGGTTGTCATGCAGGAAACCTTGAAATGGTGGAGCGTCGATTTTATCTATCCCATTTCCGACTCCAAGTGGATCAGCCCCTTGCATGTGGTGCCCAAGAAGACGGGCATCACGACTGTGATCAGTGAGTCAGTAGAGGAGATTGCTACATGAGTACCTACTTCTTGGCGGGTCTGCTTTGACTACAGGAGACTCAACCAGGCCACCAAGAAGGATCATTTCCCCCTGCCCTTTATTGATTAGATCATTGAGAGACTGGCAGGGAAGAGCCATTATTGTTTTCTGGATGGGTACTCGGGCTACAACCAGGTGGCCATCGCTCCTGAGGACCAGGAGAAGACCACCTTTACCTGTCCCTTCGGCACATATGCCTTCCGACGCATGCCATTTGGGCTATGCAATGCCCCTGCGACATTCCAGAGATGCATGTTGTCGATCTTTTCGGACATGGTAGGGGAGTGTTTGGAGGTCTTCATGGATGATTTCTCGGTTTACGGCGACGGATTCGACTCATATCTTGACTGCCTAGACCGAGTACTCCAGCGATGTATAGAGGTTCACTTGGTGCTATCTTGGGAGAAGAGTCACTTCATGGTGACTCAAGGGACGGTGCTTGGCCACATCATCTCCAACAGGGGCATGGAGGTTGATCCGACCAAGGTAGATGTCATTAGAAAACTCGCACCGCCGTCCAATCTGAGGCAGTTACGGTCATTCCTGGGGCACGTCGGTTTCTACCGACGATTCGTTCATGATTTCAGCAGGATTGCCCGGCCGTTGACTGGCCTACTGACGAAAGACATTGAGTTCCTTGTCGATGACAAGTGTCTTTCGTCCTTTGAGACTCTCAAGCAGAGCGTTATTGAGGCTCCTGTTCTCCAGCCACCTGATTGGTCTATCCCATTCGAGATCATGACGGATGCCTCTGATTTTGCCGTGGGGGCCGTGCTGGGACAGAGGAGGGATGGAGTCCCCTTTGCTATCCACTACGCTAGCCGCACATTGGATTCCGCACAGCGGAATTATACAGTCACAGAGAAGGAGATGCTAGCCGTAGTGTTCGCCCTAGATAAGTTCAGATCTTACATCATTGGATCTAGAGTGACCTTGTATACTGATCACACCGCCATCCGATACCTCATGGCAAAGAAGGATGCCAAGGCCAGACTGACTAGATGGATCCTTCTACTCCAGGAGTTCGACATTGAGATCAAGGATAAGCCTGGAGTCAAGAATGTGGTGGCGGATCATCTCTCCCGTTTAGAGCAGCCTGAGGAGTCTGAGAATATTGATCCCATTTGTGAGACCTTCCCAGATGAGGCGATCCTTGCTATCGCCTCACTCCCGTGGTATGCTGATATTGTGAACTTTCTCGTTGCTGGGAAAGTCCCACAAGATTGGCCCAGGCAGAGGCTTGAGACCTTCCTCGCGAAGGCCAAGTCCTACCACTGGAGAGGATCCCATCCTTTACCACGAAGGAGGGGATAGCGGTTGGCGTAGGTGCATTCCTCAGGAGGAGCACCATAGCGTCCTCACTTATTGCCACAAGCTTGAGGCAGGAGGACATCATTCTGGGAGGAGAACGACACAGAAAGTGCTCCAATCCAGCTTGTGGTGGCCTACCCTCTTCAAGGACTCTGATGAGTTCGTGAAGAGGTGTACTGACTGTCAGAGGATGGACACTAGTGGACAGCGTGATATGATGCCGATGTAGCCCATTCACTTCTGTGAGGTTTTTGACGCATGGGGCATCGATTTCATGGGTCCATTCCCTAAGAGTCAGGGATTTGAGTACATTCTGTTGGCCGTAGACTATGTTAGTCGTTGGGTTGAGGCTATCCCCGCCCGAGCCACTGATGCGAGGACAGTTTGCAGATTTTTGAGGAAGCACATCATCACGCGGTTCGGGGTACCTCGAGTATTGATTTCAGATGGGGGGTCTCATTTCATCAACGACCAGGTAAAGGCCCTTGCTAGCGAGTTCGGCATAGACCATCGTGTTGCTACACCTTACCATCCACAGACGAATGGTCTAGCCGAGGTGTCGAAAAGGGAGATCAAGACTATTTTGTAGAAAGTCGCCCGCCCTGACCGAAAGGATTGGTCACAACTTTTGGACTCGGTCTTGTGGGCATATAGGACGTCTTTCAAGACACCATTGGGCAATCTCCCTTTCGCCTCGTATATGGCAAGCCGTGCCATTTTCCTGTTGAGTTGAGACACAGGTCACTTTGGGCAGTCACTGAGATACTTGTGGATCCAGATGGTGTAGGAGACCAGAGGAGGGCAGAGTTAGCAGCCTTGGAGGATCTTAGAGATACTGCTTTCTCAAACAGCCTACAGTATAAGGAGAGAGTGAAGGAGTGGCATGATTCTCACATCAGCCACAAGCATTTTGAGCATGGACAGAGAGTATGGTTGTTTGATGCGAGGCTTCGCCTATTTCCAGGGAAGCTACAGAGCAAGTGGAAGGGACCCTACTTGGTGAGAAAGGTACACGACAACGATAGCATTGATATGTCCGAGTTGTCTTCTGAGAGTACCTTTCGAGTGAACGGCCAGCGGCTCAAGCCATTTCTAGATTATGAGTCGCGGGTCGTTGATGCTGCCCCTATTCATTTTGCGTGAGATGTGGTCCTTTGACTCACATCTATTGCATCTCACGCCTGATTTTCACTGTTCTTCCAACCTGTATAGATCCAGATGTCCATATCATCACATTCTTCAGTCCCACATCCCTTTCTTCATCGTTTGATTATGCTATACTTAGGATGTACTTTACCCTAAGTATGGGGGGATGTAGGACCTTTGAGTTTCCTTTTATTTCTTTCTACCCCTGATTTTGTTGCCTATACTTAGGGATATTTTACCCTAAGTATAGGGGGGGTAGACCCTGTACATTCTCCACTCGGTTTTCCCTTTGTGTACAGCATGTTATACTTAGGATTACTTGATCCTAAGTATAGGGGAAAAAGCCGAGAGTCTCTTGATATTCTATTCATTCATTCGTCTTGGTATATAGCCTTCCTTTTCACTTCCCTATACATAGCACGAGTTATGTCTTCTTCATCGCTCTTGACTCTGAGGACATCGTTCGAGCTAAGTATAGGGGGCTGTGTATATATTTCATATATACTTTATCCATAACTCATACTTTGTGTGAGTGTGTAAATAAATAAAATGGATAAAAACCCTAAAAATCACGAAAATAAAAATTTTTCATGGACATTCTTTTATTTGCACATAAATAGCTAGTGTACAAATTATTTTTTGTTAAAATGATTTCAAAAATCTTTTGTGTAAAGCTTGTGTAAATATTTTTGTATCAAAATTATGTATATAGTACAAAATTTTTCCAAAATGTTTTGAAAATCAAAAGTTTGCAAAAATCTTGTGTAAATGTGTGTAAATACTTTTGCAAAACTTGCACTCCATGCATTCATCCATTCATGATTTCAAAACATTTTTCAAAAATTTTGCATGTTTGTAAAATATTGTGTAAATAGCATCTTTGTATATATATATAGTTTTTCTGGACTATAGTTGACATTTAAACTAGCCTGGAATCAAATTGGGAAATGGAGCTTGATTAAGATCTTAATCCACCTAAATTCTAAGAGGAACCTTATAGGGCTTAGATTTAAGGCTTTTCAGGTCCATGGTGACTTAATTCTTTGAGTCCACTAGGCTATGATCACATGTCATCTCAATGAGCCTAAGTAGAGCACTTAACAACAACACATGACTCATATAGACAATGGCTTTACTTGGACACTAGCACTTTGCACCAAGCTCTCTACGGATAGGTGGTGAGGAGGCAGTCTTCCTTGGACTTGGGGTAGCATATGAGGATAGTACTTCTAGGCGGAACCTCTCTTCTTCTTTTAGTGAAGGAAGTGCGTCTCAACTTGGTCTGATTGCCATGAGGTCTAACGACAGGAGTTGTGGGTTGCAATAAAGCTTCAAAAGAGGGATAGTCTACTGGCTCAAGAGGAAAAACTCCTTGTATATATGTTGCACATGTATATGATGTATAGATGCACTTGAAAAAAAATGCAAAAAGAAGAATAACTCCAAAAAAGTGGTGGGTCTGAGAGAAAATGATAATCCCACCGGAGTATGTATATATAGGTGCAATAAGCAAAGCTTGAGATTCATGTACCACCTTATGTAGCTTGCAGCAGGGAGACTTGGCTACACTGGTCAAGCTCCCAAGGATACATGGCTACACTGGCCATGGTCCATTCTCTTCTTCCTCCTCTTCTTGAGCCGGTTGAACTTGAACTTAGAAGGGAATACCCCGCTCCTCGAGGAAAGAGTGGCCAGACTGAGGTCATAGAGTTACCTTGTTGGGGAGGGTTGTCAAGTTGCCATTTCTGAGGTGGAGAGCTTATACCTCACATTCACAGGACAAGGAAAGATTCATAGTCTTCAGGGTTTGTGTTTGATGAATTGTTCTGATCTGGATTATTGAGAAGACCTGATTAGAGAGTAGTGGAACTTAGAGGCTGTTGAGTTTTAGACTTAAGTCCAAATAAGGTTCCGACATATTAATAATCCAAAGATCTGATCGAGCTCCATACCTCAATTTAATGAAGGCAAGTTTAATAATCAACCTTGATCCATGTACATTCTTCTCTTTTTCTTTTTCTTTCTTTCTTTTTCACTTCTTTTCCAAATAAGTGTTTGCTAAGGGACTAGCAAAGTTAAGTATAGGGGGGTGGTGAATACTCATTCATCACTCTTTATTCTTATATTTTAGCTACAAAAACCTTTGCAAATGCATGTAGATATTTGTAAATACCAATAATTACCAAAAGCATGCATTGTATAAAAAGTAATAATTAGCATGTTTTTGTGCAAAAATAAAAGAATAAATATTAAAAAGAAAAAGAGGGAAATATTTAGAATAAATATTGAGCAACCTAACCCAAAAGAGGGCTCAGCATGGGCCTGACCGCATAAAAGCCAAAGTAGAGGGAGATAGGGGCTCATGTGTGTAAATATACCTGTAAATAAAATAAATATATTTCCCTCTAAAAATAGAATAAAAATGGTTTGTATATATTGTGAATATTTGTAAATATAAAAATCAAAACAAAAATAGAAAAAAAAGTAAAAAGAAAATAAAAAGAGTCACTTTTGTAAATATTCATCATGTACATACAACCATCTTTATATTTATTTCACCTTATAAATAAATAAATTAAAATTCCAAAAATTTTGTATATATTTTATCTTTTATGTTGTAAATAAATAAAATAAAAGCAACAAAAACAAAAACAAAATAAAAAGAATAAAATTAAAAACTAAAAATCACATTGTAAATATACCATGTATATACATGTACATATCTATTTATTTCACCCTTGTATATAAATAATAAAAATAAAATAAAAATACCCTTTTATTCCTAATTTTATGCTATAAATAAATAAAATATGAAATGGGAATAAAAATGCATGAAAATAACAAATTAAAAATCAAAAATCAAAACCCTATATTGAATATATACCTATATATAGCCCTATTATGTAAATACCCTATTTTTATTTTGAAAAATCAATTAAAAATCACCAAAAAATAGAAAAAAATAAAATAAACATTTTTTATGTTTTGAGTTTTTAATAATTCAGTCATTTCCTATTTTTAATTGATTTTATAAATCTTTTTGACGTGGCTGCTTCTCATTGGTCCACGGGGGAATGTTGACCCCCCGGTTAACTCCCCCCTGTAGACGACCTCCCACGGATCTTGAGTGACCGACCCGACTTCCCCATTTATTCCACACTCGATCCGATCTCCAGGCACCCAAACCCAGGGTCCTAATTGTACCCCAAGCATCCGGGCATTGTGCCTAGGGATCCGTGCTCCATCGAGCCGGACCCGAGCCATACTTCCCGGACCTTCCACCATATAAGACCCGAGCTCCGCCACCCATTTCCTCATCTTTGGCTCCCCACCTTTCATTCCCGTGACCTCCACTACCTTCCCTGAGGTGACAGCTCTCCGTTGGTGGTGTCGAAGAGAGGTGAAGGTGACCGGACCTTTGATCCGGCGAGCTAGCGTCGCCGTGCTCCGCCTGAAGCAGGAGCTCGAGCCTCGGGCCACGACGTCCCGCGAGGCAACGACCCAGAGCTAGCCCAGCTCATCCACAGTCGATTCGTCCACCCAGGCAACGACCCTGTTCTTTAATTTCTAGTTTCGCCCAAATCTCGCCGTCGCCGTCCATCTTCGATTCCGGCCACATCCACCCTCGCCTCTATCATCGGACCCTTCCATCACGATCACCTCTCCTTCGCGCACGTTCTCCGCCATTCCATTCAACCCAGCTCGCACAGGAGCTGGGGTTTCGAGCTCCACTGTCTACCCCTCGCCGGAGCTCGACCGCCCCGCCTCACCGACCACCGTCACCCCCTCTCACAGGGTCGAGGCAATTTGCCCTCGACCCGCGAGTCTACTGGTGCATTTTTCAGGGACATCCGAGCCCATCTGAGGGCTTGGACCATCTGGTCCAGCAGCTTCGCCTCCGCCGGACTCTCCAGAGCTCCTCGGAGCTCTATTGAGTCATCGGAGGTCGCCATTCGACGCGGGAGCCCACAGAGCTTCTTCTCCGATCATCAGAGTCTCGCGAGGAGGCCGGGAGCGCGCGCAGCGGGCTGGCGAAGGTCGCCGGCCATCAGATCTTCCTCGACCTCCAGATACCGTCGGATCCCCTTCGACATCCAGTTCGCATCTCAGTCGTTCATCTGAGGAGCCACCATCAGCGTCAGATCCTTGGAGGAGCGATCCACACCATCCGATCAGTGAGGTTTTACCACGCCAGAGCTCAGTCGCCCGATCCTACACGTGGCGAGGCCACAGCCGCTCGATCAGGACGAGGATTCCAGCGTTGGGCTCACCCTTTCTCAACCGTCGATCAGCACACGTGGCGCCCATCCGACGGCCTACTTAATAAAGGGTAAATATTCCCTTAGGCCCTTAGCTTTAGTTTAGTTTCGTTTTAGTCCTGTAAATATTTTTAGAATTTTATTTGCGTTAGGTAAATTGCACTTTGGACCTCATCTTTTCTGCTATTTGCAAGTATACCCCTGCCTGTAGTGTGTCACGTGCATTGACACGTGTTTTTCTGGGATATTTGCATTGATAGCCTTTTAGTTCTCGATGTTCATGAATGAATGAAAACTTTTAGATAATTGCATTTATACCCCTGTGCGTGATTTATTTGTGCATGTGTGTGTATTTTGGGTATTTTACACTAAGGCCCTCGGACTTTTAATACCTGTTATTAAATAGTCCCAAGACCTTAGTTTATTTGCAATTAGGTCCCTGTGTGCCCCAGACATGCGCCTCACGTGTGACTTCTTGGGATTTTTGCACCGGACCCCCTTGAACTTTTGGTATTTATGTACAGGTCCCTATACACTGTACCTAGGTTTTGATTTTGAATAAAATATTAAACTCACTCCAAATTCAATGAAAATTGGACACATGGCTCCTACCATGTTGTAAAATTTTCTAGAATTTTTGGAGACATTTTTGCTTTTATTTGCTATTTTTAAAAATTCAAAAACAGCCTTTTTCTTTACTGTCTGACTTGAAAAATCATAAAAAATATTTGAACTCATCTAAAAATTACAAAAAATTAGCTATTATGTATTTTGCCTTGTTTGATTTACTGACCAATTTTGGTCATTTTTCATTATATAAAACCCATAAAAACTGAAAAACACCTAAAAACTCATACTAATTCTAATAATTAATTTAAAAATCCAAAAACAATAATTTCAGTGCCTAAATTTTCCTTGTTCTTCTTCTATACAGGAAAATTACCTCCAAGCTTTTTAGGGATTTTTATATATTTTATCTAAGTCCCTCAAGCTCGGCTGGATATTGTTGTTGTTTTCTTGCATTGTTTTATTTTCAAAAAATTAAATAAAATCAGAAAAATACCAAAAATTCACTAAAAATAGTAAAAAAACATAATATACATAAAAACATTTTTATTTGAATTTTTGAGTGATTTTTGTTGCATTAAATAATTGTTCATAGTTGGTTGTTTTATTGGTTTCTTTATTTTCCTTATTAATTAAAAATCCAAAAAAATATAAAAATTAAAAATCCACCAAAAACACTTGTCTTTTATTTTATTCTTTTTTTAGACTACTTCGTAGGCCGCAAGGCCATCACGTGCTCCCTGAGTCCGACCCCGGTCGCTATACCAGGCTAATCTAATAGCCAGGACCGCTATCGCATTTATTTGATTTTGATTTGATTTTGGTGGTCTGAACCTCATTTTCTTGATTGACCGATTGACTTCCGAGATTCGGGTCGCAACGACCCTTGATCTATTTTCTTTCACCCGTATCTTGGTGATTTTTCGGTAATCAATTACTCATTTTAAAATTATTTTTTAAACTTGAACTTAGTGATGAATTGTTGCTATATCATTAAGGATGGTCTCTATAACAACACTTATCCGTTGCAATTTTTAAATTTTTTACTACAACAACAATAACAAAGCCTTTTCCCATAATTAAGTAGGGTCGGCTACATGGATTCTTCGCCTCCATTCAGATCTATCTTGGGTCAATCTCGGGCTTAACGCTCCAACGAAATCTATATGTTTTACTAATCTTAGCTATATTTTAAATTAAGAAATTAGAGATGATCAGGTAAAATTTGAAAAAATTGCAATGAATACGTGTTGTTATGTGCACTATCGCTAATGATATAACAAATGATATAAAATTTCTCGCTTATTTTCAGTATAAAACATAATTTCGCTACGACTTATAGCATCATTGGATATTTAACAATGGATGATTTAGTGACGGATTTTATAAAAACTATCATTATAGACTCATTTTGTTGTAATGATTAGTTAAGAATACTATCTTAACACAAAGTACATAAACCTCGTAATTAAAGCTAAATCAATCTATATTCAACTATCGAGCTACACAAGCATCTCGACAAGTAGTGGAACATCTACTACAAAAAAATGACCTAAAGAAATGGATAATTTAATATTTCTTATCATATATTCCGCAACTAAATATATAACAACATTCTTTAAATTTGCAATGAATAGTGGTATTCGTTCACTACAAAAAAGGCGAGATTGGCGTGCACATAAATGCTCGTTATGTGCACGCCTAGTGCCCTCCATGTGCACGCCCGGCTAGTTGGCGAGCACATGTGCTCGTTCATGGCATGCTCGCTTCTATGAGCGTCGCTCCGGGTGGTTAGCGAGCACAGTCGGTCGCTCTGTGCTCGCCCGCATATTGGGCGTGCACAGATGTGCTCGTCGATGTGATCGTCTCTGTTAAATCGGTCAATCAATCAGAGAGCATATACTGAGCACTTGGCGAGCACATGTGCTCGCCCAAACTGATTTCCAGTAAAAAAATTATACAGGTTCGACGGGGTTTTGACGCCCTGTCGAACCTGTATAGCCTGCCAATAAACCACCGCAGGTACTTATAAGAGCTCCCTAAGTGTATATATATTATGGCAGGTCGTTAACTAAGATAACTAGCACTGACAAGTGAAATTCACGCAATATACATGAACTTACAAACAAACATTCATATTTAACATCTAAATATTACAAATATTTGTCTGTAGCATCAACGACAAGTAAACTACAACAAATAATATTATCAAAGTTCATAAAGTTCATATAAATTAAAAAACATGCTAAAAGTTTAACAACAATAGAAGTCAAAACTAACAATAATTTACTTCTTCTTTGATCTAAAAAATCTAGACACTAAACCCTACTTTGATTTCTTTTTTTCCTTCTCCTTTTCTTTGAACCTCGCATACATGTGTGCCTCTTCTTCAGGGTCGTTCTCCTCCTCCTCTTCGTCATCAGATTCAATCTCTTCAGGTTGAGATGCATGCCCTTGCGACCTATATTATATAAGGAAGATATATATCTATTACTTGCATTTTGTAGATATAGAAATATAAAATTATTACTCATTCTATAAGTAGAATACTTACATATACATTGTGAACTCTTCTCGGAGCTTCGTCACTTGCTCCACCATCATCGCCATCTGTGACTCCATTGGAACTGATGATTGGGACGGTTGTGGTTGCATGTACGACGACTGAGAGTATGCAGAATAGGAGTGACGATGTTCCTCCACATAATATGGAGGAAGACCACCAAGTGTCTGCTTTCGATTCGTCACAACGTCCCTCTCCTCCAACACCTTATAAGATTTTCATTATTTAATATAAAATTATATATTAGAAATGAGTATAGTAAGATAATATTTATCTATATATACATGCTTCCATATCGTTTTATCAAATGGTGGTTGCTCTCCAGTTGGATCGACACCCCATTTTTCTGCAGATAGTGCCAGATAACGATCCTGAAATACAAAGTTTAATATATATATATATATATTAGTTATAATATATCATTTAGTTGAAAATAAATTGATAGACTTATCAACAATTCTCCTGCTTCAGGAGTGGACCATTGCGATTGTCCTTCTCTCCCACTTATGTGGGACCTCGACCACCACTCCTGAAAAGAGGGTTCCTTTCCAACCTGGCTGCCTGAAAAAAAATTTAAGATATAATAACAACATTGCATTATATTAAAGTAGATCTCCAAAAATTAATTTTAAATCGTAATACCATCTCCGCTCTAATCTGATTGTGGCTTTTAGAGCCACTTGTCGACTTAATCCTTTATTTCTAGCAGTTTGTCCTTCCCGCCGTAGATCTTCTTCCAAACTCAACATCCGCAATGAATGCATCATAGAAATCTGCCCATCTGCAAGGATTATGTTATGATTATTGATTATTTTAAAAAGTTTATTATAAATTATTTAACAAGTACAATACCTATCCTCCATACACCATGTTGGCGGGAACCTCTTCATCTTCTCAAAATTCATCTCCTCGCATCCTGTCTTCGCATGCGAGTCTCTCCTTGCCTTGAAAAATGTATCGCTCATTCTTTTTTCTGCCAAACGAATGAAGGCTCTACGATAAGCCTCCTTCCCCATATCAGAGCCAAGGCGGAACCTACTCTGAAAATTACAACAAATTATAAGATACAAAAAAATTGACCAAAAATTTCTGTAACACTTCTTAGAAATTTTTCTTACCAGAAATATGTCAAACAGTCTCTCATGTTCTGCAGCAGGGATGCGACACCATCTAAATTGCATGGAAGTCAAGTGTGTCTTTATTATGTTGGTTATCTCCTTTGCCACCCTGTTGCTATTCAAAAAATCCCTGCATTTGCTAGAAATATTAATTATGATATAATGTATAAATATTTGGAAAATTTTTAAATGATGAAATCTCTAAAAATTTTACCTCCCATCCGCTATAATCTCCAACAAAGGGTAGGACGCTGACGTCTGTCCAACTGCAGTAGGTAAGGGCATGGAGGTGCTCGGACATCCAGAAGAAGGAGAGTCAGAAACCATCGATGTCCGTGCTTGTATGGGGACTTGGACTGGGAATCCTGTAGGGGCTGCTGAGGTAGATGGCTCTCCATAGCCTCCTACGTAAAAGGGTGGCGGAGGATAACCAAGAGACTCGTAGTAGGCTATCACCCGACGGACCTCGTCGGACTGTGAATCAAGAACAGCATCCAGGGTGGGCTGCCTACTGGACGAAGGTGTGTCTGAGGAAGATGGACGATTGGATCTATGTGATCCATGCGCCCCGCCACGTCCAAAACCTGACATTACTGTAATAATGATGTAATAGTTAATTACATATTTATTACTTAAGATTTTAATTCCTTCGATTATAATTGTGTAATAAAACTTACAACTAATCTTCATCATTTATTTTGGTGGGATTAAAGGATATTTCTTCGTTTTCTAAATTTTCTGAGTCGTCATTTCTGGAGTCATCATCTTGTAAGTCAACACTAAAAACTTCATTATCAGTCAATCGAATCGATTCCATAATTGGGACTTCTTCTGTTAAGTCTATTCGTTCATGTGTCGGTATGAATGCTTCATCTATGTCATCTTCCTGATTAGTGTAATCATTAGAGATATAACCTCGAGAATTTATCTTCACAACAGTTACTGTTTCAACGCTCTTTCTCTTCTTTGATATTTGTGGGAGATAACATACTTGATCCGCTTGAGATGCTAAGGTTCAAATCTGCGTATAAATTTTCTTTGTACCACGTCGACAATGTTATTTCTTCTATCGAGTACTACACCTCCATTGGGTTCATACCAATCACATAAGAAAAGAACCACTTTATTCAAGCTTGGTATACTATATTCCACTTCTAGTATCTCCTTTAAAATTCCGTAATAATTCATATGATCTTCCTCATAACAAGATCTGCGAACCATCATTCCAAGATTTTGAGTTGTTAAATATTTACCGGAATTTAAGGTATGAAAATGATACCCATTGCTATAGCAAGAGTTGTATGATCGGACCTTATAAACAGGGCCTTCTCCAAAATATTTTAAAATATGAGAATAGAAATCACCACCGTCCAACTGTTTTGAGCGGTCTCTAAACCAAGCTGGAAATTGATTCCTATAGGCGCTCAAAATACACGACCATTGGTCTGGGATAAACATCCCAAAGTGAGTCCAATAGTGCTGTGAAAAAATAAAAAATATAACACAGTTAGAGGTGATCAAATCCTCCAATGTGTTGCACACGCCTCCCGTTGTGCAGGGCCACACACCACCCGGTGTGGAAGGACGCACTGTGTGTGAAGGATTTTGTGCGATTTTCTGATAATTAATAGATAGTATTTTAGACTTATCATAAACCTAACTATAAGTTAATGTGATATACTTAATCACAATAACTAAAATATAATGTGATAATAAAATTATCACAGAATCAAAATTTTTGTTTGTAGTTATAATTATCACGCATCAATGATTTTAACTTAAATAAATATCTAATTTAACATCCATTATATAGTTCTTATTCTCAAAGGCTTTGTATCTCCCATCACCTCTTTCAATGAATCTAGTGTTATGAAACTAGTGTTATGGTACTTCTCTATATCAACATTCTCTAATGTTATTAAACTAGTCTTATGACACTTCTCAATGAACCTAATGTTATGAACCTAGTGTTATGAAACTAATGTTTCTCTCATCCCATGCTACTCCCACACATGCCATTAATGGATTGTATCTACGCAATGCCATCCCTATCAAAGGACTATAGCCAAATCAGATTTTTTTTTCATACACAATTAAGCAACAACTACTTTTTACAGTAGGGCAATTGATAACCAAGGAAGTTATAAGAAATCATCCTTATATATTGAAGAAGATGTATTCCGTGCACAAGATGTCTAACTTGATACATATACTAATCAAATAGTTGACATGCCTATAATATTTCATATATATTAGACACATATATACTCAAATCTAACAACAACTATATATTAAACAACTATATGAAGCATAAGCAACAAGATTAACAACTAGTGATATTAAGTTTAAGAACAAAACAATCAATAACATCAAAACCCTAATCTCTAAAATAAGTATAAAATCGAATGAAATACGCAAAAAAGAGAGAAAGGATGATAAGATATACTTAACGAAGGATGTGTCTGTGATTCAATGGTCAAACGGAACTCCCTCGACGCGGGCTGAGCACTTGTCGCCGGAGGAGAGGAATGAAAGGGGAGGGGAGCTCGCGCAGGAATGAGGAAAGGGGGCGCCCGACGTTCTGTTTACGGGCACGGGCGAGCACACTTATGTGCTCGCCCAGTGCTCTTTAGGTGCTCGCCCGGAAAATTGACACGCGCCCATTCCGTCGCGCCTCGATTTTCAACTGGGCGAGCATTGCTGGGCGAGCACATGTGCTATTAAAGTGCTCGCCCATTTACGAAAATATAACCGCGCCTCCAGATTCAAAAGGGCGATCAAGATGGCGAGCACATGTGCAACCTATGTGCTCGCTAGGCTGTGGGCGAGCACATGTGCTCGCCCAGTGCACCCCAGTGTGTGCACGCCAATCACGCTTTTTTTTGTAGTGGTTGTTATATTCCTTGCAACGAATCTTATTCGTTGATCCTTTTCTTCTAATCGTTGTTAAACTTAGCAATGATTAATATAAATTTTAACGAATAAGTCAAAGAAAAAAGGATATGACATTAATTCGTTAGTAATTACAAGTACAAAATACGATTTGACAATGAATAATATTCTATGTTATATCTCTAACGTCGGAAGATATGACCAAGAATATTTAAATTATTCGTTATCTTAGATCCAATTTCCTATAGTGTTTTTTTTTGAAAATACATCCTCGAAGACAAATTCGACAACAAGGGAAGAGAATGGGAAAAAAGAGACCATAATGCATCCATCAAGTGGAAAAGAATGGTGGAGGAACATGTAATATGGGACATGTTACTTCCCGAGGTTCATGAAATAGATTTTTTTGTTATTTTCCTTTTATCTAATATTCAATTTTTGTTACTATATATCTGAAATGGATTATAAAAAAATGAACATGTCTAGTTGTCGAAAAATACTAAGTAAATTACTATCAAATCAAGTCCATTATTAGCCGCATTTTACATTTTTTCAAGAAAAAAAATCAAAGATCATTCATTCATCCCTCGCCCTCTCGAAGTCAGAAAAAAAAGAACATGTCCATCTTCCATAAGGAGGGATGGAACTCATGACGACTCGTCGCTTAATAGAAACTATAAAGGATCAAAAAGACAAGACTTAAATCAACTACAAATAATGTAAAGGTACATAAAATTTATGTGATCATATGAAAATCACATAACATGAAAGAGTAATCACAAAATATGTACAGCAAGGTGCTGATCTCAATCTTTTAGTCCCCAAAAAGGAATATTAAGTGCGAAATAAGTATACCAATCCTTTATGATCCAAGTAATTTTTGGTTGGAAGTTGTTCCAAGCAATTTCAAGTGATCTTCAATAGAAGGAGAGAAGGTTTTGGAGAGCTTATTGATAGGACCATAGAGGATGTAATAAAATAAGGGGAAGAGAAGCTAACAATTATACATATTATAATCTCCTTTGGTACAAAGGGCAAGGAAGAAAGATTTAAGATCTTTAATCCCAACACCACGAATGAAGCTTTTTTCTACATTGGAGTAATCCCAAAAAAATCAACAAAGGGATGATTCAAAATTTCAATAATCGAAGTAGGAGGGTCAAGGACAAAGAGGATGAACAATAATGATATAAAACTTATAGGGTTTTTATCAGTTATGCCTTCTTAACTTCTACAATATTAATTACATCCCTTCCATTTTTGTAATATCAACTGGGCTCTTGACTTCTTACAAAATTCACAGTTTTCCTTCCCTTAAGCGGCGGAACTACGAATTTTTGTATGAAGTCGGCGGCACAACTGAT
Source organism: Ottelia alismoides (assembly GCA_037367405.1). Classification (NCBI taxonomy): domain Eukaryota; kingdom Viridiplantae; phylum Streptophyta; class Magnoliopsida; order Alismatales; family Hydrocharitaceae; genus Ottelia; species Ottelia alismoides. The sequence goes on along the minus strand of JAZKJV010003275.1, from coordinate 251,527 downwards.
ATTACAAAAAAGGAGGGGCATAATTGATAGTGTAGAAGTTAAGAAGGGTACAAATGATAAAAATCAAATATTATATATGCTCGATAAGAAAAGGCATTCGACAGTGAAGGATTGAAACTTTTTTCACTAAGAGATTTCCATGTGGTTTCTACAAATTAAAAGGAAAATCAACGAAATTCGAGATATTATTGGGTTTGTTTCCCCATTACCTAGTTTAAGTCAACCCTGATCCATCAAGCGATGAGAACTCATTTTCTTTTTTCTTCTTATAAATGTGGAACTTAATTTAAAGAAACCTTTAAATATAAGAGAAATAAATTATTGGGATGAATATGAAAAAACAAATTATACCAAATTGGTTGAGGAAAACTTTGTGGGTTAAACTGAAAAGAATCCAATTTATGTTATTAATGATTATAATATGAACGAATCAAATTATGTTATTTCAATAAAAAGACCTTGAGGAGTGGAAAATAAATAAAAAAGCATATGTATTTCCCTTGTAATTTATCCCTTTCCCTAAAATTTTGGAGACTTGGGAGTAAAACCTTACCATTTATTCAAAGTTTCCCTACCTATAAGAGATACCTTAGGGAGGAAAAAGGCTTATTTTTATTACCTCTCTTCTCTGGCAAACATGATACTTTGTGTTTCGCATGGCAAAAGTGATTATTTATATGTTAAAAAAGCTAATTTTTGTTTAATATGCCAATACATGATCATAAAGATCAAAGTGCGAAAATTGTATTTTTGTTGTGATCTCAAGTGTTGCATGCGACAATCTATATTTATTTATTTTTATGCATCATTGCATGATGTTTTATGGTTCCCAGGTCTATATATGTTGTATTTCGAAAAAATAGATTTGCCATCCAAAATGGATTAGCGGCGGAGCTTGTTGTCTGTCTCCCATCAATCTCTCTGTAATAGTGTTAATCGTAAATGGGATCACCGTGAGTTTAAAACAAAAACATTTTATACTAGTTTTACTATCATGGATTCGATCTTCATTTAGTATTTCAAGTGATTTTTTGAGTTTTGGAGAGTTTTGAAGTCTAGTAGTTTCATGTCTAGGATCGATCGACCAATATACTTGTCAATCGACCGATCACATGGAAGTTCATCAACCTACATGCATCGATCGACTTATGCAATGAGAGTGACTGAGTCAACCTACTCAATAATAAGTTGGCTCAAGGAAACTCGTTAATCGACAAAGGGTTTTAAGAGTAGAATGACTCGAGTGTGAGTCGATTCATGCTTGTTTTAGATGATGGATGGACTTCTTGCATACATGCTGAAAATACTTGCAATACAACAAAATTGAGCTATAGTAACGCTTTTTTCAAAATCTGCCACTAAATTAGCCGTTGTTAAATATATAACGACTATATTATTCATTGTGAAATGAATTTTCATACTTGAAATTAGTGACGATTAGTTGATATTTTGAAAAATAGCAACGGATAAGCGTTGTTATATGGACCGTTGCTAATTATATAACGATAGATATACTAACGTAGTTATTTTGAAAAATAGTTTCGCTAAGCGTTGTTATATGGACCGTTGATAATGATATAATGACAGATATACTAGTGTTGGTTTATTACTCACAAATTACCAAGAGTGTTTCCTTTATCATCTAGTGATGTTTCATGGTATTTAACGTAATGGATCTTTCATGCTAAATACGTATTTCAAATACTAACTTTTTTATGTCAACACAATTTTTATGAGTACTTTAATATTTTACCCAAATTACTCTTATGCCATTAAAATAAAATTTGGCAATATAGTGAAAGTCGTGGCTTGCTCGTATTATTATCCTAACGTCTATACATTTATTCATACCATCCAATGACCTTTTATATGATATCAACATCATTTTTTTTATAACACCAATACTTTAGTGTCAATATTCTATGAGTGGATTATTATCGTTATACACGTTACATGTAACTTCAAGCAACGTGTACTGTTGATTTCTATCTTTGTGCTAATCAAGGCAATGATGTAATGATTACGGCACTAATATCATTGCATTAATACTTTTTTCAACGTAAAATAATAATCAAATTTATATTTTGCATCCAAAAACTTTGTATATGCAAGTTTTCGATTTATTAGTTTGAGATCACAATTTAACATGTAGATAAAATTCTAAAAATCATATGAAAAATATACATATCTTTTTTTTGAATTAATAATTACATGTATAACCTAAGTTTTATAATCTACTATTAGAAAATGGATATTTATATTACATGAATCACAATCACGCTTTAGCCTCCTATGATATGAAACTTTTGCAAACATGAAAAAGATAAAAGAGTATCGAGAGTCAGACTGCGATCAAAGAAAAACACTGGAAAAAATAGCCCAACTTATTGGATTATAGTCCACAGTATTCATTTAAAATATCTCTCCTCGTCACTCATATAAATGATGTGCCCCTCGATCGTGTTGGGATCCTTAGCAAGGGGCTGAGCGATGAGGAGGCTAGCGCACTTTTTCGAAGAGGTAGATTGAACATGATAAGCATGATCTTGCGGTAAAATTGTAATAATCCAATAACGCCTCGCACCAGGGACACCGGTATATGTTGGTATACAAAATACTGATATCGCATATGCTCTAATACCGGATGAACACTCTGATACGGATGCGGATACGCAATCATCCACCACCACAAAAGCACGCGAAGAAAAAGAGAACTAGATAGGACGATGGTTGGTCACCTCTCGTGACCAACGTAAAGAAGATGTAGAAGAAGTACAACTCTCAGAGTCCTCTCTCTCTCTCTCTCTTTTCTCTCCCACTTTTGTTCTTTTGTAGTATTTCCTCTTGTTGTGGTGTATAGGCAATGCCTTCATCCCCCTTTATATATAGTACAATTACAATCTCATAGTCCTATTCCCATAAGGACTAGAAATAGAGTATAGCTCAATTACTATTAGGATTGGGAGTCTTATCTGTTAGGATTTCTAATCCCAATATGACCCTAATCCTAACAGTATAGTGGTGAATATGGGAAAATTAGCGGTTGTGTCACATCCCGTCAAGCTCAATCCTTGAGACGAGCGTGACTTAAAACATGTGCTTGCCTTAAAATACTTGATTTGACATTTATAATGTAATGCAACACTTAACAAGGAAAATAGCCTTTTTAAATGATATCACTTGAAATAATTATATCATTGTATCCATACATGTTTCTACAAATAAAAATGAAATACATATATTGCATACATGATTTCAAAATCAAATGAAACAATTGAAAATCTAAAATCCAAACCCGACGCGAGCAAGAAACATAATAAAATAGATAATAACTACGATGTCACTACCTCATTTTCTATATATCTCTTCCAAACTTGCTCTATTTAGGTCAATATCTTCTTTTCTTAGTCCATTTCTTATCGGTTGAATATCATTCCTGCCAACCGTGATTACAAGCTGATCATTAACTATCATATTTATACAGTGATTCTATGATACTACCCTCCAGATGAATCTGTGACCTTTAGGTTGGATGAGAATATTAATTTCTTTATCAATTATTTAAGTAATGATTTAGGAGATGCTTCTTTCAACTTTTTTTAAGGTGAAGGTATATGGAACGTGTACACATAATGCTAAAGAAACTTATAAAATGATTTGTATGTTCTTATCAAAACATGTACGAAGAGCAAGAAAAGAAACTTATAGAGTCTAAGTATAACATGGATGTATATGTATGTTTTGTTAAGCCACTGCATAAATATAGAGTTTATTAATATTGTCCATCTACTATTTTTAGGTTCAGTGCCAATAATGATGACATGTGGGGGAAAAAGGGAAAGTGGACATAATATTGGTCGATTTCAAATTTCGATGATGAAATTTCTTTAAGAGGGGGTGAATTGTAACATTCAATAATTAACAGAAATAAATTGTGCTAATATAATAATAATGATGATGATAATATTGCTAACATCAGTACACTTACTCTTTAACTAAGGTATGGGAAATATGGGCCTAAGCTCTCGATGTTGATAAGAATAGTATGTGAAAAAAATATATGAATGAAAGAAGCATATAATATCATGCACCACTTTTCAGAACTTATGCATGTCATGTATACTCGTCAACTTCATGTAAAATAAGTTGGGTATTGAACTATAGAAATAATAAATAATAAGATAATATTATGTAAAGTTGATGAGATACTATCCATTTACCTAAAATTAGAAAGTGACAAAAACTTGTACAGGAACGCAGTGGATTCTTATGATAATATCAAAGCCACATGTAAGCTAATATATGAGTCACATGTAATCTCCATATCAACTTGAACTTGCATGGGTCTGAAGATCATATCAAACTCATTGCTATTTATATAGGAATATGTAATACGAATATGAATTGTCTGTTGTAGATCTTGTAAGGGAAGGCGTATCTGCAGGACAGCTACGAGGTTAGTTCAATCTGGTTTTTTATTTGTGATCATTTATTTAATTATAATTATCATAATTACATAAGGAGAATGGATCCATGTTATACTTAGACTCTATAAGTTTCTTTTCTGGCTCTTCGTACATGTTTTGATAAGAACAGACAAAACCATCCTATAAGTTTCTTTAGCATTATGTGTACACGTTCCATATACCTTCACCTTATAAATATATGGAAGAAGCATCTCCTAAATCATTACTTAAATAATTGATAAAGAAATCAATATTGTCATCCAACCTAAAGGTCACAGATTCATTTGGAGGGTAGTATCATAGAATCATTGTACACATATGATAGCTTGTGTCAGGGTTAAAGATCATGTTGTAATCACGGTTCCAGGAATGATATTCAACCGATAAGAAATGGACTAAAGAAAGAAAGATGTAAGTCTAACTTCAAGAATTGTCATGCATAATTAATGTTATAGATACAAATATAGTGAACATCCCATATAATGCTAATAATGTATGTATACGTTGGTACTTCTACCAGTTCATACTTCTATCGGAATTATACAAACCATCAAAGATAAATAAACTAAAGGTAGTGCACCCAAATTGAGGTACCCATGAATTTGTCTATGTATCAATACAATTATTTAGAGATTAGGATTTATATGTGGACTACTTATGATTATATTACCTAATATTTCTTCCACTTGAAATTTATATTACAAAGGGGTCGATATGGTAAATATATTGATTGTATTCTTGGAGAGAAATAATAGGTTTTGAATCAAGTGAGAGTTTGAAACAATATTATTAAATTGAATTGCTGAATAACAAATAGACACTCTCATATAGCCACGGTCCTAGATCGGACCTTGATCGGTTGCCTTTCAATATTCTCAACAGTTGGCATATTATCATATAGAGGTTTTGGAATGCTATGTCTTGATGCAAGTAGAAATAATTGACATTGATATTGATGAGTTTGGGAAAAAATCACATGACAAGAACATATATCAATTTATATAAGTTGGTTTAGGCATCAACAATTGAAGGCAATATGAGATGAAGGAAGCAAATGATGTAAGTAGAAATTCTTTATTCCTGACTTTGTTTAGGGTGACATTACATTTTGAATTGGATCTATTCCACCCACTCCTAAATTGTGAAAATAAGGCACCCTTTTGAGAGTGATCTTTTTTTTTTAATGTTGAGAAGTACTTTTTCCATATGAAAAAGCATGCTGATTAATAGATGAAGATGACTCACTTGATAGAATAAACAACTTACATTATTTTTCGCAGGATTCAAGAGCAAATCATAAGCCTCCATTGTCTACAAAACATTTGAAGATATCTCTATTACTGAACTTTCAGACAATAATGACATTTGGATTGGTGGCACAGATATTATATGTGGTTGGAGTAAACTTTTGTGTGGTTTGAAAGATAACTTCCGCGAGATACAACAACGTATTAGGCCTGAATACGCCAGTTCATTAGGAATTCTTCAAGCTCTAGCAGATGGAAGAAAACTACTTTTAAAAGATAATGCCGTCCCTTATAGAGGAGATATTCGATTAAGATTAGCTCGTTCTTTATTACTTCGTTAGGCTTATGAAGCTATCATAAGTGAAAACGTCCACTTTCTAATTTTAAAATATCTCCAAAACTTCCTTATTATTGATCTCTGGTTGTTTTCATCACTTTACCTTATTCCATTTGTCCATTGTTCTTTCCTCGGGACCTCATGTTGAAGATTAGTTAAAATTTTGGAAAATACACTACAAGAAAAATGTCGCAATGAATAATATAATGTGCGTTGCCATATCTTTCGTAGTTAATATAACAATGAATATTGTTTGTTGCTAACTCTTTAAATTGGTAATGAATAATCATATTCGTTGCTATATTCCTCGCAACAAATTATATGATAATGGTTATTTGCTGACTTTTTCTTCTAGTGGTTGTTAAGTTTAATAACGACAAGTGCAAATCTTAATGAATAAATCAATGAAAAATCATTGTTATATGAATCTTTAAAAATAATATGACATTCGTTGTTGATTGTAAGTAAAAAAGATGGTTGGCGATGAATAATATTCATTGTTATATTTTTGACATTAGAAGATATGACAATGAATATTCAAATTATTTGTTAGCTTAGGTCAATTTTCTTGGAGTGATAGCAACGGATAAGTGTCTTTATATAGACTGTCATTGATGTTATACCAACGAATATAATATTCACTCCTAATTTCAAATATAAAAAATCATTTTGCAATGAATAATATCATCATTATACAATTAACAACGGTTATTTAGTGAGGAATTTTGAAGAAAACATCACTATAGCCCTATTTTGTTCTGGTATAATTATATCTTTCATATATTTATTAAACAAAACCATCACAAAAAAATCACTTATTCTTTTACAAATTTGCACAAAAGTACTCTTCTCCATATTCCCTTACTAAAAGTAATCGATATTCCTTGCAAAACACATCAGCTTTAAAATTTGGTATTTTTACACTCTATAACGAAATTATCCTACAATAACAAATATTTTAATCATTCATAGTCATATATTACAATGTTAAATATATGTTAACAAATACCATACATTGCAAAATTAGTTTTTTGTTCAGCTAGTTCTAACGAATGTTATATTCGTAGCTTATATAACAATGATTATCCGATGACTTAAAAAAATCATGCGTAGCAATTGTTGCTAATTTAGCAACAACTAAAAAAAGTGAATGGATAATCATTGTTATACGATTTGTAACTAGCAATATAGCAACAAATACAATAGCTTTTGTGAATTAAAGAATCAAGCAACGAAGAGTATATGTAGTTACACATTTAACTAAATTGCATCCTAACCCATGTACTCTGTTTAATTAGACCATGACCGCTTGTAATCTTACTCGATCTCACACACATGTCATGGCCAAAAGTTTGAGATATAGGAGTAAGTAATACTACAGGGGTTGTGATGCAATTACAAAGATTATAAGGGGGCGTTCGGTTCGTGAAAAAGTAAGAAAAATGATGGGGAATAAGAAGAATAATGGTTTATTCTCTGTTCGGCTGGAAAGATAAGAATAGGGGTGTAAACGGACCGAACTTGAGCGAACCTATATATTTATGTTCGATTCGTTTATTTAGTCGAGCCTAAACTTGTGTTCAGGTTCGGTTCGTTTATTTTCGATCCCAGATGTTGGAAAAGTATGATCGGTTCCATTCTTTTATACTTGGAATCGAATAATATGGAGATATTCGATAAGTAAGGTTTATACTTGTTCTGTTGATTTGAAGATAAAAGAATGGAAAAGTACTAGACACATAGATGATGGATGTTGTAAACACGATGTGATAATTTGTTTTTGGATAGTTTATACCGAGATAAAACCTACTTATCCCGTAAATATCCAGTTATCCCTAGACAAAATTCACTTATCCTGGGACAAAATTGACTTATCTCAAAATAAGGTCCACTTCTACGGATACGGATTTGTAAATATGTATATGTGCATGTTTACCGAGCTTTTAATGAATCGAACATGTGCGAACCTATGATTTTTAGGTTTGGTTCGTTTATTTAATCGAGCCTAAACTTGTGTTCAGGTTCAGTTCGTTTATTTCCGAACCGAATCTAAATCGAACTTTTAGCGAGCAGAACCTGAGCGAATATCGAACTCGAGAATTTTCTTACAGCCCTGGATAAGAATAAAGAGAATATGGTAGAATAATGATAGGTAAGATAAATTAAAGATAGGAATAGAGAATAAGGTGAAATAATAGGATACGGATGGGAATAGCCGTACTCTTGTGAACCGTGTCGAGTGGGGAATTGCCCCCTTATTTCAATGCTTATTCTCCAAACGAGTAGGACCTAAGAGATAATTAGACAAGATTTTAGGAGTCATGGTGTGAACATCCCTAAAAAAATTGGCTTCCATGACCATGAGACAATTTTCCATCTTTACACATTATCGTGAATTAGAGCAAAAAAATTTGCAGAAAAATCTCCAAAATATGAGCTTCTCCAACTGCTATCACAATGATCGGATGACTTTCAGATCTATGGCAGATCAGTTATCTGATTTCTATAATTCGCTATTAGCAATTTTTAAATTTTTTTGCATTTTATTTTTCATCTGATTCACTTTATTGTTCCCAACGTGAAGAAAATTCTCTATAGATCGGGATCTTGCAGGAGAAAATATATTAGAAAAATGATTAGAATATGATTGGTTACGTGGATTTTCATGATATCCTATACCGAACATACGAATGGCGAGTGATTTTCATGCATTGAGAACTATAAATATATAAAGGTATGGGCTGTTGACCCATAAATATCGCTATCGCTGTTCCCCACAACCAATACATATTAATTTATAACATATAATATAAATATATGTGTCACTCACCAACCGAATCCCCGCGCCTGCGCCCTTACGATGGCATTCACTCTCCTCTATAATTCTAGAGAGAGAAAGAACTATATATATGAGAGAGAATAAGAGTTGTGAACCATAGTTATTTTTCTTTGTAGTACATATCAAGGGCTGTATTTCCCTCGTAAACATTACGTAGCAAGATGGTTACCTCATGATTATATTATATATTAGGGTTTTTATCTGTTGTGCCCCTATGAGATATTGCAATTTCAGTTATGCCCCTTCCTTTTTTGGAATATCAATTATGCCCTTACCTTCTTGCGAACTTCACGGTTCTGCCCTTCTGTCAAGGTAAAGTAGGGGCATAACTGATATTACAAAAGGGTAGAACTGTGAATTTTGCAAGAAGGTAGGGGCACAACTGATATTACAAAAAAGGGAGGAGCATAACTGAAATTACAATATCTCAGAGGGGCACAACTGATAAAAACCTTATATATTATATCTCTTTTTTCTAAAGAAATTAGTCAATTCATCTATCAGAACGATTTGTTGAAAGGTACAATTAAAAATAATTTATAAGTTTCAAAAATATGCTCGAATAGATTTCTCTAGATCAAATAAACAAAGACAACAAAACTAAAGAACAAAAATAAAAAAGAACACACATGCATGCCCAAAACCTACAACGCATCAAGTGTATAAACCATCTATCAGGGAGACGAGGATAGCTCTTGGCTTTGATCAAAACTTCATTTTCGTTGTCGTTAATCATGCTTTGTCGGTAGCAAGCCATCTTTGTTTGTACAATAAATTACAGTAGTAGAGAAGAATCACGACGACATAAATTTTAATTACGAAATATTTATTAATTTTTTGGGTTTTATTATATGTGCCCTCATGAGATATCGCAATATCGGTTATGACCCTTCCTTTTTTGAAATATCAATTGTGCCCCTGACTTTTGGCGTTCTATCACTCGTGCCCTTCTGTTAGTTTACCGATCAATGAGTTGAACTTAACCATGATTTTTTCAACCCATGATGCGGTTAAGAGGGACATAACTGTCCAAACATCCCCCTTTAGACCCAGCACCCCCTCCCCACTTAACACCAGGGTGACGATGTATGAGCACTCCTTAACAACCTCTATGTCGTGTATCCCCATGGAGAGGCCCACATCAGCCTCCTCTAGCACGGGTGCATCTCTTGTGCCGTCCTCGATTACGACCACCACCTTGCCAGTGAGCTTCATGCATTGTACCATGAGGAGCTTGACAAACATGGAGGAACGCACGAGGATGCAGACTCGAGGGGTGACCTCTAGTTGTTTGCATATGTACTCCAATGAGTGTTTGAGGGGTGGCCTCCAGTTGTTGTCTGTTGGTGTTCTAGGGGCAGCCTCCAACTGTTTGGAGGGGGAGGTGCAGCGGAGAGGGGGAGGAGCCACAGAGGAGAAGGAGGGCCTGGAGGGAGATGGGTGGCGTCCGAGGAAACGGAGGGCCCGGAGGGGGAGGGGTGAAGGAGGAGGAGGAGGAGGGGCTGGAGCGGGAGGAGCAGCCGAGGAGGAGGGCCTGAAGGGGGAGGAGCGGAGTAGGAGAATGAGCAACGGAGGAGGAGGGCTTGAAGGGGGAAGGGTACTAGAGGAGGAGGAGGTGGTTGGGGGAGGCAGATAGATGAAGAGGGGAAGGAAGAATAAGATATTTCTACCCTCAATATTTTATCTAATTATCCTTGTATCCCCAAAGTTAACGTCCATTTTGGAAGAAGTTGATAACACAGAATCCCGAGCGACTAAGGCAATCAGGTATCTAAGACGGTCTTGCGACCTCAATCACTCAGATGTGTCGATCAAGAAAAATGAACCGCTCAAGAAGGATAAAATCAATCAAAACTCAAATAGCGGTCCTGCTATGTGATTAACCTGGTATAGCACCCAGGGTCGAACTCAAGGAGCACGGGTTGGCCGAGAGGCCTACGAAGTAGTAAAAATAAAGAAAATAAAAGAACAAAATATTTTTAGTGGTTTTTTAATTATTTTTATATTTTTTTGGATTTTTAATATATCAAGAAAATAAGAAAACAAAAGAAAAGCACACTTTAACAAATTATTCAAAGCATCAAACATCAACCAAAAATTAAAACAAAAATATTTTTATGTATTTTATATTTTTTAGTGTTTTTGGTGAATTTTTGATAATTTTCTGATGTTTATTTTATTTTCTAAAAATCAAACAGTAGCAAAAACAAAGGGTACTGTCCAGCCGAGCCAAAAAGCCCTAGATAAAATATCTAAGGGCCTCAAAATGGCCTGGAGGTAATTTTCCTGTAAAGTAGATAAAACAAGGAAAATTTAGGTACCAATTTTATTATTTTTGGGTTTTTAATTTATTTACTATAATTTTTATGGGTTTTTGAGTGTTTTTAAGTTTTTAGTGTTTTTCAGTGGTGAAAAATAGCCAAAATTGGCTAGAAAATAAAACTAAGCAAACTAAACAGTAGGTGATTTTTATAGAATTTTTGAGGGAGTTTTAATATGTTTTGTGATTTTTTAAACTAGACAGTGGCGAAAATAGATGTTTTTGAATTTTTAAAAATATCAAACAAAATCAAAAATGTCCTCAAAAATCCACAAAAATCCTACACCATGGCAGGAGCCATGTATCAAATTTTCGTTGGATTTAGAGGTGGTTTGATATTTTATTCAAAAATAAAGGTAGGGTACTGTGCACAGGGACCAAAGTGCAAATACCCAAAGTTCTGGGGGTCCCAGTGCAAAATACCCAGCAAAACACGCGCCACGCGCGTGCCTGGGGCACTCAGGGACCTAAATGTAAGAAAAATAAGTCCCGAGGACTTCTTGGTAACAGGTACCAAAAGTCCAGGGGTCTTATATGCAAATAACCCTAAAAATATCGCACATGCTCAAATAAACCACGCACAGGGGTATAAATGCAATTATCTAAAAACTTTCATTCATTTAATAACATCCAAAACTACAGGGTGGTCTACTACAAATAACCCAAACAACACGTGACGAAGCACGTGGCTCACAACACACAGGGGTATAGATGCAAATAAACTAAAGCACGAGGTCCACTAAGCAATTAACCCTAAAACTAAACAACTTCATTTAGTATTTACAGGACTAAAACGAAATAAAATAAAGACAGGGGCCTAAGGGTAAATTACCCTTTATTAAGCGGGGGTGCTGGATGCGCGCCACGTGTATGATCGGAGGGCGTGGAAGCGACGTGGCTCGTGATCCAACGGCTGAGGTCGACCCCTCGATGATCTGGCGGTGGATGCAGCTCCACTAATGGACGGTCGTGATGCAAGCTGGAGCGAAAGAGGAAGATCGACGGCAACTGGAGGTCCTGGATGAACAGGCGGCCGGCGAACTTCGCCGGCCTCGTGGCAACGCTCCCGGCCTCCTCTGCTGCGCCTGAGAATCGGAAGAGCTCCGGCGTGAAGGTGCGCAGCTACTGATGCCCTCCGATGGCCCAGCCGAGCTCGGGAGAGCCCCGGCGAGGGTGGCGGAGGTGAGACTCCTGGTCTGAATGGGGAAAGGCCTCAGATGGCCTCTGTTGGACCTGCAAAGCAACTCAGGAGACTCGCGGGTCGAGGGCAAAGTACCTCGACCCGGTTAGGCGAAGTGGGGGTGGCTGGTGCGTCGGGACGGCGGGCTCCGACGAAGGTGGTGGACGGAGGAGCCCGGTTCCCAGCTCCTGTGCGAGCTGGGTTGAGTGAATGGGTGGAGAAGGTGCGTCGGACGAAGGCGGAGATGGTGATCGATTCCGATGATCGCGATAGGTGACGGGGTGGTCGGAATCAAAGAACGACGGCGGCGGCGCGATTTGGGGATAAACTAAAATCAAAGGAAATAGCGAAGCTAAGTGGCTACCTGGGTGGTCGGAGAGACTGGGGAGGAGCAGGGGATGCTCCTGGTCGTCGCCTCGAGGGTCGTCTCTGCCCGAGGCTCGAAGCTCTCGCAGGTGGCGGAGCTGCGGCGGCTACGTCGCCGGATCAATGGAATCCTCCTCCTCTCCTCGCTGCAACAGGTGGAGGCGCTAGCTGTCACTCTCGCGGTCTCTCTCGAGCTCACAGGGAAGGAGGCGAATGGCCAAAGATCGAGAGAGAAGGTGGCGGAGCTCGCTTATATGCGTTGGAGGGGTCCGGCTAAGACGGGCTCGGGTAGGTCGATGAAGCGTGCGGGTCCCGAGATGGATGCCCGGCGAAGGTGTCGGATGTGGGAGGTTCAAAACGGAGTCGGGTTTTAGGGAAATGGGTGTCAGGTCGAGCGAGTAGAAATAGGAGAAGTCGGGTCCGGAGCTCAGACCCGTGGGAAGTGGTCCTGGGGGGGGCTAGTTGACCGGGCGGTCAACATCCCCAGGACCCAATGGGATTCGGCCACGTGGCTGGATCTTGAAGTGACAAATATGGGTAGCTAGGGGCCGAATCTGCAAAAACTCAAAACATGAAATATTTTTCTTTTATTTTTTTCTATTTTTTAGTGATTTTTAATTAATTTTTGGAAATAAAAATAGGCTATATACATAATATGTACTATATATAGGTATATATACAATATATAGGGTTTGGATTTTTGATTTTTAAATGTTATTTTTGTGCAATTTTATTCCTATTTTATATTTTATTTATTTTCATTATAAAATAAGGAATAAAAAGGTATTTTTATTTGATTTTTATTATTTATTTACATAGGTAAAATAAATATATATGTACATCTATATACATGGTATATGTACAATGTATTTTTGTATTTTTAATTTTCCTATTTTTGTTTTGTTTTTGTTTTCATTGTTTTTATTGTATTTATTTACAATATATAACATAGACTAGTTACAAAAATTATAAAAATTAATTTTATATATTTACAAGGCTAAATAAATACATAGGTGTGGTTTATGTACATGGTGAAGGTGATGTTTTTGTTCCCTTTTTTATTTTTATCTTTTTATTTTGTTTTTATATTTTTCTAAATATATACAAGTATTTACAAGCATATTTTTGGTGAGGAAAATATATTTATATTTATTTACATAAATATTTACACAAGAGCTCCTATCTCCCTCTACTTTGGCTTTTATGCGGCCAGGCCCATGCTGAGCCCTCCCTTGGGTTAGGTTGCTCAATATTTATCTTAAATATTTCCCTCTTTTTCTTTTTAATCTTTATTTTTTTATTTTTGCATAAAAACATGCTAATTATAGGTTTTTACACAATGCATGCTTTTGGTAATTATTTGTATTTACATATATCTACATGCCTTTGCAAAGGTTTTTGTAGCTAAAATATAAGAATAAAGAGTGATGAATGGGTATTCATCACCCCCCTATACTTAACTTTGCTAGTCCCTTAGCAAAGACTTATTTGAAAAAGAAGTGAAAAAGAAAGAAAGAAAAAGAAAAAGAGGATGTACATGGATCAAGGTTGATTATTAAACTTGCCTTCATTAAATTGGGGTATGGAGCTCGATCAGATCTTTGGATTATTAATGTGTCGGAACCTTATTTAGACTTAAGCTTAAAACTCAACAGCCTCTAAGTTCCACTAATCTATAACCAAGACTCCTCAATGCTCCAGATCAGAACAAGTCATCAATCACAAACCCTGAAGACCATGAATCTTTTCTTGTCCTGTGAATGTGAAGTCTAAGCTCTCCACCTCAGAAATGGCAACTTGACAACCCTCCCCAACAAGGTAACTCTATGACCTCAATCTGGCCACTCTTTCCTCGAGGATCGGGGTATTCCCTTCTAAGTTCAAGTTCAACCGGCTCAAGAAGAGGAGGAAGAAGAGAATGGGTCAAGGCCAGTGTAGCCAAGTACCCTTGGGAGCTTGACCAGTGTAGCCAAGTCTCCCTGCTGCAAGCTACAACAGGTGGAACATGAAACCAAGCTTTGCTTATTGCACTCTATATACATACTCCGGTGGGATTATCATTTTCTCTCAGACCCACCACTTTTTTGGAGTTCTTTTCTTTTTGCACATTTTTTTTCAGTGCATCTGTACAACATATACATGTGCAGCATATATACAAGGAGTTTTTCCTCTTGAGCCAGTAGACTATCCCTCTTTTGAAGCTTTATTGCAACCCACAACTCCCGTCGTTAGACCTCATGGCAACCAGACCAAGTTGAGACGCACTTCCTTCACTAAAAGAAGAAGAGAGGTTCCGCCTAGAAGTACTACCCTCATATGCTACCCCAAGTCAAGGAAGACTGCCTCCTCACCACCTCATCCGTAGAGAGCTCGGTGCATAGTGCTGATGTCCAAGTAAAGCCATTGTCTATATGAGTCATGTGTTGTTGTTAAGTGCTCTACTTAGGCTCATTGAGATGACATGTGATCATAGCCTAGTGGACTCAAAGAATTAAGTCACCATGGACCTGAAAAGCCTTAAACCTAAGCCCTATAAGGTTCCTCTTAGAAGTTAGGTGGATTAAGATCTTAATCAAGCTCCATTTCTCAATTTGATTCCAGGCTAGTTTAAATGTCAACTATCATCCAGAAAAACTATATACATATGTACAAAAAGATGCTTATTTACACAAATTTTTACAATCATGCAAAATTTTTGAAAAATGTTTTGAAATCATGAATGGATGATGCATGAAGTGCAAGTTTTGAAAAAAGATATTTACACACATTTACACAATATTTTTGCAAACTTTTGATTTTCAAAACATTTTGGAAAAATTTTTACTATATACATAATTTTGATACAAAAATATTTACACAAGCTTTACACAAAAGATTTTTGAAATCATTTTTACAAAAATAATTTGTACACTAGCTATTTATGTGCAAATAAAAGAAGATTATTTACATGAAAATTTTTAATTTTTGTGGTGTTTTAGCCATTTTATTTACTAACACACTCACACAAAGTACGAGTTATGGCTAAAGTATATATGAAATATATACACACCCCCCTATACTTAGCTCGAACGATGTCCTCAGAGTCAAGAGCGATGAAGAAGACATAACTCGTACCAGGTATAGGGAAGTGAAAAGAAAGGCTATATACAAAGAACAAGAAGAAAATAGAAAAAGTCAAAAGGGTCTCGGGTCTTCCCCCTATACTTAGGATCAAATAATCCTAAGTATAGCAGGCTGTACACTAAGGGAAAACCGAGTGGAGAATGTACAGGGTCTACCCCCCCCCCCTATACTTAGGGTGAATTATCCCTAAGTATAGGTAGCAAAAACAGGGGTAGACAGAAACAAAAGAAATACTCAAAAGGTCTCACATCCCCCCTATACTTAGGGTAAAGTGCACCCTAAGTATAGCATAATCACAAGATGAAGAAAGGGATGTGGGACTAAAGAATGTGGTGATATGGACATCTGGATCTATACAAGGCGGAAGATCAGTGAAACTCAGGCGTGAGATGCATTAGTTGTGAGTCAAAGACCACATCTCACGCAAATTGAATAGGGGCAAGATCAACGACCCGCGGCTCATGATCTAGAAATGGCTTGAGTCGCTGGCCGTTCACTCGAAAGGTACTCTCAGAAGACAACTCAGATATGTCGATGCTACCGTTGTCGTGTACCTTTCTAACCAGATAAGGTCCCTTCCATTTGCTCTGTAACTTCCCTGGAAATAATCGTAGCCTCGCATCAAACAGCCAAACTCTCTGTCCAATCTCAAAATGCTTGTGGCTGATATGAGAATCATGCCACTCCTTGACTTTCTCCTTATAATGTAGGCTGCTTGAGAAAGCTGCATCTCTAAGTTCCTCCAGGGCAGCTAACTCTGCCCTCCTCTGGTCTCCCATACCATCTGGATCCATCAGAATATCTGTAACTGCCCAAAGTGACTTGTGCCTCAGCTCAACAGGTAAATGGCATGGCTTGCCATACACGAGGCGAAAGGGAGATGTACCCAAAGGTGTCTTGAAAGATGTCCTATATGCCCACAAGACCGAGTCCAAAAGCTGTGACCAATCCTTTCGGTCAGGGCAGACGACTTTCTGCAGAATAGTCTTGATCTCCCTATTCGACACTTCGGCTAGACCATTTGTCTGTGGATGGTAAGGTGTAGCAACACGATGGTCTATGCCGAACTCGCTAGTAAGTGACTTCACCTGGTCGTTGATGAAGTGAGATCCCCCATCAGAAATAAGAACTCGTGGAACCCCGAACCGCGTGATGATATGCTTCCTCAAGAATCTGCAAACTGTCCTCGCATCAGCGGCTCGGGTGGGGATAGCCTCCACCCAATGACTAACATAATCAACGACCAACAGAATGTACTCAAATCCCTGACTCTTAGGGAATGGACCCATGAAATCGATGCCCCATGCGTCAAAAACCTCACAGAAGTGAATGGGCTGCATCGGCATCATATCACGCTGTCCACAAGTGCCCATCCTCTGACAGTCAGTACACCTCTTCACGAACTCATCTGAGTCCTTGAAGAGGGTAGGCCACCACAAGCCGGATTGGAGCACTTTCTGTCTCGTTCTCCTCCCAGAATGATGTCCTCCTGCCTCAAGCTTGTGGCAGTAAGTGAGGACGCTATGGTACTCCTCCTGAAGAATACACCGACGCCAGACACTATCCCCTCCTTCGTGGTAAAGGATGGGATCCTCCCAATGGTAAGACTTGGCCTTCGCAAGGAAGGTCTCAAGCCTCTGCCTGGGCCAATCTTGTGGTACTTTCCCAGCAACGAGAAAGTTCACAATATCGGCGTACCATGGGAGTGAGGCGATAGCAAGGATCGCCTCATCTGGGAAGGTATCTCTAATAGGATCACTCTGCTCAGACTCCTCAGGCTTCTCTAAACGGGAGAGATGATCCGCCACCACATTCTTGACTCCAGGCTTATCCTTGATCTCAATATAGAACTCCTGGAGTAGAAGGATCCATCTAGTCAATCTGGCCTTGGCATCCTTCTTTGCCATAAGGTGCCTGATGGCGGTGTGATCTGTAAACAAAGTCACTCTAGATCCAATGATATACGATCTGAACTTATCTAGGGCAAACACTACGGCTAGCATCTCCTTCTCTATGACCGTGTAATTCCGCTGGGTGGAATCCAATGTGCGGCTAGCGTAGTGTATGGCAAATGGAACTCCATCCCTCCTCTGTCCCAGCACAGCCCCTACGGCAAAGTCGGAGGCATCCGTCATGATCTCGAATGGGAGAGACCAATCAGGCGGCTGGAGGACAGGAGCCTCAATGACACACTGCTGGAGAGTCGCAAAGGACGAAAGACACTTGTCATCGACAAGGAACTCGGTGTCTTTCGTTAAGAGGTCAGTCAACGGTCGGGCAATCCTGCTGAAATCCTGAATAAATCTCCTATAAAATCCAACGTGCACCAGAAATGACCGTAGCTGCCTCAGATTGGACGGTGGTGTGAGTTTCCTAATGACATCAACCTTGGCCGGATCAACCTCCATGCCCCTGTTGGAGATGATATGGCCAAGCACCGTCCCTTGAGTCACCATGAAGTGGCTCTTCTCCCAAGATAACACCAAATGATACTCAATACATCGCTGGAGTACTCGGTCTAGGCAGTCAAGACAGGAGTCGAATCCGTCGCCGTAGACCGAGAAATCATCCATGAAGACCTCTAAACACTCCCCTACCATGTCCGAGAAGATCGACAGCATGCACCTCTGAAAAGTCGCAGGGGCATTGCATAGCCCAAATGGCATGCGTCGAAAAGCATATGTACCGAAGGGACAGGTAAAGGTGGTCTTCTCCTGATCCTCAGGAGCGATGGCCACTTGGTTGTAGCCCGAGTACCCATCCAGGAAGCAATAATGGCTCTTCCCTGCTAGTCTCTCGATGATCTGGTCAATAAAAGGCAGGGGAAATGGTCCTTCTTGGTGGCCTGGTTGAGTCTCCTGTAGTCAACACAGACCCTCCAAGAGGTGGGTACTCGTGTAGCGATCTCCTCTCCTGACTCACTGATCACAGTAGTGATGCCCGTCTTCTTGGGCACCACATGCAAGGGGCTGACCCACTTGGAGTCGGAAATGGGATAAATAAAATCTGCACTCCACTATTTCGATATTTCCTTCATCACAACCTCTCTCAGGTTGGGGTTCAGTCGCCGCTGGAACTCACGCGACGGCTTCGCCCCCTCCTCGAGATAGATATGGTGGGAGCACACTGATGGACTAATCCCATGGAGATCTGCTACGCTCCATCCGATCGCCTTGTGGTTCCTTTCAAAAACCCCCATCAAACGGGATTCCTGCTCTCCAGTCAAATCGGCGGAGATAATGACTGGGTACATCTCTGGCTCGCCCGCAAGGAATCGATACTTCAGCGAAGTAGGGAGCGGCTTCAGCTCTGGAATGCTGGGTGCTGGTAAATCTGGCTGCGGAAGAAAATGAGTGAATGCTACTAAGTCTGCCAAATCTGCCTGGGAGAAAGAAAGCGCACTCTCACAAACTGGATCTGGAGAAGGCTGCTCAACTGTGTTGTCTCTGATCTGTGCTGCATCTACCTCCTCCTCTGTAGGCTCAGGTGGACTCAGGTCTGGCATCTGATCATCACAATCTACCCAATCAGACTCTGAATCCGAGGGATCTGTATCAACTGCGGTGGCATCAGTACCACCGTAAAGCAAGGTGGCCTCAGCACCACCATCACTAAAACTCGTGTCGCGATCAAGGACCGGCTCTGCTGCCTCTGTGGTATCATGAACCAGGGCTGTGCTCTCCTGACTCTCCTCTGCTATCATCTCAGCATCAACTGTATCTGAAAATGAGAGGATGGTCTGTGCTGCTGGATCTGCCCAAGCTGCCTCATCGTCTGTGATCACAAAATCACAGTCCTGGTGGATGTCTAGCTCTGCGTCTGTCAGCTGCTCTGAATCGGTACTGACCTCTGAGCATGATCTCTCTCTAGCTCTGTAGTCCTCGACCGTCTCTATTTGTATACTCTCACCCTCGACGCGAAAGTACACCTTCCTGCTGTCATGATCAGTCACCGCCTTGGCTGTGGCCAAGAACGGACGACCAAGGATGATGGGGGTATCGGCCACTGAATCAGGGATCTCCATGTCCAACACTACGAAGTCCACGGGGAATTTCAGGCCCTGAATCGTGACAATAACGTCTCGTAACAACCCCTTCGGCCTCTTGACAGATCGATCAGCGAACTGAAGGACTGTCCTGCTCTGTCGAAGAGTGCCCAACTCGAAGCGGTCGAGAAGGGCTGCCGGAAGAAGGTTGATCGACGATCCTCTATCTAGTAGAGTACGGTCGAACCTCTGCTCACTGATCTGGCATCTGACATACGGGGCCCCTAAATCTGGCCTCTTAGCTGGCAGTCGGTTCTGGATCGCAAAACACGTGGCTTTCGTCAGCACATGTATCTCTGAAATGTGGTTCCTCCTCCTCCTCCTGACTGTAGTCCTATCTCTCAAAGATCGCTGAAGAAGGGGGATGTGCTGCAAAGCCTCCTGGAGGGTCAGCTGGATGTGGAATCGGTTTATCATGCTCTGGCTGAACTCCTCATGCTCTCTCTTTTTAGGACTTTTTTCTTTTTTCTTCCCCTTCCCCATCTGAAGGGCTCTAGGGAAGGGGATCACAGGGTCCTTCACAGAAGAAGGACTAGGAAAAGGCCTAGACGGCTCGACGGCCGGATCCACACATACATCAAGCACCACAGTGGGACCAGAAGAAACTAAACCTTTTCCTTTATTCACAACAGTGTTCTGAGGTACATGAACTGAAGGAAAGACAACATCTCTATCACGACAAACACTGGTGGCCTCAGTACCACCATGGGCTGACTCTGCTGCTGCTGCTGCTGCTGGACGTCTCGCGGCATCAGTACCGCGGGCTGGCTCGGCTAAACGGGTGACGTCAGTACCACCTCCTCGAACTGGTGAAGCGGCGGCCTCAGTACCGCTCTCCTCCTCCTCATGTGGCGCCCCGGAAGTATCCTCGTGGTGTAGCTCAGACGAGGCGCCGCCGCCTGCTGGTGTCCTACCGCTCCTAAGTGTAACAAAATCAGCATCAAATAGATCCGAAGATGTATCATCAAATGGGTCACTAGGAGTGGCATGCTCAGTAGAAACTACCTGCTCAGACTTCCTCTTGAGGTTGTTCGGGTTCGGCTCGATCTGTGCAGGAATGGCGGCCTTCCCTCTCACCAGGTCCCGCATCTCCTGGCGGAACTCGTCCATCTCCCGTCTAAATGTGGCATGCTGATCCGTGAGGAGGCGGGCGACGTCATCCAAGGCAGGGCTCTCATGGGAGCCCGACGGGTAGCCTCTCTGGTGTTGAGGCTGCTGGAACTGCTGGTGGTGCTGCTGAGAGGGGTAGGAAGAGGGATGTTGCTGGTATGTTGGGTGAGCCTGCTGCTCACGTCTCCACGACTGTCCCTGCTGCTGATAGGGACGAGGAACGAAGGATGATGGCTGGTGTGACTGGTAAGCTGGGGGCTGCTGTTGCGGTTGGTGATCTCTTTGCTGGGAGTACTGCCCTCCCTGACTGGTTGGCTGCTGCTGGGGCTGGGTACCTCCATTCCCCCACCTGAATCCGGGATGATCTCGTCGGATCCCAGGCTGGGGGCGGTCATACCAAATCCCGTTGACATCCATCAACGGCTCTGCATCGTAGGGGGCTAGCGGGAGTACTGCCAGAGGCTGGTCCGGCTGGTAGACCACCATTTGCATGTCTGGAGATGGTGGGGACTGGTAGGTGGGCTGCGGTTGCTGGTACGGCTCCGCCTGTACAAGATGAACCTGTCTAGGCTGCTGTAGGGAGCTGGAGCGCTGGGTCGAGCTGCTGCTGCCGTCGGAGTCGCCTCGTGACTGAAGACGGGGCTGTGAAGCCGTCTGTGCCTCCTGGAGACACATGAGCTGGGTCTTCATGTCGCTCAGAGTCTGTGCCATCTGATCCATCTGAGTGAGGCTCTGGCACTGCTTCTTCTCAATCATCTCCATGCGGTCCAACTTCTCGCTGATGATCCCCATGTCCGCAGCGGACGACTCTGCCTGTGCAGCTGCGACTGCGGACGAACTAGATGGACCTGCATCGACCCGTGCTATCCGCTGGTACTGCACGGATCCTGGCTGCTGCGGCTGGGGTCTCTGTGTGTACAGCCGGGTCTGGGACATCACCATATAATTCTCAGCCATCTCCTCGAAGATGGCCCAGACCTGGTCGTGGTCCTTGGCGAAATAGGACCCGCCACAAGAAGCATTCACCAGACCCTGAAGCTCTGGTGTCAACCTGCTGAAGAAGCTCTGCACAAGGTTCGGCTTCGTGATGTCGTGGTGCGGGCATCTGTCCGTGAGCTCTCTAAACCTCTCCCATGCCTCGTGAAACTGCTCATTGGGGAGCATGGAGAAGTTGCTGATCAGGGCCCTCGCTGCATTCGTTCGCCCGAGTGGATAGTACTTGTTCAAGTACTCGGTGCGGAGCTGCTCCCAGGTGTAGACGAACTTCCCCATATGCTTCAGCCAGGTGGTTGCTCTGTCTGCTAGTGAGAAGGGAAAGGAAATCATCCGAATCGTATCCTGGTCCACATGGCGGTCGTGGACAGTACTACAAATCATCAGGAACTCCTGGAGGTGGAGATGGGGCTCCTCGGTGGCAAGCCCGTGAAAACGGGGAAGCATCTGCAGGGTGTTCGGGGGGAACTTGAAGTCCCCCACGATAGCAGGTACCACCACCCAATGGTGCATCAATGTAGATCCGGGGTTGTGCAACTCCCGCATCGGTCTCGGTGGTCCTCCTGCCGCGGCGGCTGCGGCTGCTGCGGCTCGTGCCTCTGTATCAGGTATCTCCTCAGGCTCGCTCTGCTGGTCTCGCTCTGCTCTGAGCCTCTCCAACTCTCGCCTCATCTCAATCATAAATGCTCCCTGATCGCGTAACTGCTGCTGAACTGTCTCTAATGATGCGATCAGGGTGGAGTTGATCGCTCCCTGATCTAGTACAAAATGCTCGGGCTGACGGGAGTGATCATCTGAACTGCCGGCTCCGGCCATGACGTCTGCAAAATCAAACGAGCCCAACTCAGGTGCTGTCAAATCAATCAGTCTCTCCTCGAGCTCGTGTCTCTCAGGCAGGAAAGAAAGGGGATCGAGGGGGAACAGGGCGGAATCGTACTCGGGCTCGGAGAGCTGGTCTCGGCTCTCGCGGACCAACCTAGATGATGAGGTAGACGTGCCCGAAAGCGGTGCAGCCAGAGGCTGCCTAAGAGAGCGTCTACCCATCATCTTGATCTGGTCGAGTAGGGCGGATGAGATCTGGAGCAACTATGATCACAAGACAAACCCCCGGTTCACCAACGCGACGCGAGCTGAAGACCGTGAAAGTTCGGTCAAATTATCTTGTCGATTTTATTAGGTGAACACACAAAATATCAGAGCGCTTACGTGACCTGTTAGGATACCCGATGTTATCCCAACCGACTGGCCCGCACGGAAGAGTCGGTAATCAGTCGGGACTAGCACCGGAGGGCTCTACCTAGGGTGCAGGTCACTCTCTCGCGCATCCAAACCATACAATGAGGGGCTCCCCAAGACAAAATTTTTAGGGTGAGCGGTTTTTAAGATCAATAGTGTTAACCAGTCCCAATTTTATGGTTTCTCTTTCTAATCTTTTTCAAATAAAAACAAACGTCCTAACAAATTTTTCGGTTCTCCTGGTTATTAAGTCAAAAACAGGGGGGAGAAGACGAAAAAGCCGATGCGCGATGAAATCAATGATGCATGCTGAGTAAGAAATGCGTACCTTGTCTCCAGCACTCTACATGCAAGTGATCCGCGCAGAATTGAAAGACTGAAAATAAACTACCTATATGATGCAACGGGAAAGCCGAGTCCTAGACGAGCATTTTCTAGCGAAGAACCGTCTAACCGGTCACCGACCTCCAAGCCAAAGAGTCCGGTCTTGGCCCGTCCCTCCTCTGTCCGACAAATCGGGGGTAGGAGAAAGCGCTTTACAGGACGGGTTGCGGCACGTAGGCTACGAAGGCAACTGAGTCGGTTATTTTTATTAATGATTTTTAGTAGGTCCTATTAACGTTCTATGGGAGCAGGCAATCAGTTAGGTGTGGGGATCCTACTAATTACGGCTTAATCACCAGAAATTCCTAAGTCTAGGGGCTCGAGCAAAAACCGCGTAAACACCGGAAAAGGCAGAAAGAAAATAAAAAGAAAACAAAGCCGCGAAAAACCGCGAAAATCCTAAGGGTCCCCCGAGCACACCGGTGCTCGGCGAAACAGACCCGCTAAGTCACAAGTCTACAAGTCTCTGAGAGTGTCTTGTATTATTACAATATTAATGCAATAGAAATAAAAGTTCCTCTCCCACTCAAGCCTCTCTCACTCTCTCCTGCGGCTCCGCAACGAAAGGAGCCGCCTCCGAATCTCGCGGTTGCATCGGCTTCTCGAAATCGGTCGCCTCGGTCCTCGGGCCCTCGCAAGAGAAAACAGAGTGGTCAGACCAATAAAAATAAGCAAATAATAAGCAGAAAAAGAAAATGAAAAAGAATGAGGGTATATATGCAAAAATGTAAAATAAAATAAACACACAAAAGAAAACAAAAACAAAAATAAGAGAAAAAGAAAATAAAACAAAATAAAACAAAAATAAAATATAGACAAAAGTCGCGAAAAGCCGCGAGCTCTGAAAGAGCCGCGAAAACCGCGAAAACAAAAAAAATGAAAAGAAAATGAGAACTACTAAGTCGTGCTCCCCGGCAACGGCGCCATTCTGATAACACAGAATCCCGAGCGACTAAGGCAATCAAGTATCTAAGACGGTCGTTGCGACCTCAATCACTCAGATGTGTCGATCAAGAAAAATGAACCGCTCAAGAAGGATAAAATCAATCAAAACTCAAATAGCGGTCTTGCTATGTGATTAACCTGGTATAGCACCCAGGGTCGAACTCAAGGAGTACGGGTTGGCCGAGAGGCCTACGAAGTAGTAAAAATAAAGAAAATAAAAGAACAAAATATTTTTAGTGGTTTTTTAATTATTTTTATATTTTTTGGATTTTTAATATATCAAGAAAATAAGAAAACAAAAGAAAAGCACACTTTAACAAATTATTCAAAGCATCAAAAATCAACCAAAAATTAAAACAAAAAAGTTTTTATGTATTTTATATTTTTTAGTGTTTTTGGTGAATTTTTGATAATTTTCTGATGTTTATTTTATTTTCTAAAAATCAAATAGTAGCAAAAACAAAGGGTACTGTCCAGCCGAGCAAAAAAGCCCTAGATAAAATATCTAAGTGCCTCAAAATGGCCTGGAGGTAATTTTACTGTAAAGTAGATAACACAAGGAAAATTTAGGTACCAATTTTATTATTTTTGGGTTTTTAATTTATTTACTATAATTTTTATGGGTTTTTGAGTGTTTTTAAGTTTTTAGTGTTTTCCAGTGGTGAAAAATAGCCAAAATTGGCTAGAAAATAAAACTAAGCAAACTAAACAGTAGGTGATTTTTATAGAATTTTTGAGGGAGTTTTAATATTTTTTTGTGATTTTTTAAACTAGACAGTGGCGAAAATAGATGTTTTTGAATTTTTAAAAATATCAAACAAAATCAAAAATGTCCTCAAAAATCCACAAAAATCCTACACCATGGCAGGAGCCATGTATCAAATTTTCGTTGGATTTGGAGGTGGTTTGATATTTTATTCAAAAATAAAGGTAGGGTACTGTGCACAGGGACCAAAGTGTAAATACCCAAAGTTCTGGGGGTCTCGATGCAAAATACCCAGCAAAACATGCGCCACGCATGTGCCTGGGGCACTCAGGGACCTAAATGTAGGAAAAATAAGTCCCGAGGACTTCTTGGTAACAGGTACCAAAAGTCCAGGGTTCTTATATGCAAATAACCCTAAAAATATCGCACATGCTCAAATAAACCACGCACAGGGGTATAAATGCAATTATCTAAAAACTTTCATTCATTTAATAACATCCAGAACTACAGGGTGGTCTACTGCAAATAACCCAAACAACACATGACGAAGCACGTGGCTCACAACACACAGGGGTATAGATGCAAATAAACTAAAGCACGAGGTCCACTAAGCAATTAACCCTAAAACTAAACAACTTCATTTAATATTTACAGGACTAAAACGAAATAAAATAAAGACAGGGGCCTAAGGGTAAATTACCCTTTATTAAGCGGGGGTGCTGGATGCGCGCCACGTGTATGATCGGAGGGCGTGGAAGCGACGTGGCTCGTGATCCAACGGCTGAGGTCGACCCCTCGATGATCTGGCGGTGGATGCAGCTCCACTAATGGACGGTCGTGATGCAAGCTGGAGCGAAAGAGGAAGATCGACGGTAACTGGAGGTCCTGGATGAACAGGCGGCCGGCGAACTTCGCCGGCCTCGTGGCAACGCTCCCGGCCTCCTCTGTTGCGCCTGAGAATCGGAAGAGCTCCGGCGTGAAGGTGCGCAGCTACTGATGCCCTCCGATGGCCCAGCCGAGCTCGGGAGAGCCCCGGCGAGGGTGGCGGAAGTGAGACTCCTGGTCTGAACGGGGAAAGGCCTCAGATGGCCTCTGTTGGACCTGCAAAGCAACTCAGGAGACTCGCGGGTCGAGGGCAAAGTGCCTCGACCCGGTTAGGCGAAGTGGGGGTGGCTGGTGCGTCGGGACGGCGGGCTCCGGCGAAGGTGGTGGACGGAGGAGCCCGGTTCCCATCTCCTGTGCGAGCTGGGTTGAGTGAATGGGTGGAGAAGGTGCGTCGGACGAAGGCGGTGATGGTGATCGATTCCGATGATCGCGATAGGTGACGGGGTGGTCGGAATCAAAGAACGACGGCGGCGGCGCGATTTGGGGATAAACTAAAATCAAAGGAAATAGCGAAGCTAAGTGGCTACCTGGGTGGTCGGAGAGACTGGGGAGGAGCAGGGGATGCTCCTGGTCGTCGCCTCGAGGGTCGTCTCTGCCCGAGGCTCGAAGCTCTCGCAGGTGGCGGAGCTGCGGCGGCTACGTCGCCGGATCAATGGAATCCTCCTCCTCTCCTCGCTGCAACAGGTGGAGGCGCTAGCTGTCACTCTCGCGGTCTCTCTCGAGCTCACAGGGAAGGAGGCGAATGGCCAAAGATCGTGAGAGAAGGTGGCGGAGCTCGCTTATATGCGTTGGAGGGGTCCGGCTAAGACGGGCTCGGGTAGGTCGATGAAGCGCGCGGGTCCCGAGATGGATGCCCGGCGAAGGTGTCGGATGTGGGAGGTTCAAAACGGAGCCGGGTTTTAGGGAAATGGGTGTCGGGTCGAGCGGGTAGAAATAGGAGAAGTCGGGTCCGGAGCTCAGACCCGTGGGAAGTGGTCGTGGGGGGGGCTAGTTGACCGGGCGGTCAACATCCCCAGGACCCAATGGGATTCGGCCACGTGGCTGGATCTTGAAGTGACAGATATGGGTAGCTAGGGGCCAAATCTGCAAAAACTCAAAACATAAAATATTTTTCTTTTATTTTTTTCTATTTTTTAGTGATTTTTAATTAATTTTTGGAAATAAAAATA
The DNA here is from genome assembly GCA_037367405.1 of Ottelia alismoides. Lineage (NCBI taxonomy): Eukaryota > Viridiplantae > Streptophyta > Magnoliopsida > Alismatales > Hydrocharitaceae > Ottelia > Ottelia alismoides. Next base: position 224,176 of record JAZKJV010003275.1, on the reverse strand, counting down.
GGCTATATGCATAATATGTACTATATATAGGTATATATACAATATATAGGGTTTGGATTTTTGATTTTTAAATGTTATTTTTGTGCAATTTTATTCCTATTTTATATTTTATTTATTTTTATTATAAAATAAGGAATAAAAAGGTATTTTTATTTGATTTTTATTATTTATTTACATAGGTAAAATAAATATATATGTACATCTATATACATGGTATATGTACAATGTATTTTTGTATTTTTAATTTTCCTATTTTTGTTTTGTTTTTGTTTTCATTGTTTTTATTTTATTTATTTACAATATATAACATAGACTAGTTACAAAAATTATAAAAATTAATTTTATATATTTACAAGGCTAAATAAATACATAGGTGTGGTTTATGTACATGGTGAAGGTGATGTTTTTGTTCCCTTTTTTATTTTTATCTTTTTATTTTGTTTTTATATTTTTCTAAATATATACAAGTATTTACAAGCATATTTTTGGTGAGGAAAATATATTTATATTTATTTACATAAATATTTACACAAGAGCTCCTATCTCCCTCTACTTTGGCTTTTATGCGGTCAGGCCCATGCTGAGCCCTCCCTTGGGTTAGGTTGCTCAATATTTATCTTAAATATTTCCCTCTTTTTCTTTTTAATCTTTATTCTTTTATTTTTGCACAAAAACATGCTAATTATAGGTTTTTACACAATGCATGCTTTTGGTAATTATTTGTATTTACATATATCTACATGCCTTTGCAAAGGTTTTTGTAGCTAAAATATAAGAATAAAGAGTGATGAATGGGTATTCATCAGAAGTCAAGGGCACAAGTGATTTTCCATAAAAGAGAGGGCCATAACTGATATTGCAATATCTCAAGAGGGCACAACTGATAAAAATCCTTATTTTTTGCGATGAAGTTTTAGTTGTCACAAAGCATATAATCAAATTTCATCGAAATTTTGGTCATTTAGGTTGATTTTCTACATGTGACGAAATTCGACCAAAATGATCGAATTTTCAGCTTTCAGGGTTGTCGATAGAAGCGTTGTTGCTCGAAATGGTCGAAACTTCGATTGAATTCGTTCCACACAGTCACCGATATTTAGTGCTTTATCACAAAATAAGAGTTATTTTAGTTACAATTAAGCAGTGCATATAACAAATTTTTCATCGCTAGAGTGGTGGCAAGAAACTCTTAGTTGCCACAATTCTTTGATTATCCTCGCTACAGTGAGATTTACCTGCATCAATTAATAATTTGAATATATGTTGTTATATCTTTCGATGTTAAATATATAGTAATGTGTGATTTTCATTGTAAAATTGTTATTTGTAATTCATGACGATGTCATATTTATTGCTAGAAATTCATATGACAATGATTATCTGCTGACTTTACATTAAAATTTTATACTTATTATTGCTATAAATTTACCAATGATTTAAAGAAAAAAATAATGAATAACCATTTATATATGATTAGTTGATGGCAATATAACAAAAAGTACACTATTATTATGAATTTAAAGAATCAAGTAATGAATAATATTCGTTGTTATACATTTAACTAGAAAAGATATGAAAATAATTACTCATTACAATATACCAACTTTGCTTGCTTTTGAAAAATGATTTTTTTTGCAATATTTAAAATCACATGTTAGAGTTTTTGTTGCTATAGTTACAAAACTTGTTGCTACATATTGCCATACAACATACTATTTTGGTTGGTTATTACTTTCTCTATTGATTGATTAATACTATTGCCTTAGATAAATATACATTCAATAATCAACTTTTAAAAAAAATAAGAGTTTTCACTACAACATTTGTCTAGCATATGATCACATAAATTCCGTCGTTGAAAGCGAGATATTCAGCTGCCATAAAAGGTTATTTCATTGTGTTAAACTTTATTTATTCTTCATCCTTATTCATGAGAATGACAAAGACCTATGGCTACAAAGATACAATTTTTATTTTAAATATAGTCCATTCCTTAGTATAATCAATTTGATATTTTCACATAAGGCCCCTCTAGGTATATACAAGATGGTGTAGCTTCTTTAAAATGTGACGATCCACCATCAACGGTCCAAAATGTAAGGATCATATGGCAAAACGGTGGAGGATGTCTTTGATATCTATTGGTATGCTTTTCAAAACCTCTACCTTAGAAAACCATCCTTGAGGAACTATATTTTTCCACAAATCAACCTAACCGTCACGCATATTAGGTTTTTTGAAAGCATGAGAGCTGATTTATTTGTAACCATTCAAATAGCTACCCTAAAACCAAAAAAATAAAAGAAAAAATCCCCCAATTTCCCTTCTAAACCCCTTGTTCGCACCGACAATTGACTCTCTCTTAGTGCGTCACACCCTCCTTGGACGATCATTGGGACTGATGGAATGATATGTTCAGACTATCCATCTAACTATCCCATAATCTTCGATGAAAAGTAAACTCATCTCATGCATGTTAGATTATCGTTCGAAATATTCAATTATATGATAAAATACTATATATGAACATGAAAAGAAATAACTTCATTCATTCCCATTTTTGTCAAGGAAATATATTAGCATTTTTATAGCATAATATGTATGAAAGCTTTCAAAAGTATCTCACTGTAGTGTTTCTTAACAAAGCATAAAAGTATGTGGAAAAAAATGTATGAAAGCTTTCAAAAGTATCTCACTGTAGTGTTTCTTAACAAAGCATAAAAGTATGTGGAAACAAATAAACTAGCTAAAAATTGTCATGCACCATGCATGGGACTGCTCCATGAAAATTCCAAAGTGTTTGGACATTTGTTCAACTACTCATGTTAGATCCAGATAAAAAATGATGTTATGAGAAATTATCCAACAATGATACTGACACTTAACACTAGTGAAACTATAAAGTAAGAAGTTGTAGTCATATTTGTATATGTGTATACATACAGACTTTACGAGGTTGCAACAAGTGGCGCAACCATGCCACTTCATCGATGACATGGTAGGAATTTTGCTGCCAAGCAGCTCAAGTTTTAGCGGAACAACTAAGTAGTCCTGGCTAGGGGCTTTAAAACATCGATTTATTTTCTATAATTGCACTTATACCTCAACTTAAGATTCTTGTGCATTTAAACTTATAGTTATACTTCCATTTTAGCCACTAACTGTTGTTTATTTAAAATCTTGCACATTATAAATCATGTATAGCCAAATTTTTAGGGGAAGCTTATACTAAATAGCTTCAATGCTATAATTTTTGTATAACTATATGATATTGCATTTTATATCATTATTTTTTTACTTTGAGATAATTTCACTCTAAATTTCAGTGGATTATATTTTTGGCTATTTACGACTGAGAAAAATTAAGATGGTACCTCACTAGATCAGAAATAATTCCTCCTTTAGTTCTCAAAAAGATTGCCATGGTTTCAAATTAAAAATAATTCAAGATTTTCATTCAAAAATTTATAAAACTATAAACAGAAAATATCACGAAAAGAAAACAACTATCTACTTTACTACTTATCTTGTAACAATAAAAATTTTGATTTTTAAAACTATTATTGTTTGTTATTTTTTAAAGTTAGAAATGTTTAAAATGGTAAAATAAACATAAAAATCCATAAATAACAAATATAGCTTGAAAAATCCCCCAAAAAAATAAGGACTTATTCACAATATCTGTGAGTATAAGCCCCCGGAAAACCTCTATCCAAATCCCTAGTTTCAAGCTAAAAATCCAAAAACAATCAAGAACTTCAAAAATTCTTTAATATTAAAAAAGTCATGAAAAATTGTACGTGATTGATCTTTTGTGCATGAATCTTCAAACTCGGTTTCCATGGAAAGTGTTGCCACTCGTAATGTATATACTTGTTATACTGGATATCTAATCAATGACACTATAATGTAAAAATTAAATGATTGTGTTCTATTACTTTATATTAATGTGGTAGTTAGATGATTTTTATATTAAATATAATAATTAGAAGATCTTATTCATATTAGGAGAAGATAGCATTCAAAAGAAATATTATTTTAGATACTTGGGTTCTATTTTTGCAACATGAAGGGAAAATCGACAGAGATGTTATTCATAGAATAAATGCATGTTGGATAAAGTGGAGAGGAGTGTCTATTGTTCCATGTGATAAGAAATGTCCTTCGAAAATCAAAGCAAAGTATTACAAAGTAGCCATGATACTTACTATGCTCTATGTATCTGAATGTTGGCCCATGAACCATAAACACATGGAGAATAATAATAGCATGATGAAAATGCTACCGTGGATGTGTGCCATACACACAAAGATCAAATTTGGAGCAATGTGATCAGAAGGAAAGTCGGTGTATCTCTGATTGAGGATAAGCTTAGAGAAAAGCGCTTGAGGTGGTTTTGGCCGTTTGTAGAGGAGGTCTCTTGATGCACCATTTAGAAGATGCAAAACTTGGGATGTTGAGCTGGCTAAGAGATGGCAAAGAAGGCCCAAGAAGTGTTGGAAGGAGGCTATCCAAATGGATCATAATTACTTGAATTTAAGTCTAAGAATAACTCAAAATAGATCTTAATGGAGACAAAGAATCCATATGGTAAACCTACTTAGTGTGGGAGAAGGCTTCATTGTTGTTGTTGTTGTATTTCTGTTTGCAATGTGATAATTAGTCCTTAACAAATCCAACATGTAGATAGCATATTAACAAACTAAATGAAAATTACACAACCTCATTCTTTGATTCACACACATACACACTCTTTAATCTCGCATTTCAGGATTTTATTACTCAATGAATTTTTGAATGGTGTAGTAAGAGTCAAAATAAATTTGTGTAAGATAGATATGTGGGTTTACTCGGGAAAAAGCCATGAGGTCAAACTCAAAGTGGCAACCTCGTCATCAAACTATAAGATATGTGTTAGGGGTATTGACCTAGATACCCTGGTGAAAGTGTGAGGTGTCTCAATATGTGTTTTTGTGTTTTTAAGGATTTTTGAACCTTTTATGGGTATATCAATACCTGAATTTTATTATTATTTTATTATTTTTACTTCTTGTTTTTTATTTCTATTTTAGATTCTTATCACATGTGTCCTTAACTTCTACAATATCAGTTATACCCCTCCCTTTTTGTAATATCATTTGTGCACCTATCTTCTTACAAAATTCACAGTTTTACCCTTCTGTAATATCAGTTATGCTGCTAATTTATCTTAACAGGAGGAAGAACTGTGAATTTTGTTAGAAGATGGGGGTACAGTTGCTATTCCAAAAAAGGGAAGAGTATAACTGATATTGTAGAAGTTAAGAAGGGCAGAAGTGATAGAAACCCTTCTATTTTTATATATTCTTCTTAGATTTTAATTTTTACTTGATTATTGTTTTTTTACAACATTTTTGAATATTTTTATTTTTTATGTGTTTTATTTAGGGTTCAATGGGGATGCCCTCGCCCCATTTTCTAGCATTTTTTTTCATTTTTTTCAAAAATAAAGCCAAGTAATTTCATCACTACATACCTCTAATATGGCGGTCCAATTTTGTCAGAAACAGAGACTCATATGCCACTCATCTAGAACGGGTCGATTACAACTGCTAAGATCGTTAAAATTACTTATTCTAGATTCAAGGCATAGGAGTATTTGTTTCTGAAGGAATTGAAATGACATGTTATAGGTATATAGTGATGAAAATACATGGTTTTATTTTTTAAAAAATGTATAAAAAATACCTGAAATGAGACGGGGGCAACCATGTTGGCTGCCGCTAAGGGGCAGCCTCATTTTTTCCTTTATTCTATATGGATAATAAAACATACATGATTGTATATATATATGGATTTTTTTAATTTTTTGAAAGGTGTTTTTGAAGGAGATTTTAGGCTTATATGTGCTTTATATGATTTTATAAAAATTGAAAAGTTGAAAAGAATTTAAACGTTCAATATATAGCTACAAAGAAGAAAAATAGGAGATGCATGCTGCAAAGGTGGTGGTGGAGGTGGTGGAGATCATGGAAAAGAAGGAGGTAATGACGATGGTAATGGTGGTATGAGACGATGAGGAATGCATGATGGTGAAGGAGAAGGACGTGTGATATAGAAGAGTGGGAGGTGATGGAGGAAGAGGATGTAATGGAGGAGGAGATGGTGGTGGAGGAGGAGGAGGACAAGGATGGAGAGGGGTGGTGGCAATAATGAGGAAGGGAGGGATAACTACAATCATAGGAGAGAGAAGAGGAATACATTGTTGGATAGAAAAGAGGAAGGTTGGAAATTAGGGTTTGGAGAAGAATGGAAGTTGATTTAATCCCATAACGTATATCATTCATGTTTTTTACATATCTAAAGTAGTACTTGATTATAATCATGTAACTTCTTGAATATATGCATTGAAATGTCTCATAAATAAATGTTGAAATTATAGCTACTGGATATATATATATTAAAAGTTAAAACTTTAATTGTAAGTAGAGATTGAAATTATTGTTATTGTTGGATATGCATATTATCATATATCTAATATCACAATCAATAGTAGTTGGATATATACTTCTTGAATATATGCATTAAAATAAAGAAATAGTTTTTGCATAGTTAAATAATTAATGTATACATATTTCTTATACTTCAATAGTTGCTAGATATGTATCAATAGTTCTTGGATATTTATTAAAATAAAGAAGTAACGTTTGCGTTTAGTATTTTATGAGAAATGCCATTTTATATATCATACGTGCATCAGTTGTAGTATTTTTTAGATATTTATTTGTTTTAAAATTAAAAATTAGAAAACAACATCGAACCACATATAAACTACATATGCCCATCATACCGCTTAGTCACTATTCGGTGACCTATCCGAATACATATGCATACCGTTTTCCTGAACTTTGACCGCAACTACAATGTAACTAAAGGTAATCGCATATGATAATAAAAAATATGCTACTATATTGTGACTACATGTGGTGCTTATTTTGGTATGCCTTAAATCCTAACCATCTAACCGAGGTTAAAGAATCGTCTGATGTCGCACGCGCACACACCCCATGCGGGGTAGGGGGTAGCGCCCCCATCTCGAAATTTCTCTTATATGGGTATTCAGATCCATCTAACTTTGGGATCCATTTGTACGACATTAGTATATAAACTCCTAGGGTTAGGGCACTATGTATCCTTTTTATTTTATTCTTTCTCTGCATAGTGAAAATTGATCGTCGTCGTCCAAGGATTCGCCCAATTACAGTTGAACATTGTAGATATGTGTATCTTCCTACTTGCATGATTGATCGTTTATGCATGTTCTGCTTCTAATTCACAATAGCGTATATAGTTGAATTAAGTAATACTGCTACAATAACACTAAAAGTAATTGTATTTGTTTAGTACATGTGCTCTTTTCCGTGATCAGTAGGACAAGAAGGTATAAGTCCTTATTCAGAGTAATATGAAATTTTCTTATAGTGACAATTTTGAAGGAACTAAACTTTTCTCCCTTTGTCCTCTCGTGTAAGAATTCTCTTTCAAGTTTTTTATCCCTCCAAAAAAGAAAGAAAAAGAAATATCAATGGTTAATAAATGGCTCTTTGTACATAATTACCCTATAAACTCACAATATTAAATTATAAAAAAAACACCAAAACTTCTCAATTTGTCAACAACGCCATCTTATTCGTGTGTCATAAATGAATTTTTGTGAAGCAGGGAAGTTTAAAGGGGTATCTTTATAAATACGAAGGGTGCCTATGCAAAATACATGCCTCAAGGTCAACTGCTGCACCTCAACGTATTTCGATATCTAGCTAGTTCTAGGTTCAAGTGGCATTTCACTGCCAAATTATCACTCGCTTCGAACCGCCACCTAATTTCATCCAAGCAGAGTTAACAATTACAACATAATAGATAACCCTAACTTGGGTCCAAAAGCAAAGTAAGCTAGCTCACTTCCTCTCTGACTTCGACCCCAAACTATGCCACTGCTCGTGAGTTGTCGCTCATTCTTCCACATGCACTCGGGTTAGGGATCATATTCTCGTACTAAGGAGCAAACTTCATTCATGTAATATTTTTCAAAAGTAATATCATCAAGGGAAACAAAGCCCTCTTGATATCAAATCAATAGAAGATATTCAAATACTTGCGAGCATTAAACATAAGATCTAAGTCAATTGAGAAATGCTATAGTAAGGGATCAGGAATGGGGCAACGAACTATCCTATGGAAGGACCCAATTAATAATCAACAAAAACTTGTGGAACAATGCATGAAATCTTCAGCCTTTAACTAGAAATAAAAACTGAAATGTCAAAGTAGTAATAACAACTCTTAGTCCATGTTCGTTTGGAAAATAAGCATTGGAATAAAGGGTCAATTCCTCATCCGATGTGGTTCCCAAGAATAGTTATTCTCACATCAACATTTCATCATTTCACCTTATTCCACTGTTATTCCAATCTTTGTTCCCCCTTACTTGCCCTCATTCCACCTTATTACAATTATTTCTATCTTTCCAGCCGAACAGAGAATAGACCCTTATTATCTTTATTCTCCATCTTTATTCATACTTATTCCCGAACCGAACACCCCTTAAAGCAAAAAAAAAGTGGTTTTAAAGCTTTAAAACGAAGGTCAATTCTTTTAGAGGTATGAATCGGATACCTTGGAGAACAAACTAGCAACAATTGTTGCATAATTCCAAACAAACGAGGTGGATCATATATGATTCTCATGAGGGAAACTAAAAAGAGGAATCGCTTTTAAACAAAAAAAATCTATAGCTTTTTCCTAAATGGTGGATAAATTTCCCCATTCAATAAGGCTGTCTAGTTAAGCACATTCAATGCTGAACTATCTTATTTTCTCTGATTATTAAATCATAATAAGGTAAAAGCGCAAATAAGCTTTTCAAAATGATATTTTTCTTAGCTCATCATTGTTATATATGTATTAAAAACACCTTGAATCCAAGTAACATCTTTCCATCGAATAGGAATTCACCCATGAGATATTTTGAAGCTAAGCACCCTAAACACAATTCATCATATACCCCGCAAATTTGCTAACTGTTACCCTTTCAGGAGTTAACCGCAAAATTCGTCAGCGTCAGTAGTGTAAGAGTTAACAAGTTTGCACAAGTTAAGTGCTAATTACGAGTAATATATGATCGAGAAAATAATTTATAAAATTTTCAAGGTTAGCAGTGTAAAAATCTCTTGTTTATTTGTTTTTGTTCATCAGCAATTCCTGGAGCATCACATTTATATTGCTGGGATGAAGCGTGGACTTTTAATTAAAAAAGTCATAATGTTATATAGGTAAAATGGGACTACCCTAGGGTGAGACTAACTTGGCTCGCCCTCTCTCATTTTGTCCATTTTTTTTTGAAAAATACTTCCGCCAATTTTTATTATTATACATCATATTATGCCATTCAAATTTCTTTCAAAACAGATGTAACGGCCATGAATTTTAAGGTCCGAAATTAAGACCATAATTTAATTAAAAATATTAATATGAGGGATTTAATAGAAGAGAGAGAGTGGGCATGGAGCAATTATGGACCTCTCATTACAACCCTCCACTCCTTATACTTGATTCCATCTTTGGAATACGATAGGGACCTTCATCTCATTACTTAAGAGAGGGAGGAAGAGAGGAGAGGAGTCTAGTGATCAACCTCTTCTTCTTCTCCCTTGGCCGAGTATTACACAACTTCCATCACCGTGTGGGACGTCATCTTCGGGCTGCGAGGCTAGTTGTGATCGGAAGAGGAGGATCACGATTTAGATCCAACCCTTGCGGTGTATATCCCTTGCGGATACGGTATGTGTTCTATTGTTCCATGATCTCGATTCCTATCTTGACTCAAAATGTAGGATTAACATTATATTTGCCGATTCCTTTTTAATCCGACTATTATTGATAAATGAATATTGCTCGTAGAAGATGTTAGCCCGTCGTTTTTTTTTCTATAGAGCTGATCATGTTTTTCAACGTCGGATATTGATATTGCATATTGTTCTTTCATAATCCCTTGGTTATTCATTCACATTCGATCACTTTTGATCAACCTCCTTGAAGGGCCTTGACAATCCAATTGAGGGATACTCCGTTATTTCTTCATTCTCTAAGATAGGTCACACACGCATAAAAAGAGAAAGATGATATTGCACTTATAGAAACTATGAAAAGGATTGAACATTAGATCCCTTGAATTTTATTTCATAGACATATCCGTTAGTATGGGATTCTGTTGCCTTCTTAGGCCCTACGGCTATAGACTTCTTTATATGTAATTTACCTTATGAGAATAACGGATACATGGGTTGGGATCAGGATTAAACACTCGTAAATGCCATAAAAACATGACGCCATTACCATTTATAGTGAAATGTGAACATGCGTGTGTTACATGGAAGCAATTGAGAGCATAGTGCCAATTAATTAAATCATAGTGATATGGATTGGAGTCCCGAGATCATACGCCAACTCCTGTCTATTTGAAATAATGCATGTGATTATTCTGTATATTCTAATTAATAACGAATCTAGTGGAAAAACTACTGATCGGATTCATCTTGAATAGCAGTAACTTTAGTTATGTTGTGTAAAGTATGATTATAACATGTTAAAATCATGCCTGAGCAAAGATAAATGGAGTATCGATCTTCGAGTGAGCACATAACTTTTAGATATTAACCACTGTATTAGTTTCAAAATAAAATAAGTAATTCTAACGAAAGAGCTAAGGGTCAATTTGTAGAAGAACAAAGTATCAATTGGCACATTAACGGTAAGTGGAGCTAAGTGCTACACAACATGGTGGGAGCCACCTCTAGAGTCCCCTTACCGAGTCCGATACGGACACATGGCCTAAAGGGCAACACCTTCCGGGGGTGTCAGGTTCAGTAGAACCTAGTGGAAAGTCCACCTATTGACTCAGCTGATGTCATCACGAAATGAATACAAGTGAATGATTGTAATTGTATGGAAAAGCCGCTAGTGCCAGCGGTAGTTAAGAAAAGGCTTATTCTATGAAAAGAATGAGTATAAGGGTATACGTGCAACTTTAAAGCTAAATTATTGAGAATATGAAATCCTCATATATTATGGATATAACAGTAGTGTCATACTCCGTGGTAATTTATCAACGCACTCTTGGAATTTTTGTATCCCTCTTTTCGCATGCTAAGTTGTTTGGCTTACGAGCATTTTTCCCGCTCCTGTGGTTTGCCCTGCCGCAGGTTCCTCGGAGGAGTAGAGTACCTGGAAGCAGTTTGGTGGCTGGTTGAAGACTCATCGTTTTCTTTTGGTAGTGCTAGTTACTTTTCTTTATCTTAACCATAGATCTATCCAAGGAACATTTTATGAGTTGTTATAGTCTAGTAATTGTCTTCGTCAATGAAATCTCTTGTAGGTTGAGTCGAACCTTTGATTATGTCATGTTGTTAAGTGATGTCATCCTTTATTTGAAGTATCTCAAGTTGCTTATTATTTTGTCCTTTCAATTGCCTTCCTTAATTGTGGATTTGATATGCATGAGTAACGTTCGGATCCGACGTGGCATGTCGTTTATTATTGCTTCTGCTGGTCACGTGGATCCGGGTCGTTACAAGTGGTATCAGAGCCGAAGTTCTCTTGGGTACATTAGGATGTCCTATTTTAGTCGATATACAAATATATCGATGTCTGAATCTCGATCTTATCTCATGATTTTAGATGGAACCTGGACGTGAGCTTGTGCCTGGTGAAGGTATGCTTGAGGGTTCCCAACAACAACAGTTGCAGTTGATGACTGAGATGGGACGATGGCTCCGTGAAGAACGAGAACGTGCTCCAATGGAGAGAGAAGCCGCACAAGAAGAAAGAGACCATGTCCGCAAGCTTTATGAGAATGCGAAGGTGGAGAGTCTTACTTTGCGGAAGTTTTTGCAACATGACCCACCCATATACAATGGAGAACCTGAGCCAGAGAAAGCAGAACATTGGCTCAAGGAGATTAAGTTGGCGTTTAGTGCCATGGATTGTCCTGAGGAGAAGAAGGTCACCTTTGCTATGTTCCGGCTGCGAGATCAGGCAAAGGATTGGTGGGAGACCTGTAGAGGTGTGCACTTCAAGGAAGAGCAAGACGTGACTTGGGAAGATTTTGTGAAGCACTTCAAGGATCACTTCATTCCTATGCGAGCAAGGATCAAGAAGAGGCAGGAATTCATTGACCTGCAGCAGAATGAACTGGGCGTTGAGGCATACACTGCTCAATTTTATCATCTCGAGAAGTATGGCAAGGGAATCTGCGAGACTGAATGGGAGAGAGCAAAGAAGTACGTGATGGGTTTGAGGATTGGATTGCGAGCTAAAGTCTTAGGGAGCATGCTTAAGACACTTGCCGATGCAGTGGATGCAGCGGTAGCTATCGATGGGGAACATCAATTAACCCAAAACCAACTGAAAAGGCATGGCAAGGGGAGTGGAAGTCTTGGTGTTCGTCACGATACTTTTAAAAGCCCTAACAAGAAGATAAAGATTGGTTACTATGGCAAGGAAGAGGCTAGAGCCAAGCCTATTGATAGACCTGGTGTCCCAGTTTGTCCTCATTGCACGAGAAGCCATCGGGGTGAGTGCTATAAGATAACTGGAGCTTGTCTGAAATGTGGTCAGAAAGGTCACTTCATTCGCGATTGTCCAAAGATGAAGCACACAGATGATAGGCAGAGGAATGCAGATCCGAAAAAGAAGATCATGGGACGAGTATACTCCATCACAGCTGAGCAGTCAGAGGATCCTAGTCAGGTGGTAGAAGGTACACTTCTCGTCTCAGGTTTTATGGCTAGAGTGCTTTATGATCCTGGAGCTTCTCATTCGTTTATATCAAGTACATTTGCTAGATTGCTTAATTTACAACCCACCAAAATGACATTTACGCTATCTATTTCTTCACCTGTCGGGGAGATTGGTACTTGTGTGTCCTTCTTGCACGAAGTACCTATAGAGATTGAGAACAAACAATTTATTGCAAATCTAGTCCTCCTAGAAATGACAGATTATGATGTCATTTTGGGAATGGATTGGCTCTATGAGAACTATGCACAGGTTCTTTGTAGAGAAAAGAAAGTCCTGCTATGTATGTCGGGGGAATCTGAATTCCAAATCAAGGGTTTTAAGAGACCCATGAGGCAGATGTTTGTCTCCTTATTGAAGGCAAATCGAATGTTGTCAAAAGGCTGCAAGGCGTTTCTTGCCAGTGTGGTGAAAACAGAGGCTCAACATGTTCCTATTGAGGATGTGCCCATTGTTCGGGAGTATGCCGATGTTTTTCCCGAAGACCTTCCTGGCCTACCTCCTCATAGAGAGATTGACTTCACTATTGAAGTCCTGCCGGGATCATCTCCCATCTCCAAGCCACCTTATCGCATGGCTCCGGCAGAGTTGGCAGAGCTTAAGAAGCAACTTGATGAACTTCTTGAGCAAGGCTTCATTCAGCCTAGTGTCTCCCCATGGGGTGCTCCTGTGCTCTTTGTCAAGAAGAAGGATGGGACACTTAGACTATGCATTGATTACCGAGCTCTTAATCAGATTACAGTCAAGAATAAGTATCCCCTACCTCGAATAGATGATCTATTCGATCAATTGCAAAAGGCTGCTATCTTTTCGAAAATTGATTTAAGATCGGGTTATCACCAGCTGAGAGTCAAGGCAGATGATGCTCCAAAGACCGCTTTTAGATCAAGATATGGGCATTACGAGTTTCGAGTAATGCCATTCGGATTAACCAATGCTCCAGCAGCATTCATGGACCTTATGAATAGGGTGTTCCGTGATTTCTTGGATAAGTTTGTCATAGTTTTTGTTGATGACATCCTTATCTATTCAGAAGATAAGAAGCAGCATGAGGAACACTTGAGGATAGTTCTAGAGACTTTGAGACATCACCGTCTCTATGCTAAATTCTCTAAATGTGAGTTTTGGCTTGATAAGGTGACATTTCTTGGTCACGTTATATCCAAAGATGGGATATCTGTTGACCCATCAAAGGTCGAGGCAGTTCTGAACTGGAACCAACCAAAGACAGTTACAGAAGTTCGTAGCTTCTTGGGCTTGGCCGGTTATTACAGGCGTTTCATTCGGGACTTCTCGAAGATAGTTTTACCTCTCACGAAACTAATGAGGAAAGAAACTAAATTCATCTGGAGTTTGCAGTGTGAAGAGAGCTTCCAAAAATTGAAGGGGATGTTGACTTCAGCACCGATTTTGACACTTCCTTCGGATACGGGAGGTTTCACAGTGCATATTGATGCTTCGGGGTCAGGACTTGGTGCTGTTCTGATGCAACATGATAAGGTTGTGGCATATGCATCTCGGCAATTGAAAATTCATGAGAGAAACTATCCTACTCATGATCTTGAGCTAGCTGCAGTTGTATTCGCCTTGAAGTTGTGGAGACATTATCTGTATGGCGAGAAATTCCAGGTCCTCACTGACCATAAGAGCCTTAAATATCTTTTCTCTCAGAAGGACTTGAATATGAGGCAACGGAGATGGTTGGAACTATTGAAGGATTATGATTTTTCCTTAGACTATCATCCGGGAAAAATTAACGCAGTGGCAGATGCACTCAGTAGAAAATGGGAAGCTAAGTTTTCTTGTATGAAATTGCAATGGAAGCTTGTCGAAGATTTTGTTCAGTGGAAGCCTTTTATAGATGGGAAACATGATATTTTTGTTGCTGGACTGCAAGTTCACTCAGCATTGATTGAGAAGGTGTTGGCAGCACAAAAAGTTGATCCAGAACTATTTTTGTTGGTTGAAGCATCGAAGAAGCCTTCTAGCGAGTTGTCGATTGCAGTCGACGGTGGATTGAGATTTAGGAATCGATTATGGGTTCCTAATAATCAAGAAATTAAAAAGGAGATCTTAGAGGAGGCACATAGTTCTATGTACTCTATTCATCCAGGGAGTACAAAAATATATAAGGACTTGCAAAGGAACTTCTGGTGGAAAAATATGAAGCAAGAAATTGCAGAGTTTGTTTCTAGGTGTCTTGTTTGTCAACGGGTAAAGATTGAGCACCAAAGGCCATCTGGAGTATTGCAGCCGTTGGATTTGCCAGAGTGGAAATGAGAGCACATTACTATGGATCTTGTTGTGGGTTTGCCTCCCACAAAGGGTACCAAATATGATGCAATTTGGGTGATCGTGGATCGATTAACTAAATCGGCACACTTTTTACCTATACGGTGTGGTCAGTCTACAGAGAGTCTGGCGAAGTTATATGTTCATGAGATAGTGAAGTTGCATGGTGTACCTATATCCATTGTCTCTGATAGGGACGCACGTTTCACATCCAGATTTTGGAAGAGCTTAAATGATGCATTGGGTACAAACCTAAAGTTTAGCACATCATTTCACCCGCAGACTGATGGACAGTCAGAAAGAACCATACAGACATTGTAAGATATGCTTAGATCTTGTGCTTTGGACTTTGCTGGGAATTGGGATTTTCACCTTCCACTTGTTGAATTTGCTTACAATAACAGCTTCCATTCTAGTATTGGGATGGCCCCATACGAAGCTCTATATGGTCGACCGTGTCGTTCTCCCTTATGCTGGGATGATGTGGGTGAAAGGAAAATTCTAGGACCAGAAATTGTCTTGGATACTACAACAAAAATTGATATAATCAAGAAGAGATTGCTAGCTGCTCAAAGTAGGCAGAAAAACTATGCTGATCGGCGGAGACGCGATCTTCAATTTGAAGTGGGCGATCAAGTCTTTATCAAAGTCTCTCCTATGCGTGGAGTTGTCCGATTTGGTAGAAGGGGAAAGCTGAATCCAAGATACGTTGGCCCTTTTATGATCACCAAGAGAGTTGGTGAGGTTGCTTATCAGGTCGATCTCCCTCCTCAATTCAAAAATATACATGATGTGTTTCATGTTTCGATGCTAAGGAAGTACATAGCTGATCCCTCGCATATAATAGAGAATGAGATTCCAGAAGTGCAAACAGATCTATCTTACGTAGAAGAACCCATCAGGATCATCGACCGCAAGGAAAATCAATTGCGACGTCGGATAATCCCCATGGTTAAGGTCTTATGGAAACACCAGAAACGTGAGGAAGCTACTTGGGAGTTGGAGGAGGAAATGCGAGCCAAGTACCCCGAAATGTTTGGTAAGTCCTTATACCTTTAAATTTCGGGACGAAATTTTTTTTTAGTGGGGTAGATTGTAACGGCCATGAATTTTAAGGTCCGAAATTAAGACCATAATTTAATTAAAAATATTAATATGAGGGATTTAATAGAAGAGAGAGAGTGGGCATGGGGCAATTATGGACCTCTCATTACAACCCTCCACTCCTTATACTTGATTCCATCTTTGGAATACGAAAGGGACCTTCATCTCATTACTTAAGAGAGGGAGGAAGAGAGGAGAGGAGTCTAGTGATCAACCTCTTCTTCTTCTCCCTTGACCGAGTATTACACAACTTCCATCACCGTGTGGGACGTCATCTTCGGGCTGCGAGGCTAGTTGTGATCGGAAGAGGAGGATCACGATTTAGATCCAACCCTTGCGGTGTATATCCCTTGCGGATACGGTATGTGTTCTATTGTTCCATGATCTCGATTCCTATCTTGACTCAAAATGTAGGATTAACATTATATTTGCCGATTCCTTTTTAACCTGACTATTATTGATAAATGAATATTGCTCGTAGAAGATGTTAGCCCGTCGTTTTTTTTTCTATAGAGCTGATCATGTTTTTCAACGTCGGATATTGATATTGCATATTGTTCTTTCATAATCCCTTGGTTATTCATTCACATTCGATCACTTTTGATCAACCTTCTTGAAGGGCCTTGACAATCCAATTGAGGGATACTCCGTTATTTCTTCATTCTCTAAGATAGGTCACACACGCATAAAAAGAGAAAGATGATATTGCACTTATAGAAACTATGAAAAGGATTGAACATTAGATCCCTTGAATTTTATTTCATAGACATATCCGTTAGTATGGGATTCTGTTGCCTTCTTAGGCCCTACGGCTATAGACTTCTTTATATGTAATTTACCTTATGAGAATAACGGATACATGGGTTGGGATCAGGATTAAACACTCGTAAATGCCATAAAAACATGACGCCATTACCATTTATAGTGAAATGTGAACATGCGTGTGTTACATGGAAGCAATTGAGAGCATAGTGCCAATTAATTAAATCATAGTGATATGGATTGGAGTCCCGAGATCATACGCCAACTCCTGTCTATTTGAAATAACGCATGTGATTATTCTGTATATTCTAATTAATAACGAATCTAGTGGAAAAACTACTGATCGGATTCATCTTGAATAGCAGTAACTTTAGTTATGTTGTGTAAAGTATGATTATAACATGTTAAAATCATGCCTGAGCAAAGATAAATGGAGTATCGATCTTCGAGTGAGCACATAACTTTTAGATATTAACCACTGTATTAGTTTCAAAATAAAATAAGTAATTCTAACGAAAGAGCTAAGGGTCAATTTGTAGAAGAACAAAGTATCAATTGGCACATTAACGGTAAGTGGAGCTAAGTGCTACACAACATGGTGGGAGCCACCTCTAGAGTCCCCTTACCGAGTCCGATACGGACACATGGCCTAAAGGGCAACACCTTCCGGGGGTGTCAGGTTCAGTAGAACCTAGTGGAAAGTCCACCTATTGACTCAGCTGATGTCATCACGAAATGAATACAAGTGAATGATTGTAATTGTATGGAAAAGCCGCTAGTTCCAGCGGTAGTTAAGAAAAGGCTTATTCTATGAAAAGAATGAGTATAAGGGTATACGTGCAACTTTAAAGCTAAATTATTGAGAATATGAAATCCTCATATATTATGGATATAACAGTAGTGTCATACTCCGTGGTAATTTATCAACGCACTCTTGGAATTTTTGTATCCCTCTTTTCGCATGCTAAGCTGTTTGGCTTACGAGCATTTTTCCCGCTCCTGTGGTTTGCCCTGCCGCAGGTTCCTCGGAGGAGTAGAGTACCTGGAAGCAGTTTGGTGGTTGGTTGAAGACTCATCGTTTTCTTTTGGTAGTGCTAGTTACTTTTCTTTATCTTAACCATAGATGTATCCAAGGAACATTTTATGAGTTGTTATAGTCTAGTGATTGTCTTCGTCAATGAAATCTCTTGTAGGTTGAGTCGAACCTTTGATTATGTCATGTTGTTAAGTGATGTCATCCTTTATTTGAAGTATCTCAAGTTGCTTATTATTTTGTCCTTTCAATTGCCTTCCTTAATTGTGGATTTGATATGCATGAGTAACGTTCGGATCCGACGTGGCATGTCGTTTATTATTGCTTCCGCTGGTCACGTGGATCCGGGTCGTTACAACAGAGACTTCTGCAACCTTCATCCAGATAGTATAGGTTTCAACAATTCTGCGATCGTTAAAGAATGACTATCTTGATGAAGGACGTAGGAGATTCTGTTTCTCACGAAATTTGAATGACATAATATAACAATATAGTGATGAATTTCCATGGATTCATTTTTTCTCAAAAAATAAAAAATATAAGAAAAATGAGGCGGAGGGAGCCAAGTTAGCTCCCTAGGGGCGGCCCCATTTTACCCTATATATAGGATTCGATGATGTTGTCCTCCGATCATTTTTCCACAATTTTTTTATTTTTTGGAAAAATATTATCATGTATATTCATCTATATATCCCTTCAATATGTCATTTAAATTTCATCAGAAACGGTGACTCATATACCCTTCATCTAGAACAGGTCGATTACAATAATGTTTAGACCATTAAAATTATATGTTCCAGATATAATGCGTAGATGTCGAATGGTATATGGATATTTAGAATATACATGGCGATATTTTTTTCAAAAAAAAATATTGAAGTGCGGGGTGGGGGAGTTGGAATCGGAGAGAATCGACGCTGGCGCATAGATAGATTCGGAGAACCAGTGCAAGTTTCCTATACTCTGCGCCGGCCCTCTCTCTAACGTGCGCAGGGCTCTGTTTTTTTTAAAGCACCACTGTGTTGTTCTTCGCTTCTGCCTCCCTTTTCTGGTTCTGCGCGCTCCTTCCTCCTCTCCTCTTCCTCTCCACCAAAATCCAATCCTACACGTCGAAAAGCACCCAACCCTAGACGCCTTTTCACACGCCTCGATCGAGGGTCCTCTTTCCTCGGGATCCCTCACCGCCTGGTGAGCTCAAGTTCTGATCTTTGTCCCCGCTTTCTGCTGTTCTTGTATTCTGGATGGGCCTCGGGGACAGGGTTGTGGGTTTGAGGGTGCTTTTGTGTTTTTTTGTTGGGGTTTTGGAGTCGTGGGTTTGCAGGAAATATCCGATGCTTTGTGAGGTCTGTTGGCAGATTTGGGGATTCTGTCTCTTCTCTTCTACTTGTGTTGGTTGATGGGTATTGGGCATTTAGTGGTGGTGTTGCTCTCTTGTGTTCTGGGAGATTTGGGGTGTTTTGTGTTTTTGAAGGGGTATTGGGGTTTGTGGGTTTGCGGTTTCTGGGGGAAAAGATTTGATATTTGTGAGGTTGGTTGGTGTTTTAATGGATTTTGCTCTTGTTTGGAGCCCTTCTTGACGTATTTTGATGGGTATTTCCAGTCTGTTTTTTCAAGTGATTATTTTTTCTCCTTTAGAGGACGCAGTTTGCTAGGGAGCTCAACAGTGTTTTTCAGGTCTTTGTGTTGTTGGATATGAACCTTTCCCGTCTTGTTTAATCTGAAGGACGAGCCTTTTGTTGTCTGTGGTATTTTTTGTTGACGTGTCAACGTTTTGGTTCAATTTTATTTCTGTGATGGTTATATTTCCTTTTCTTTCTTCGTGTTAAGCTTGTTGACCTTGTTCTTGTGTTAATGTTTTGCAGGATTGGCCTATACAGCTAATTTTCTCCCTCTGAAGGTGTCTTCTCTTTCTGTAAAATCACTGGATTCTGCAAATACATCCGGCACTGTGAGAATACAGAGGTAAATTTGTTTGTTTTGTGTTTCCATAAGTTGGAGTAGAATATATTTGATCAGTGAGCATCTGATTTGTGTGGTGTTAACATTTAGGAGTTGATTGGGATTGGATCTGATAAGCGGGTTTAAGCTTCTGAATTTGTAAGAACGATTTTGGGTAAAGATTTTCGTCAACTGGGATACAGAAAGGATACGAAAGGGGGATATAAAAGAGTTGACTGAGGAAGGTTTCATACGCTATAAATCTCAGCTGGAACTTTAGTTTTGCTAGTACTGAACATCTAGGAGTGTAGATAGCTTCTGATTGATGTAGGATATTATGCCCGTCTTTTGGCCATGAACATGGCCTTAAATTTTGGCGAATTTCGACCAAAATTCGGTCGAAATTCGGTTTCGTGGCGATACCGATATCGAAACCATGTATAATATCAGTTTCCAGGATTTCGGCCGAATTTCGGTCATTTCGGTCCATTTCGGTTGAAATTGTTCACAGATTTCTCGGATTTCGGTGAAATTTCGGTGGAATTTCGATTCATTTCGGTCCATTTCGACTGAAATTGTTCTAGGTCACCATATGTCATGCCTAGGCCACTTATTGATATTCATAGGTACTATTTGGTCACTAAATGAAATTTATAGGTCACTATTTCAACCATCATTGCAATATAAGCCACTATTCCAACCACCATTGTAATAAATAAGGCCATTAAGGGTCCTTTTTAAACCCAATAAATATAATGTATATGTTCTCATTCCATCTCACAACTTCACAAGTCACAATTCACAACCTAACTTAAGTCTTGGAGAGCCAAGTTTCCAAATTCCAAGTCTCGTATAACATACATTTTACGATCACAAGCTCTACTATGCATTTATTTTGGCATACATGTTAAACTATTCGTGTTTGTGGGTGTGTCTTATTTTATTTTTAAATAAAAGTATTATTATTCTTTTGAGAATTGATAGAAAAATTGAATGCCAAAATTTAACTGTGTACTGAAATATGAAATTTCACTCTGGACGGTCATCGATATGATGACCGAAATTTATTATTTTAAGGTACTGAACGTTATAACATCTTATTATAAGCAAAAAAAACTTGTATTTATGTCTCTTTTATTGATTAAACAACATTACAAATCTTAAATTTTGAAAAAAATGAGTTTTCAAGTCGTTTTCCCAATTTCCGACTATTTCACCGAAATTCCACCGAAATTCCTTTTCTGGGCTCTTACCGAAACGAAACTGAAATCCGATATTTGAAGCCTTGGTCATGAATGATGTGCAATATGATCAAACCTTTCCTGGATTGGGTTGACATGCTAATATTCTTGAATGGATAAAGTATATTTGATATTGAATTCACATTTTGCTGGTCCTATATAGTTGGACAGTATTATTTTCTTGATCCAATATAAACTGATATATGTTTTTGGACTGAGGAATTATGTTTTCTCAAAGAATTTATTTGTGAACTCATGAAGTCGTCTATGTATCAGTTGTTTTGAAGATGGAGGTTCAACCATATATAGGAATAAAGGAAACATGAGCCAGTACTTTTTTTCTTTAGCCGTAAAAAATCATTCTTAGTTGACGGGCTCTGGTATAACTATTAGCAATTAGATTTAGTCACTGTAGTGTAAACCCATACCACTTGATCTTAGATGATAATGCACTGATGATACTTTATTTATTTGCCAGAATGTGGAAGAAATCTATATAACCAGATAATTTTCTTATCTTTTTTAAGGATCTGTCTTTGTGCCCCAGATTTGGAGATTTTGTTCTTGCTGTCTCGTGAAACAAAACAGAGCTTGTGCTAGAAATAACTGTATTCTAGGAATATTTCTGTAGAAAGGTGGACAATATTATTGTCTTTCGGTTTTTATTTACCCAGATATTTTGAGTTTCATTGCCCGATGTTGCACGTTGAACATGATTATCTCCGATTTATTTGGTTTTGATGCTTGCCGATGATGAAATGAGTGTCTGCAGTATAAGGTATTTCTGCTGAGCAGGACTGCTTCTTTTTCTAGATCTAGAAATGGACCGCAACGACACATCTGGATTCGTGAGCGGAGGAGCATGCTATCCGAGTCCGTTCCATTCCTTGGTTTGGTAACCAGACAGTTAATCTTGCAGTGTAGGCTGACACATAAGTGTACATAGCAACACATAACTTCATTTTGTCAAGTCTAAGATAATCCCGGAAGTCAGGTGGACGGCCTCATTTAAAGATCTAGATCAATAAAAAGACGTGTTGGAATCGTCTTCAACGGTGGCTCAGTACCGCAATACTGCTCGGGTTACGGTGGCACTTGATAAGAGGTCTGCATGGACACTACCTTGACGCTGGAAATACCCGGTGTTTTTGGCCCCAGGGACAATGGGGCTAAGAGGAAGTGGAACACTGATGATGGAGCTGAAGGTTCTGCACATGGTGTCTCACTTGAGCTCTCCTTGGGATGCCTGCCATCGTTATCCGCCACTGGTTATGTTAGCGAAGCGTCATCGGAAGTCGAGAGCTTGAGTTTCATTCTGCTCCCGAAGAAGCCCGCTTTGCCTGCTAAAGCAGTCCCTGGCAATGATTGGCAACTAAGCCTCTCATCAGGGGCTTCAGCCTCTATCATAACCGACATGTCCGTCTTCCACCAGCAGAGCAGTATGCTTGATTCATCTGCAACTGTTGATACGTGGGCGCTAGTCGATGAGGGATCCACATCGTCTCTCCAGAAGTCGATTATGGTGTCGTTTGGTACGGGTAATGCGGCAGAGGATTGGATGGATCTTGCCAAAACTGACTTTGTATTGACCAACACGTCGAGTTCTCCAACGAAGAGGTCACCACCCACTTGTTCTTCCGGGATCAATAAGACACGTCGCTGCCCTGGCACCAGGACCTGCCAGTTCCTGGGCTGTGCAAAAGGAGCCAGAGGTGCTTCTGGCCTGTGCATCGCCCATGGTGGAGGCAGAAGGTGCCAGAGAGAGGGCTGTGGCAAGGGAGCCGAGGGTCGTACCGTTTTCTGCAAGGCCCACGGCGGTGGGAGGCGGTGCCAACATCTGGGTTGCACCAAGAGCGCTGAAGGACGCACTGAGCACTGCATCGCCCATGGTGGCGGCCGGAGGTGTAGCCATACAGGCTGCCCCCGTGCTGCCCGGGGGAAGTCTGGTCTCTGCATCAAGCATGGCGGTGGGAAGAGGTGCCAAAGAGACGGCTGCACGCGGAGTGCGGAAGGGCTTTGCGGCCTCTGCATATCGCACGGTGGCGGTCGGCGATGCAACGTTCCAGACTGCCCCAAGGGCGCGCAGGGGAGCACGGTGTTCTGCAAGGCCCATGGAGGTGGGAAGAGGTGCACCGCAATCGGCTGCAGGAAAGGAGCCGAGGGGAGCACCCCGTTCTGCAAGGCACACGGCGGTGGGAAGCGCTGCTCGTTCGAGGGCGGTGGCGTCTGCCCAAAGAGCGTGCATGGAGGTACCCTGTTCTGCGTTGCGCACGGCGGTGGGAAGAGGTGTGCACAACCAGGATGCAACAAGAGCGCGAGGGGCCGCACCAATCACTGCGTCCGTCATGGCGGAGGCAAGCGCTGCAGGATGGAAGGATGCGGGAAGAGCGCCCAGGGGCGCACCGAATTCTGCAAGGCCCACGGCGGGCGCACTCGCTGCTGCTGGGGCAGCCCAGGCTCGAATCTCGGATCTGGGGATGTTCCATGTGACAAGTTTGCAAGGGGACGAACTGGACTCTGCACTTCTCATGGTACTACTGTTGATGACCAGCGCGTGCACGGCTCGTTAGGATGGATCGGTATGCAGAACGCCATGCTTCCGGAACACAAGTTCAATGGTGCTGCTGCTGGGGACATTGTTGGCCGGAATGGGCTTGCTGCTTTACAGTCCCATGCAGTTGCTTTATCTGAGGGAAGGGTTCACGGTGGCAGGCTGATGGCGATGCTGGCGAGCGGGGTGGCGCTGGACTGCGAGAACGGCCATGTAGGCTGCTCCGGCACGGTGCCACATATGCAAGTGCTCTAGTTGTTGTATGTCTGTGTGGATCTTCGGTGTTCTAGTGTTGAATGCGAACCTTGATTGCTCTTGAGCTTTCTTGTTGATTTTCAAAAGTCTTCTTTCTGAGGGGGCTGCGAACCTCTTTGTGCTTTCCTTCTCTTTTTCCCCCATTGTAATTTCCCTCCCTTGTGTGAATTGGAATAAAAAGGGATGAACGAACGTTATGGATTTTAATGTGAATGTGAATACCTGTTAGTTTGTGACGGATGCTACTTTGGTTGTTGGTGGTTCATGTTTAAGTAAGATGGGACGATCTTGTCTTTGATTAGGTAGGTACCTTGACCTTCGGTTTATTGGCTCTCCGAGGTCATGTCATGTGCTTGTTACAGAGAAGAATATAGAATATAGAGGTCAGAGGTCACTTTGGGAGATATAGTTAGTAGTGAAAGTTATTTGAATCGTGCAAATTATAGACGGATACAAAGGAAGGAGGTAGAGGAGCTTTTGAAGGTTATGAGACCTGGAAAATGTGTATTACTTGATGAGATTCCTATATAATTATGGAGAGTTTTAGGTGGGTATGGTTTGACTTGACTTACAAATTTAATCAATATTATTTGATGAAGCAATAAAATATCGGAAGATTGGAGAAGCATCATGGTGCCTCTTTATAAGAGTAAAGGAGACATTCAAAATTGTTCGAATTATAGAGATATCAAGTTGATGAGTTACTATAAAAATTGGGAACATGTGATCAAAAGAAGATTGGGATGAAATTCCAAAGTAAAAGAAAATCAATTCGGATTCATGCAAGGTTACTCAACTATTGAATCCATCCACTTTGTTGAGGAGAACGATAGAGATTTATAGAGCTAAAAGGAAGAACCTTTGTATGATTTCTATTGATTTGGAGATGGCTTATGATTCTGTGAGATATCGTGGAGAGTTTTGGAGAAGAGACGAGTATACGTCCTATATATTAACCTCATAAAAGAAATGTATGATATGGCTTTATCTTGTGTAAGGACATAGTCTGGGGAGACTGATTATTTTGACATCAACATTTGTCTGCATTAAGGTTCAACTTTGAGTTTGTTCCTTTTTATTTTTATTATGGGCGAGTTGACAAGTCACATTCAGGATGATATACCTTGATGTATGTTATTCGTTGATGATATTATGCTGATTGATGAGAGTAGAAATTGAGTAAACGAGAAGCTTGAAGTTCGGATACATGTTGGAGACTAAAGGATTTCGTATAAGTACAGCTAAGGTTGAATATATGGAATGTACTTTTGATGGAAGCAATGGTAAATGAATCGAGATGAAGACTGATGTGAGATCTGCTACGCTCTATGGATATAAATGTTAGCATGTGAACCATAGACATGTGCAGAAAATGATAGTAGCAGAAATGAAAATGCTAATGTGGTATGTATGGACACACATGTAAAGATCGGATTCGAAATGATGCAATCAGAAGGAACGTTGGTGCAGCTTTGATCGGGGATAAGATGCGAGAAAAGTGGTTAAGGTGGTTTGGCCATTTGCAAAGGAGATTGACTGATGCATCAGTTAGGAGATGCGACTTTTGGGGATGTTGAATCGGCTGAGAGCGAGAAAGGCCCAAGAAATGTTAGAATGAGACTATACGAATGGATCTTAGTTTTTTGGATCTAAGTCCGAGATTGGCCCAAAATAGATCTGAATGGAGGGCAAAGAATTCATGTAGCCGACCTTACTTAATGTAGGAAAAGGCTTTGTTATTGTTTAACCGACGACCCTTGATGAAAGTTTATGGCGTAAAACAAAGTTTACAAGGGTTATGGAGTACATATAAAGAATATAGGGGATGTTGTGTAATTCGCAAAGTTTATAAGAGTCATGGTGTAAAAATTCCATATTCAATAACCTCTTTCAACCTAATTCGATTTGCTCTCTTTCTCTGGTAGCTCCAAAGCATGTAATGCATCATCGATGACTACCTTCTCCACTCCAATCACCAACATAATACCTTCATGCTGCATGCAGATCCTTACTAACCTACCACGACATACTAGAATTTGGAGGTGAAATCTACAAAGAACATCATATCTTAGGAGATAATCCGATCCCTCCGGATGGAGCGTGTGACCTTTTTGATTCAATAGGCCATACGGGTCTCAATTTGGGTCCCCAATTATGGGTCAGATCCCAGAATGGGTCCCAATCTTTAAATTGTAACGATTAAGGTCCTAAGACCATTTAGGAAATGGAAATTTTGGGGTCCATGACGGATATGCCTTTGTTGGGAAGAGAATGGAGGTTGAGTTCCACTTTTAAATAAGGGCATACTCGTCATTAGCCCCTAAAAGTTCCTTACATTAATGGCCTTGGGACCTGAATCGTTACAATTTAAAGATCGGGACCCATTCTGAGATCAGACTCATAGATGGGGACCCAAATTGTAATTTACCCTAACATATATTAATAATTGCGCACTCTGCAATCTAAAAGTTTTTATAAAATATTATTTGGAAATTGATTAGTAGACCAACGGTAGCCTTCCAAGTCCCAACTTCTCCCCAAGTCACGACTACTCATTCCCTACTCCAATTCTGTTGCCAGAGAATTCGTCGCCTTACAGCCCGCGCTCTCAGTCGATCCCTAGCCGACGACTTGGCCAATTGTCCTCCCTTTTGCTTGTCCATCAGGAGTCATCTTCCCGGATTGAACGCGAGAATCATGGGTTCGTTGCAGCCCTCCTCCCCTGTCGTGTTTGTGCCGCAGCTCGAACACGTTGCAGCCCTTCATCCTCGAGTCCCCAATCCCCCAAGGTGCAGGTATCAACTCGTCAACTTGTTTTTCTTATCATTTTTAAAAGGAAATTTTTTTTTTCGATCACATGGATTTAATTACGCGCTCATTTTGAAACTACAGGAATGTCATATATGTATGTCATATATGTAGCAAAATTTTGTTATATGTTTAAACTCAACTCATTTTATAACTTAAAGAATTTTTAGATGATTTATGCTAGAAGTCAACTCAATACATTAGAATTTGATTATAGATCCTTTAAATTTCTTGCTTACTATATAGATAAGAAAATCAAATTGATGAATCTCAACTAAAAGTCTAAATCGAACATAATTTTCACATTATTTTTAATATTATTAGATGGTTATTATATAAATTTCACATTATTTGTAATGTTATTTAGGGTTTTTATTAGTTGTGCCCCTCCCTTTTTTGGAATATCAATCCTGCCTCTAACTTCTTCCACAATGATCACGTGTGTCGTTCGGTTTAGCTATCATTTATCCCCATCCAAAATGGACATTAACTTTGAGGACACAAGGGTAATTAGATACAAAATCAAACATTGAAAGATCTTCCTCTCACTCCAGCCCCTCCTCCTCCCCCTCCAGCCCATCCTCCTCCTCCGCCCCATCCTCCACTTCTCCTTCTAGCCCATTCTCCTCTAATTGCCCTCCCCTTCCAATTTCTCCTCCTCTGACCGTCCCTCCCCTTCCAGCCCCTCCTCCGATGACGACGATCCTCCCCTTCCGATCTCTCCTCCTCTGATGAATATGTGATTCATCACTTTAAAAGCTGAAAATAGAGCTATGTTCTCAAGTAATTAATTATATTTATATTTCATTATTAGCATTCATGCATGTGTATATAATATCCATAATCAAGCAGTCATAATTGCATTGATAATAAGCCATGATTTCTGTGTATATTATCACTCGTATATTAATATAACTTCTCCTATTTTCCTTTATTTTTCACTAATTCCAAATTCAATAAAATCAACTCCATTGTGTACATATTACTAACATTAATAAAGTAAAATATTAGAAAAATATTAACCTTTATATTTGACAAATAAATTCAAACCTTAGTTTTGAGACAAAAACCACAAAGTTAAATATCTCTCACATATTGTCTCATATGAACCCCAACTCACTTTTGAAGCAATGTACATTGAATCATCTACAAAGCAAGATCGAATTCAAAAGAATTGGAGTTCATATGTGACACTTGGATTTTGGGACCTCATTGTATTATATATATTTCGATTGACTTTAACTTGAATATTTAATGTACAAAATTAACTCTTTTTAATTTATTTATTTATTTATTTATTTATATTTTAATAAAGTGTATAAATGTCCAAATCCAAAATGAGTCAAAAAAAAATAAAGAAAAGGAATTGTTCTGAATCTGTATATATATAGTTTGTAGATAAGTCCTTTTTCTTTTATTTCTTTATTTTCTTAATTATTAAAAATTTCAAAAATAGATTAAGTTGTAAGTATTAATTTTATATTTTATTTGATTTTATTTTTAATTTTTCTTAATTTAAAATCCATAAAAAAATTACAAAATCTAAAAAATGATGGTATTCTATGCACATAGAAATTCATTAAAAATACACTTTGTACAGATGATTTCTTTTGGTTTTCATTCCTTCACGAAAGTTGTAGATCTCATCGAGAGAAACAACTTTCATGAAGGAAACTTTTCGATTTGAGGTTGTTTGCTACTTTATTTTGATTTTATTTTCAGATTTTTGGGGGAGCGACATGTAACAACTTCAAGAGCCGTCATGTGTCACCATACGTATTCGCCACCTGCCAATGTGAGAGCAAGTCTGTCGAGATTCGATCTTCCCTCGATGGCAGAGAGTGCAAGAGATCCGTGAGAGACGATCGTGTGACTTGCCGACGTGATCCAAGGGACTCCAAGTTCCTTGTCGCAGCTCCTCCACGAGTTGTTGAGCTCAATACCTCCGTCGTGTGGTTAGAGCGAAGATCGAAACTGCTACAATCTCCTTCCCCAGGTGCTCATTCACCCACTTCCAGTTGATCTCCGTCCTTCCGTTCTTTCTTCTTATTTCTTATTCTTCATTCGATTTCTTCTCTTCTTCTGCATCTTCTTCTTTAATTGTTCTTCCCATTATTAGCATTGTGCCGAACTTCTTCATCTTCCTCTTCTTTAGCCCCTCGCCTTTGACCTCGAATCCTCACCATTTCATTCTTCTCTCTCTATGCTCAACATCTATCTAACACAACCTCTCAACTCTGACCAACTCATGGTCGGAGATCTGCTCCTTCACTCGACATCAGGAGCTACTTCATTTCTCTTTCTTGGTGCTTCACATTTCGGTCGAGCCCACGTTGCTTGAGCCTTAGATCTCTTGCAAGTCTAAGCAAGTGTCAGAGCCTCTCCTCCAACGACCGCATCAGCAGCCATGTGTCAGCCAATAGAGCTCTATCAGCGGTCGTGTGTCAGCCAATAGAGCCCTCTGGAGCCTTCTCTATCGTAGACGAAGGAGGTGATGAAGCCCCAAGTCATAGCTACAACCACCACTGGATCAATAACATGAGCAATCTACGTCATTCGTTTTCGTTCAAAGTAGGGCCATCAGTCCTCAACAGACATTCCAGATTCATCCCGAACATGCTACCCTATCCAAGAGCCTTGGAGGACCTGAAAGTGTCAGAAAATGCCACGTGCTGGGCGCCATCCAAGCCTCCACAACCCAAAGCCTGCCTCCACACGTGCGCCACACACGCAAGAGGAGATTTTGCACAAGAACCTCTGTGTGTTCCCACAATTACAAAGAAGTCCTGGTCACGTGCGCTGCGAGCGTGACATTGGACAAATTACAAGGGAGCCCTCTAAACTTCCAAGAATTGCACATTGCCCCTACTAGGGGTAAATTGCAAGTAATACCGGTTAGCTTTGGAGAATTCCGAGAATGACCCTCCTAAGGTCCAATTTGCAAGGATCTACATTTAGTTTTTTACATTTTAGTCCCTGAAACTTGCATAATTCATATCTTGAGTATATGTGGCATGTTTTTGACATTCATTGTCATGTTTGGTCCTCTTTGCATTATCTATCACAAAGAACATTATGACTTATCTGTTGAGACATTTTTGGAACATCCATTTAATTAAGGAATTATTTAATGATTTTGAGCATGTATGCTTTATTGTGATTATTATTCATTCCTCAATAAATAACATCGATTTTGTCATTGATCTTGTTGAGATGATTGCTATTATTAGTATAGACTTTTATGTAATTTTTATTTTTCCCTTTCATATTCTTGTAATTTACCCAAGGGTTCTTCTCCTATATAAGAAAACCCTTGGGTCTCTCATAAGGCATTCAAGTCTATTCCCTCAACATGGTATCAGAGCCATGTAACATCCCTAACCCTAACCCCTCCCAAACTCGACACATGTTCCCTTAAAAAAAAAACCCGTCGCCCAACCCATCGCCCCCGACCCCCGTCGCCCTCGGCCCCGCCCCCATCGCCCCTGACCTCGCCCATCGCCATCGCCCTTGGCCCCCATCGCCCCTGACCTCGCCCATCGCCCCATCGCCATCGCCCTTGGCCCCGACCCCATCGCCGCCTCTTCCCAGGCCCCCCCATCGCCACCTCTTCCCACCCCCATCGCCGCCTCTTCCCAGCCCCCCCCCCCCCCCACCCATCGCCGCCTCTTCCCACCCCCAGGCCCCGCTCCCAGTCCCTGCGCCCCTCCCAGTCCTTGCGCCCCTCCCGCCTAACCCAGGCCCCACGCCCCTGCAACGACGGTCCCTCCCGTCGTTACAACGACGTCTTCAGCGCCTCCTGCAACGACGGTCCGTGACGGCCCCTTCAGCGCGCCTCCTGCAACGACGGTCAGTCCCCGCATCTGTGCGAAGACTCTCAGATTTTGCAATCGGTTCGGTGTTCCAACCGCAGAGCGCGATCTCTAGGCTTTAAATCTTCCGATCCCAGCAAGTAGCAATATTAAAAAGATGGTTGCATGAATTTACTTGTACAACCAATTCTTCGTATGATTTCATAGATTCATATCGGTTTAGTTTCCGACCGATTCCGTTATTTGGCCATCTTATATCATGTCAGATAACAAGGGTGATATCTTTTCGTCCGGAGCCTTCAAGGGCCCGGCTCCCATCGTTAAGATGGATGGGACCAACTATGAGTTATGGTCCATGCAGTTTCTAACCCTCATGCAGTGCAACAACAAGGAGCACATCCTGACAGAGCCAGAGCCAGCGGAAAAGACCAGAGCAAATGCTTCTTGGAAGCAAGATGATGCATACGCACGTGTTTGGCTTTGTGGGACTCTTACTACAGAGATAGCCAATGATATTCTTACTCAGCCCACTGCCAAGGCAATGTGGGACACATTGGCCTCCACCTATGCACAGGCAAAGAATGAGGCCAAAATCCTTCAACTGCAGTTTGATATCTACAATACCAAACAGAATGGCCGTCCCTTGCATGTTTACTACTCTTCGCTACGTAGCATGTTTGAAAAGCTTCATAGCTACATGCCCATTACGACATCTACTGAGCAACAGAAGATATATAGGAACTCCACGATGGTTGGAGTCTTCATGGCTGGACTTGACAAAGAATATGATGGTGCACGCACTCATCTTCTTACAGAAGCAACCATTCCGCCTATAGAGGAGGCCTATAGCCATCTCAGCCGGCTCACGATCCCATCAACATCCACGTCTTCACACTCCTCAGCAATGGCCGCTTCTCGTGGTCGAGGTGGGACGATCCAGTTTAGAGGACGTACACCCCGAGGAAGAGGTGGTGGACGACATCGTGGTCCCTGTACCTACTGCCGCAAGCCTGGACATACAGAGGATACATGCTATCAGAAGCATGGATATCCTGTTTCTGGTCGAGCAGCAGAGCAGATTGTGTCTTCAGAGACTTCATCTCCACAGGTTGATCCGTGCCTGGATGATATTGTCTCTCGCATTCGAGAGATCATGACTCCTAGTACTGACACCACCACAGATACCGCTACAGCAGTCAGAGCCTCTTCGAGCTCCTCAGGTAACCTATGCCTTTACTGGTAGTACGAATACAGACATGACAGAATGGATTATGGACTCTGGTGCTTCTCACCACTTGTGCGGAGACAGAACACAACTGAAGTCCTACAGGGCTATACCACCTGGTAGATGGGTCGTCATTGCTAATGGCAACCACTTACCTGTTACAGGACAGGGGGAGGTGCAGTTGACTCCGTCCATGCGTCTGAAAAATGTTTTATATGCTCCCGCGTTTCAAATGAATTTACTTTCTATTAGTCAGATCACTAAGGATCTGCACTGTCGTGCCATCTTTGACCCTTCATCTCTTGTGTTTCAGGACATACTCACGGGCAGGGTGATTGGAAGTGGCCGTGAGCAGCGGGGACTCTACAGGTTGGTCCAACCTCCTCATGCTAGTATGTCTATTATCCCTACTGGACCAGTCTCTCCTTACTTGTGGCACCTTAGGTTTGGACATCTTCCTCTGCAAAAGTTATGTCATGTTTTCCCTCAGATTTCTACGAGATCCTCATTTCAATGTGAAGCATGCCAACTTGGGAAGCATCACCGTTCATCTTTCCCATCCCGACAGAGTCGGAGCAGTTCTCAGTTATTTGAGCTCCTTCATTTAGACATTTGGGGTCCTAGTCGTGTTCCTGATCTCCAAGGACACCGTTTTTATCTTGTAGTTGTCGATGATTTTTCTAGACTGTCTTGGGTCTTCTTATTGAAAAATAAGTCTGAGGCTGGATCCACTATCAAGTATTTTATTAATGAAATAAAAAATATTTTTTCTGCTAATGTAAAGTATATTCGTTCTGACAATGCCTTGGAATTTTCCTCCTTACATCTTTCTGAGTTCCTAAGATCCCATGGTATTGTTCACCAGACCTCATGTGTCTACACTTCCCAGCAAAATGGTGTTGCCGAGCGCAAACACCGTCACTTACTTGATGTAACCAGAACATTGTTGATACAGAGCCGTGCTCCTCATTCTTACTGGGGTGATGCCGTCCTTACTGCTTGCTATTTGGTAAATCGTATGCCCTCATCCGTGTTAGGAGAGAAGATTCCTTACTCGATTGCGTTTCCCGAGAAGGATCTCTTCTCTCTTACACCTCGTGTGTTTGGATCTGTTGCATTTGTTCATGATGTCTCTCCAGGGCGTGACAAGCTCTCTCCTAGAGCTGTCAAGTGTATATTTGTCGGCTACTCTCGTACCCAAAAGGGGTATCGCTGCTTTGATCCACTAAGCCAAAAATATTTTGTTAGTGCTGATGTTACGTTCTTTGAGACGGTCATGTATTTTTCTCCTACAGGTGACAGACTTACTCCATCTGACTCTGATGATGAGATATACATGCCACCACCTCCTACAGATGGTTCTTCACCTTTACCACCACCACCTCCTCTCCCACCACCACCTCCTACATCACCACCACCACCTCCTCCGCCGCCACCACCTCCATTGGTTCAGTTCTTACCTCATGTTGTTCCTCGCAGACCTCGCTCTGTTCGCCATGCTCACAGGCCTTGCCCATCATCCAGCACGCCTCAGGTATGTAATGAGCATATTATTTCTACTGATGGCACTACTGAGTTAACTGTACAACAGGAGGAGCAGACACCCTCTCAAGAGGGAAATATACAGGCCCAGGACATAGCAGATGATCTTGACGTACCGATTGCTCTGCGAAAGCAGAAACGGGCGTGTGCTACTTACCCTATTGCAGCCCAAATCTCCTTAAACAGGTTGTCAGAGGATTTCAGGAGATTTACGCTAGCACTATCAGCTGTACAGATACCACCGACATATCAGGAGGCTCTCAAAGATAGTCAGTGGAGGTTAGCCATGGAGGAGGAAATGGCTGCGCTACAATCACGTGGCACGTGGAGTCTTGTTTCTCCTCCTATTAATACATCAGTCGTAGGATGCAAATGGGTGTTCACTGTGAAACACCGCGCGGATGGCAGTGTAGATCGCTATAAGGCGAGACTTGTGGCACGAGGATTTACTCGGACATATGGGGTGGACTATCACGATACTTTCTCACCAGTTGCCAGACACTCTACTTTACGCATTCTCCTTGCTGTTGCTGTGATACGAGATTGGCCTCTTTATCAGCTTGATGTTAAGAATGCATTTCTCTATGGTGACCTCCAAGAGGAGGTTTACATGCAGCAGCCACCTGGGTTTACTGCTGAGGGGGAGTGTCAGAAGGTTTGCAGGTTGCACAAGGCTATCTATGGCCTCAAGCAAAGTCCAAGAGCATGGTTCCAAAAGCTCTCGGACTTGATAGAACAACAAGGGTTTGCGAGATCAACTGCCGATCACTCATTGTTCATACAGAAGACCCAGAGAGGTATTACAGTCATTCTTGTTTATGTTGATGACATTATTATTACAGGGGATGACGACCAGGGTATTCAGGATACCAAGGACTTCCTAGGTAAACAGTTTGTGACCAAGGACCTTGGACATTTACGTTACTTCCTCGGAATAGAGTTTGCCAGGAATCAACGGGGTCTTGTTATGACCCAGAGAAAATATGTTATAGATCTTCTTTCAGAAACTGGCATGGTAGATTGTAGACCTGCCACTACTCCGCTTGACCCAAGCATGAAGTTCTATGATGATGATACTGAGGAGGTCGACAAGAGAAGATACAGAGAGCTTGTTGGCAAGCTACTATATGTAACCATTACCAGGCCTGACATAGCATTTGCGGATAGCAAAGTGAGTCAGTTCATGGAGCAACCCAGACAAGCTCACATGGATGCAGTCCATATGATTCTGAGATACTTGAAGACTTCACCTGGTACTGGACTTCTTTTCAGCAGAGGCACATCTCTTTCAGTAACAGCATATGCAGATGCAGACTATGCCGGGTGTCCGAAAGATAGAAAGTCTACGTCTGGATTTGTTGTATTCATAGGGAATTCTCTGGTTTCATGGAAGAGTAAGAAGCAGACTGTGGTTGCTAGATCAAGTGCTGAATCAGAATACAGGGCCATGGCACAAGCTAGTACAGAGATGATGTGGGTCAGATCCGTTCTCACTGACCTAACCATAGAAGTACATCTTCCCATGCACCTCCAATGTGATAATCAAGCTGCTCTCTTCATTGCAAATAACCCAGCCTTTCATGAAAGAACGAAGCACATAGAGGTAGATTGCCACTACACTCGTGACATGATACAGAAAGGTATCATCACTACTACGCATGTCAGTTCTGGAGACCAGACAGCAGATATACTTACAAAGGCTCTAGCAAGAGGACCTTATCAGAAATGTTGTTCCAAGCTGAGTCTTATTGACATCTACGCTCCAGCTTGAGGGGGAGTGTTGAGATGATTGCTATTATTAGTATAGACTTTTATGTAATTTTTATTTTTCCCTTTCATATTCTTGTAATTTACCCAAGGGTTCTTCTCCTATATAAGAAAACCCTTGGGTCTCTCATAAGGCATTCAAGTCTATTCCCTCAACAGATCTAGGGATGGAATTGGGTAATAAAATTGAACTTATTGATCATTCATGTTATGTGAATTTATTGATTCCTCATTGATTGGCATGGCTCTTTACTTGACATGCATCTATCTTTATATTGGCATATTGCACCATTGTTCACCATTTATAATCAAAAAAATATTACATTTATATATTTCTTTCTTGTCTCACCACATAGCATAATATTATTCTCTGCATTAAAATATTTTTATAAAAAATATATGCATCATATTTTCTTTGATTATTAATTACATATTTTAAATTAAAAACCAATAAAATCTGAAAATAAAATCCTAAAAAAATACTTCCTCGAAAATCTAATCTCTAATTTATCTGAAAATTAACCTAAGGAGATAGTGGATTCCCTGAGTTCGACATTGGGCTTGCCCATGAAAAAAATAATGCGACCTCTTGTGCATTCAAGTCACTAATTCATTTAAGCGATTTTTAATCAATCCATAATTGCCTGACTACAACACAATAATTCTACATTCTTAGCATAGGGAAAATTCGGGTTCTTCAGATGCCAACATTGTCGATGAAGCATGGCGTAGGATAAATTTTAGAAATTTAGAAGTTAGGTTTTTCACCTCCTAGGTAGTCTAATCCCGAGCCTTCATGTAAATTGCCCCATTTACTTTTCGATATTTTTTATTTTTATTTAATATATTTAGTTTATTTTGTGTATATCTCTCTCTAACATAAATCTTATATTTTTGTGTAAGGACCTGGTCAACCGGAGCGGCTGGTGGTCGAGCAACTTTGATGCATTGGAGGACGGTTCTTCGGGAAATGAGTCGACTGTATGACGCATAAAAATTAAGATCGAGTCGAATCATGAGAGAGTGTAGAGTCTATGTTTTATTTATATATTTGTCATTTATTTTTGTATAAATTTGTACTAATTTCCTTTTTCCAGTAGATTCATTTGGAATCTCACGTGTGTATTCGAACTTCAACTTTAGGGCATGTTTCGATCAAGTGTGGTCGGGGTCCTCATGGTTGTGCGGTTGTGCTTAACATAGGATAGACTTGCACTTGTGGCTATTAGAGCTTCATAGGTTTAATATCTACTTGTGCTCATAACTCATAGGACCACACCACACTTTTAAATAATACACACATGTAGAACGTTTTACTTAGTTAAGCTGAAATTAATTCTTTCCCTTTAATAGAACTTTCTGATAGGTGTGGTTTTTTTTACTTGCATATTCATTTAGCATAAAATTCAATTCTGTATTGTATCCCGCATGTAAAGTACGAGGATCACTGAAAGTCTCCTAAACTGGCCATGCATCACTGATTTTATCGATTACATCGGTTTTTCTCGACTTCCTTCTCTTGATTTTATAACTTAGGATAAGCAGAAGTCGGGACTGATCGTTAGGCATCCATATTTGGTGGACTTAATTAAATGGTAATCTAACTTAAAATCAGGACTATTAATTAGAATTGACCCAAAAAATTAGCTAAAATTTAACAATAATTTTCGGAAAAGCAACCATGTCCTTGCACATAGGTGCATGCCTCCATACAGAGTGGGTAAGGACATACACACTAAGGTTAGAACCCAAATCCCTAGGCTTGCACCTTAGGTCTTCATGTTCGACTCTTACGGGCTTGGGAGATGCAAGCGCTTGCGTTAGACTTTAGAGAGACGTTTTAGTGTACATCTTCTCACTATAATCTTTAGGGGTGTGATATAACTCGACAGCCCAGACAGATCGTCTTTTTGATTACGATATAGTGGGAGCGTACACTGGACGTCAGGCGACTCACTTTGTGCGCTTATGTAACAAGATTGTTTTGCCACTTAACTAAAACTGAAAAAATAACGGTCGGGTCTTTGTGACTATCAACGTGTTAAGTTGGTGAAATCAAGGTTTGCTCTTGTATTTTTTTTATTGTCTGATTGTGTGTTATTTTGTGCACTTGCATGTTTTCTACCTTGATTTACTATCGTTTCACTCACTTCTTTTGAAGATGTTGGGATATTGGTCATCGTACTCAAACTCCGCGGGTCACTTCTCATCGATCGATCATCTTCATCTTCTCCATCTTCCATGTACCCTCCACCATAAGCAAGAGACCCTTACCCGTGGTCGATACAACCCTACTCTGATTATGAAGTCAGAACTCTGACTGATTTCTCCACTTCTTTGCACTTCTCAGCTACTTCATGCACTCCTCATCTACTTCCATCCTGTGCTGACACACCGTATTCTCGAGCGCTTGCCAATCAAGAAAGCATTCGAAGAGAATTCACCGTTGAGACAAATGACTGGCAGAGTTACTTACCCTCACAAACATCATTTTCTCCTCATATGAATGATGGAACATGTCAACGATTTACACGTATATATCCTGACTGGACCTTAGGATATAACATGGTCGAACGAACAAACCGAATGGAGAGATCCGCCTCTTATGATCTTCCGGACTTGATTCTCTCATACCACTCACTCGGAGAGCCTACGCATATAGGGGATTGGGCTCATGAGCTCAATCTACAAGCTCCATGTCTATTAAATCCACCATATGAGGCTCCTAGCAATATTTACCATACGATCGGTCCATACTCATCCCAGCATTACATGCAGTGTCAAGTTGTGTTGAGTAGGGGACTCCATGTTCTCAGCAATATCCTCCAACTGAGCAAATTTCTCCCATGATTTGTCATGAGAATTTTTCGGAGGATGATATTTCTAGAACTGTTAAGAGATATGAATTAGTTGAGGACAAGTTGAGAAATTTCAACGACCTATTAATTTTATTTGCTACCAGCTCAGGTATGAGAGTGGAAAATAAAATGACCGGATTTAATGTTGAAAACCTAGAGGCCACTAGGAAAATTACACACTTTGTACAGTTGGAGTCCATTCTACGTCCCTCTTCTACTAACCACTTGCCCTCCAATCTCAAGTCCGTACATTCTTCTATTCCTCCTTCACCTATCAGAAAGATCAAAAATTGAATATCCTCAAAGGATCCAAAAAATGAAAATTCAGAAAATATCATAAAAATTGAAAATGAAAAAAACCTAAAAATTTTGGACCATGCCTTCAGGGAAGCGATCGCTAAGGAACCGATCCTTGAACTTCTCTTAATAAAGGTCATATAACACTTTCCCGACCTCAAAAGATTTGTGAGAATTAAATTGGTGTCTAAGAGGTCGGGCAATAAGAGACTCAAGAATGAGAGACACCTAGTGTCTATGGCCACCTCCTTTGTGATAGGGAGAAAGATCAATAGCCACAGAGTGAAGTAATTGGCCAGAGTTGAGTGTGAAATCAGAGACACTAAATTCAACCATGCTCGGATAAACGATGACTCATCATCAACAACCTCATATTTTCTAGAAAAAAATGTTGACGGCATGATTTGAGAGGAGTTTGTCCCTCTACTCACACACCATTGTCATTCCTTTGGTAGGTTTTCTTTATATGTAATTAAACATGCTTCTTACTATGCTACATATTTTATATATTTATAACGTGCTTTTTAATTTTACAACATGGATGAACATGTTACGTATTGAGATTTTTACACCCATAACCTAAGTAAATTCGCAATTACAATCACAACCCTGCATAATCATGAATTACATCTAGAACCCTAAATAAATACTCCGTTTTACGCCCATGACCTTCCGTTAGTTTAGCTCATTAACTCAACCAGATGATTGAGTTAATCTAACCCATATGTGATTTACCGGTTGGGTTAATCAAAAGTAAAAAAGAAAACAAAAAGGAAAAAATTTTGGATGGATTTGAGGGCTTTAAGGTGTGGGGAAAGGAGGCTGGCAGTTGCAGGCAGGCAGAGCAGAGCTGGGGGATCTCGACGAGCTTGCAGGAAGAGCAGAGCGTCAGGGAGCTTCGGTGGGGGCTTGTTGGTGATTTCATGGGAGGTGGGCAGGCGGCGGATGGGGGGTTCGCTCCTCTTCTTCAGGAGGAAACATAGCATGATGCATCATAGGAGGACGTCTTATCGGTTCTTCGTGAGCGGTTTGAGACCCCGCAACCCAAAGGGCCTGTTTGGTTGCAGGGTTGGGCAAGGTTGGCCCAACCTTGGTTACTATTCACAAGGGTACTTCCTCCTCACAGATTACTATTCACCCACCCCAACCCAGCCCAACCCAACCCAGTCCAACCCAGCAACCAAAAAGGGTCGGTTCAACCTCCGAGGCATCGGCATCTTCATCTCGACCACCGACCCGACTAAGGAGTCGCCACTCGTGAACCTCGTGGAGAAGCTCGCATGCTATCTCTCGGACGCGCGTGGGGGCTCCCTTCTCACCCTCGAGGCACTGGCGGAGACCGTGAGCTTCCCCCGCGTTTGGGTTCCTTTCTGCATGAAGCACAACGTGGAGCTTCAAAACCCGGAGGCTTACTTCGAGCAGAAGAGAAGGAACATCTTGAGGAACAAGGTGAGGGTGCACTTCGTGAGGGAGAGGAGGAGGGTAACAAGGAGGAAGAAAAAGGACGGAACGCCCGTGAGGGAGAAGGGGCTGGACAAAGGTGAGAAGAGGTTGGCGGGGGCTTCCTGGGCTGAGGAAGGAGAGGCGGAGGTCGCCGGGGTGACTGCCTGGCTCTAATTGGTTGCTTCGACAAGGAGGGGGGTAGCTTCGACTTCGACGGGGTTGCAAGAGGTCAACTTGAGGGGAGAAGATCGGTCGATTTCCAGCTTGCAAATGTGGTCAGTCAGCGGGGGGCAGATCGGTCAATTTCCAGGTTGCAGAGGTGGTCGGTCGGCGGCGGCCGGGGGCTCGATGCATGGCCTACAGGGGAGGAGGAAGTGATGCTCAGCAAGGGGAGAGGGGCGGGTTTGAGTGCGGGGGAGGGGGAAGGTGGATGGCATGTTTTGCAAATAAGAAGGAACATTAGAGGCAGTTTTGTCTTTTTAACGTATACCGTCAAATATAACGGGGATCCCAAATGGAACATAACACAGGGTTATGTCATGTAAGAATTAAGCATTAATCGGGGTTTCTCATGATTATGCAGGGTTATGATTGTAATGGTGAAATTACTCAAGATTATAGGTGTAAATTTCCCTTACATATTTATTATTGTTTTCGTGAAATTATATTGTTTGTTTTATGCTTACATAGCAGAGATTTGAATCTACTAAATATTTATAGCAGGTTTCGTGATTTTATACCTATTCATTTCATGTTTCCTCATTCTATAGCGTAGATTTGAACATAATGCATATTCATAGTAGGTTTTATAATTTTATGAAAGATATTTGACCTTGCTAAAATTTATCTCATGCTTCATAATTTCATACACATTTTTAGTAGGTTTCATGGTTTTATTGTAAGGGGTTTAAGCCTACCACATAGACAGTGGCGGACTTAAGTAGGAACCAAGTTGGCCACGCGCCCCCCTTAAGATGTTGGAATCCCTTCAAATACCCTCCACGGTGCCGAGAGGACCCTCTGTTGTGGTGTTGTGCATGTTGTTGTCGTGTGAGCTGCTTGATCGTGATCGAGGGGTTCACACGATTTGACACGGTACGGGTCCACAAAAAATGCAAAATCGTGCGAACCGCTCGATCAAGATCGAGCGGCGCACATGCCTACAGCAGACTCTGATGTTCTCCTGCCTGCAGCAGACGATCCGTCTCCCCACGATGCCCCCCCACACACGCGCGCGCAGAAACCTCCGATGATGCAACACCCTCTTCCTCTTTGCATGCCTCTCACACTCGTGTCTCTCTCCTACCTTGTGCGTCTCCTTGTTGTCGGCATTCTCCAACCGAAGAACGATGCCCTCGTCACCTATTCTCGATGCCCCCCGAGCAGCAAATTGCCGCCCACAACCGCACTTAACCGAACATGGTCGAAGCTTGCACACCTCCTCTCATGTGAACCCGTCATCGTCGCTAGCTGCGGTTGTAAGTCCACATTGTAAGTCCACAACTACCACCGTGCTCCCAGTCCTGTCGTTGCTCAGTGCGTTGTCGCGCTAGCCCACTGTGCCTCCTCCTTTACAAATCTGCTGCTCATCTCCTCGCGCTCTGGCTCCCTATCACACGCCAGATCCCAAAAATATGC
Organism: Ottelia alismoides; assembly: GCA_037367405.1. Classification (NCBI taxonomy): domain Eukaryota; kingdom Viridiplantae; phylum Streptophyta; class Magnoliopsida; order Alismatales; family Hydrocharitaceae; genus Ottelia; species Ottelia alismoides. Next base: position 182,776 of record JAZKJV010003275.1, on the reverse strand, counting down.
GTTCACGACAAGAGGCACTAGCACATTGTGCACATGTTTCATCCGCGCACGTGTCACTCGTCTCCAACGAGGCTTGTGTGTCGGTTCCCTCATGTCACTCTTCTCAGGCTCCATGTATAGGTATATCGTTTTTTCTTGAAAATTTATCTATTCTAGATCTCATCAATTTGGAAGACGAATAGATGGAACTATAAATATCTTTCGAAGAGATGGTTTGAGTTTTTCAAAGGTGTAAATGCTATAATACTATAATTATGTAAATTTTATAATATCAATAAAGGAACAATGGTAAGTTCTAGAGGACATATATACAAGTATAGAAATCTATTTTTATGTAAAATTATATACTTAAAATTTTCTAAATAATCATTTATAATGGAGTATATATACATATTACATGACATTATATATATATATATGCGAGACTCATAAATATTATTAATTCATAAAATGTACCTCTATATATAATAGACAATATATGTCGAGCATATTGTGAAAAAATAACATTTACCACGTGAGGGACATGTGTAATATTTTTTTTATATAAATGGTCCATGAGGAGGGTTGCCTAACAAGCATATGCAGTGGCACTAAAAAACCTTACACATGGACATATATAAAATGAATAAATATATGAAAGTTAAAAAAACATATAGATGCATCTTCCATATAGGGTTTTTTTTATTTGTGTGCCTACCTATCCTATAATCTTGGGTCCGCCACTGCACATAGATATAACATGTTTCATGATTATATGCACAGTTGTAGCATGCTTCTTCATTTTATCAAGAATTATGTGATTTGCAAAAAAGAATAGTAATAAACTTCATAAAGATGTCGAGATTGGCAATGTCCTAGGTTTAAGCTAAAATACAAGCCCCGATGAAGGGCCAATGACATAATTGCATAAACACATGTGAACTTGAGAAATGCTTACAACATGTGTTTCTCCTTTACTTTGTCAAAAGATCATGTGGCTAGGCTGCCATGAGGCACCTCCAAACCTCCACCCGAAAAGATTCCATAGCCAACACATCCACTTGGAAAGGAGATGAAGAATGCTTGACCTAGATGTGTCTCGCTCTGAAGCTCGTCTAACCACTGTCACAGTCCATAGCTTGTAGACCACAAGCACGGGCCACCGACTTTTCCAACAAAACCAAGCCCCTCAAGAATGAGTTGTTGAAGATGAACTTGATCGAAGATATTGCCCCATCAAAGCAATCACCACCCGACGAGCAACCTAGCAACACATCATCTTGCACACTCCACATGGAACATCCACCTTTGAACTGGCAACCCCCAAAGACACCTACAACCTCCATCAATCCCTCATCTACTCAAAGCGGTGTTGTAAAAGTCAACCGATTAGACGGCTGATTTTTTGCATGGAGAAACCATATTTTTTATTTTTCTTAAAAGTCTAATATGCATAATATTATATGCAAATTCAATTATTTCTTTTAATTTATTATGAAAATGTATAAATCTATGTGAATACATTAGAATATATGTACAAAAATGATATATGTGAGTTAAATGTGGCTGCCCCCGCCCCTTTTCGGGTGTGTTTTTTATTTTTTGGAAAAATATCATCATGTATATTCATTTATATATCCCTCTTATGTGTCATTCAAATTTCGTCAAAAATAGAGACTCATATGCCCTCCATCTAGAACATGTAATTTTAACGGAATAAGTCGATTACAACAATGTTTAGATCATTAAAATTACATATTCTAGATGGAGGGCATAGGAGTATTTCTGACTAATTTCGAATGACATGAGGGATATATAGATAAATATACATGGTAATATTTTGCAAATAGATTATAAAAATACGGAAAATGGGACATGGGCAACCTCATTTTCTCTCTCTCTCTCTCTCTCTCTCTCTCTCTATATATATATATATAATAAAAGCAATTAAAGATCGACTAAATCTGTATAGTCACCCCACTGCCGATTAATCCTTAGTCAGTGCCTTGGATGATCGGGTACATGGGCGGAACTAGCATATAGCTTAGGCATGGCCCCTCCTTAATTGTTACATTTCTTTTATATAATGTTACTAAATTTTGATATGGCCCTGCTTAAATATTAGATATAGAACGAATAATGTCAAGTAGTATCACTAAATGTTGAATGTCTCACTGGCAAAGTGTTATTTTCTCCAACTAACAAACTAGGGTTCGAATCCTATGCTTGCATATTTTGTTAAAAAAATAACTGTATTCACTTTATCTCTCTCTATCCTTTATTTTGTTTAGTTGGCCCCCCTTGATAAAAATTCCCGGTTCCGCTCCTGATCGGGTATTGACTACAAATTTCTGCAACCTTAATTCTAAGGAAGAAAAGCAACTATCCTTCAGATATTTCACCGCCGCACCCGACAAATGATGCATGCGGATGGCAGTGGCCAAAATCCTCACAACAAAGCATTGATATACTCCATGATGATCACTCATGGTGGTGACTTGCATCCTCGTAGCGGTAGCATCAATCAACCAGCACTAGCCTAAGAAGCATCTCCCTCTTAGGTTTCATTGCCCTCGATGAACCACCGACTATCCCCTGCAATCGTCTACACCTTCCTAGCCCAGACCCCCTCCCTTGCCCCTTGCATCACCATCATCCCTCCTTCGAGCCCCACTCGCCCATCTACTCTCTTCTCCTGACCTCTTATGAAAACCCAACCTTCAATTAGATGCTTCATGAAGTTGACAAATCGGCGCACAAACCACATAGAAATCACAAATAATGCGTCTAAGACATTCAAAATGAACAGACGAGATCCTGTGGAGAACAAAGGAGCCACTATAAATATACAATACACTAGCAGTGATGACAGATCCTGAGATGCGTCAATTAACAAATTTTGCAATGACTGAAATCTCAACACAATAAAATTCAGAAGATTCATTATTCCATGATATACAATTGCTAACTCTGCCACCAATACCACGCATGTGGCCGGTGAAAATGAAAGAAACTCCATTAACATATTCTCTGCAAATTCTTTCCATGCAGTGAAGTAAAACAAGTTTTTCTAATGTGATATTGGTTCCTCGATATTGTCTTTAAACCAATAGTCCAAAAGGAATTACTACAGCAGATTTCCAAAATCAACTACATCAGAAACGACACCTCAAAGATACTAATACAAGCCCAAACCTACTGAAATAATGTTAGACATTCTGAAGAATGAAAGTTACATATCAAATCATGAAAGGGAAAAAGAATGGCCACTGAGGAGGCATTCAGCTACTACCTTATTCGGCAGTTTGAACATGAAAACACGGACGTTGGAGCACATACGTGATCGTTAGCTTAGACTTTTCGGACCTGGATATTATGCGTGGACTGGAATCGCCATATTGGTTGGCGGCCACTCTGAACAAGGCAACCTCCTCGCCTTCCTTTACCATTCCTTGTTTCTGAAAGAATAAACAATAAGTCTTAATATAAATCAACCGAGATTAAAAGCTGGTATACATTCAGCAAGCACATTAGTCACTGAACTAAAAAGATACTGGAAGTACAAACAGAAAATACGACCCTATATGTTCGCAACAATATCATATATGGAAAGAGATAACAATGAAGCTGCAAATTACCAGATATTAATGCAGGTACCACCATATCCTTAAGATGTGGATATGGACAATTACTAGAGTGTTTTATATATAAAGCGGGATAATTGGCATAAAACTTGCATTCAAAAGAAAAAGATAGGATTCAGCATTTTGTACAGAAGACAAAATGCAAGACCATGGTGTACTTGATGCCAAAGAAATCCTAGGGAACCAAATTAACAAGACAACTATGAACTTATAAATATAACTTTAAGTATGACAAAGCCTCGGAAAAAGTTGTTTCACAATCATCGAGGAACTCCATATATATTGGGCATATACCCTGGTACAAGGCCAATCTCTGTCTCACCCTCTCTCTGAACAATGAGCAAACATCATCTAGGTCAATACATCTAGAAGCATCAGATCGTCAGAAGAATGTAATACAAGGCTTAGAAGAAGCATACTCATTGGTGAATGCAAATATCGTGCCACATGGTCGAAAATGACTCAGGAGAATAGCCATAAAGCCCGTCCTGGTGAAGACAACAATTGATGTGCCAAGCGTATTTGACATCATAGTTGCATGGAAAGCAAACATTTCGCTCATATGATTCTGCAGCAATTATTACAAAAGAAAGGCACGGATAAGACAGGTCAAATATCAACAACAATAAAGCATTTTCCCACATTAAGTAAGGTCGGCTAAAGAACAGGTCAAATATCAACTACAATTTAAATCGAAAGAAATATTGGTAATTCCCGACCTTGAAAGCCTGACCAAGATTGGCGGGCAGCTCCCTCCAGTCATGGTTGCTTCAGTCCTCAAGGCAACCGTATGCATGACCTTCACAGCTTTGAGTGGGAATCTGCATTAACAACACAGACGTCACTGTGGAAAATCTGTAGACACAAACATCAATGGAGAAATATCTTTATCTTGTAATTATTTCACGAGTAAGTCTAAGGTAAGCTCCAGATGAAAATGATGAGGGGACCCTTGTGTGAGTGGTAAAAGAACCATATTCAGAGTACGCTTAGAGGACAAACTTGCTGAACAGCTACTACTATCGCTGGCCTTTAAGTTAAGTTTAAGGGGGAAAGGAGGCATATGAAACTTACTTTCCGTGCGCAGTTTCTCCAGACAGCATTACTGCATCAGAGCCCTCACGGACAGCAATGGCAATATCTGAAACCTCGGCACGGGTTGGCGTGGGGTGAACAATCATGCTTTCCAACATATTTTGTTGCCACGATAACAGCCTTTCCCATGCTACGACACAACCTAATTATCTCTTCCTGCAAACAAGGAACAGGATAAGTCCACCCCAGAAGCGCAATTTACTTCATTCCATTATAAGTGGAATTTGACCATATAATAGTACTGCCATTGTTTTCCATGAAAATATGAATATCGTTTCATCAACTTAAATTGTATCACAAGCTCATACAGCAATTAATCGGTTTCATATTACTAGCGTGAACAATAGTGGATTGGCAAAAACTTAACAGCCCTATCAACCTATGGAGAATGGCAGGTGATAACTCAGATTCTAGTTGTATTCAACACCACCAGCTGCAGGTAGTTAATACACCATTAATATCCAAGTATGAGAAGGCTAATGCACATGTACAATTGTGACTAGTATTTGTATAATGGCGTGTTTGCCACTTAAAATAGAAATATCAACAGGTTGCGGATATGGACCTCACAGGACTTTTCAAAAAGCAATTTGATAAAAGACTTCAAAAGGCAATTTGATAATGCCGAACAATTTCCACATTTGCACTCAATCTGATATGTTGCAACTCACTTCAGTTCATCTCGATTTACATGTGGATGATCACTATTAAAAGCGGAAAATTCATGTAGGCATCACACAATTTTCTTTCTTTCTTTTTCCTTTTTTTTTGTGAAAGCAATTATTGGTGATAAAACCAGATTTGGCCTAATTAATAATTACCTGCAACAGTGGAACCTCTTCAATTGGTAGTTCGGCCCCAAGGTCACCCCGAGCAACCATGGCCTGTAAGATTTAGAAAACAGATTCACTTTCATGAAGAAATATGGGAACTCCAAGGAAACTGCAATAACAACTAGTTATGATGGCAAGTTTGGATGCAAGAAAGCATGTCTACAAACTTCATATGGCAGTTCGCAGCCAGCTAAGGGGCGAGAAAATATTTCAAAATGTACATAAACGTTCTTTCTTTGAAGTTGTCAAGGTGTTGCACAACCACGTTTTGGAAAAGAAAATTAGAGAATGAAATCGTGTGTTTTATTCAGGAGGTCTAGGGGTCCTTATATGATAGGACCGGAACCCTAGAGACCTCAAAACTGGAAAAAATACATAAGTACCCCCAGAGAAGCTACAATGAATAAATAAGAACCATAAAATACATTATATAACACTCCCCCTCAAGTTGGAGCATATCTATCAATCATGCCTAACTTGGAAGCTATCCACGAGAATACATCTGCAAGCTGAAGATCTGTTATGATGTGAGTAGTAAATCTTTCCAAATCCGTATGTCGTTACAGTTAGAATAGTTATGTTATTTATTTCTATTGTCTTGTTTATGTAATTTACCCATAGAGCTTTTCTCCTATATAAGAGCTCTAGGGTTAGATGGAAGATAACTCTTTTCATTCTCTTCAACATGGTATCAGAGCGACGGTCCTAGACCGGAGCCTGTGCTCTAATTCCTCGTCCCCACCAAAAGCCTCACCTCACCACACGCCACCGCCGCCGCTGCCGTACGCTCCGCCATCTTGCGTGATCGCCTCCACGCTGCGCCCTCGCGTGATCGTTGCGCCTCCACGCTCTCGCGTGATCGAGCGATCTCGTGCCCTAGCACACCCTCGCATCTTGCGCCCTACTGTTGTACATATACCCGTGAATCTTCAAGGCATGGAAGGGGTTGTGATATGAGTCTATGCCCACAACCGCCTCCATATATGTCCGCGTAGACAGTCTTTTCTAAGTTTCTAACCCCAGTTGATAGAGATTGTTGTCATCATGTCAGACAACAAGACCGATATTCCATCCATGGGTGCCTTCAAAGGTCCAGCACCCATCGTGAAGATGGATGAAACGAACTATGAACTGTGGGCCATGCAGTTCATGAGTCTGATGCAGTGCAATGGCAAGAAGCATATCCTCACACAAGAGGAACCTAATGATAAGACTGCGGTTAACGCTCATGGGAGGCAAACGATGCCTATGCACATATGTGGTTATCTGGCACGGTCTCCATGGAGATTGCCAATGACATCCTGAGTCAGCCCACGGCGAAAGATATGTTGGATATCTTTGTTGTTACATACTCTCCCGTGAAGAACGAGTCAAAGATTCTACAGCTTCAGCACGACTCTTCACTTCGAAGCAGAATGGTTGTCCTCTCCATACCCTGTATACCTCTCTAAGGGGTATGTTTGAGAGGTTACATGTTTATATTCCTCTGACAGCTACACCAGACTAACTCAAGGCATATAGGGATTCAGTGATGACTGGAGTATTTCTAGCAGCACTTGATCATGAGTATGATGCAGCCAGAGCACAGATTCTTACAGATACTACCATACCTCCTATGGAGGATGCATATCATAGATTGAGCAGACTCTCCATATCTCCGGGTGGATCGCACATGTCCCAAACGTCCTCGGCCATGGCAGCATCCCGTGGAAGGGGAGGATCTCCACAGTTTCGAGGTCGAGGTGGCCGTGGCAGGGGAGGGGGTAGTCGACCCCTCGGCAGCCGTGCACTTACTGCGCGCAGAACAGGTCACGCTGAGGAAACATGTTATTCCAAGCATGGGTTTCCTACTACAGCTCGTGTTGCAGAGCAGACTCAACAGGAAGGGCGTCCTTCCCATGTTTCTGATCAGAGGTTTGATGATCTGGTGATGCGAATTAGAGAGATTATGCCTACCCAGGGGTCAGCAGGTTCTTCAGGATATACAGCTCGTGTTGCAGAGCAGACTCAGCAGGAAGGGGGTCCTTCCCATGTTTCTGATCAGAGGTTTGATGATCTGGTGATGCGAATTAGAGAGATTATGCCTACCCAGGGGTCAGCAGGTTCTTCAGGATCTTCGGAGGTAGCTGCATCAGCTTCAGCATCCTCGTCAGGTACAGCATATGCTCTTACTAGTTGTTACAGGGCAGATTTATCAGAGTGGATCATGGATCAGAAGCATCTCACCATCTATGTGGCGACAGAAGTCAGTTGATTTATTTTCATCCATCTCAGACTGGACGATCAGTTGTGATATCTGATGGGACATATTTTCCATTAATGGTCAGGGAGAGATGCAGTTGACTCCTGCTATACGACTTCAGAATGTTCTTTATGCTCCTGATTTTCATGGATTTACTTTCAATTAGTCAAATCACTAAAGATTTACATTGTTGTGCCATATTTGATCCATTTGCTCTTGTGTTTCAGGACATCCTCACGGGCAGAGTGATTGGAACTGGCCGTGAGCCACGGGGGTCTCTACAGACTGGTGCAATCTCCGTATGCTAGTGTCTCTTCTCTTCATGTTGGATCTGTTTCTCCCTACACATGGCATCTCCGGTTTGGTCATCTTCCTCTGCAGAAGATGGTTCATGTTCTTCCATAGATTTCTCCTCGCTCCACGTTTCAATGCGAGGCCTGCCAGCTTAGGAAACATCATAGATCTTCTTTTCAGAGTAGTCAGGGTCCCACTAGTCATGGTCTGTTTGAATTGCTTCATTTTGACATTTGGGGTCCTAGTCGTGTCCCCTGATCTCCAAGGATACGGATTTTATCTTGTTGTTGTGGATGAGTTCTCTAGATTATCTTGGGTTTTCCTTCTTAAGAATAAGTCTGATGCTGGTCGTGTTATTCAGTCTTTTATTAATGAAATAAAGAATATTTTTTCTACTAGAGTCCAAGTACATACGGTTTGATAATGCTCTAGAATTTTGCAGTACTCAACTCTCTCAATTCCTTAAGTCTCATGGAATGTGCATCAGACGTCTTGTGCATATACCTCCCAACAGAATGGTGTGGCTGAAAGGAAATATCGCCATCTGTTGGATGTTACCAGAACCCTCTTGATCCAGAGTTGTGCTCCTCACTCCTACTGGAGAGATGCGGTTCTCACTGCTTGTTATCTGGTAAATCGTATACCTTCGTCGGTGTTAGGGGAGAAGATCCCGTTCTTGATTGTGTTTCCCGAGACGGATCTCTTCTCTCTTACACCACGTGTCTTTGGTTCAGTTGCGTTTGTTCATCACTCCTCTCCTAGTCTTGGCAAGCTCTCTCCCAGAGCTGTCAAATGTGTGTTTGTGGGGTATTCCAAAACCCAAAAAGGATATCGTTGTTTTGATCTTGTTCGACGACAGTACTATGTGAGTGCTGATGTCACCTTCTTTGAGTCCATTATGTATTTTTCTCCTACAGGTGATAGACTTACTCTTTCTGAGGATGGAGAAGATATCTATATGCCTCCTCCTCCGTCAGTACCATGCTCTACTCCATCACCACCACCTTCACCACCACCACCACCGTCTACTACTTTCTTTCCTCAGGTCTACAGCGACAGGCCCTGCTCATGTGCCTCCTCAATCATCCAGCACGCCCGAGGTATGTACTGAACATTTGAGTTCTTCTGATGGCACGGGTGATTTGCATGCACAGACTGAGGTACAGGGCACGGGTGATATCTCTACTCCACCAGTTGATGATCTTGATATCCCTATTGCACTTCGTCGGCAGAAGCGTGCACGGACAATGAATTTCTAAATATGGGCTGGAGTTTGGTTCAGGTGTCCTTGGAACGTTTATCCAAGGACTTTCAGCAGTTTGTTGTGGGGATGTCGGCTGTAGAGATTCCACGGTCCTATCAAGAGGCAATGCAGAGCAGTCAGTGGCGTCTAACTATGGAGGAGGAGATGGCGGCGTTGCAGTCGCGAGGTACGTGGAGTGTTGTCCATCTTCCTCCAGGTGCATCTGTTATGGGCAGCAAGTGGATTTTTACTGTAAAGTATCGGGTTGATGATACGGTTGACCGATACAAGGCCAAGTTAGTTGCTCGTGGGTTCACCTAGACATATGGGGTGGACTATCAGGACACGTTTTCCCCAGTGGCGCGTCACTCTACACTACGGATTCTTCTTATTGGTTGTTGTGGGCGTAATTGGCTCCTTTTTCAGTTGGATGTCAAGAATGCCTTCTTGTACGGTGATTTGCAAGAAGAGGTCTATATGCAGCAACCACCTGGGTTTGCTGCTGAGAGGGAGTCTAGTATGGTGTGCCGCCTTCATAAGGTCATATATGGCCTGAAGCAGAGTCCGCGGACTGGTTTCAGAAGCTCTCCGAATTGATTGAATGGAAGGGATTTGTCAGATCTACAGCAGATCATACTCTCTTTGTAAAGAGAGACCAGCGAGGTATTGTGATCATCTTGGTTTATGTTGATGACATTATCACCGGCAGTGATGAACAAGGCATTCAAGCAGCTAAGGATTTTCTTGGCCAGCAGTTTGTTACCAAGGATCTGGATACGCTTCATTATTTTTTAGATTGGAATTTGCACGAAATCATCAAGGCATGGTGACACAAAGGAAGTATGTTACTGATCTATTATCTGAGACAGGTATGACAGGATGTAGACCAGCTACTACTACTATGGATCCTAATGTGAAGCTTTATGATGATGAGTCTGAGGAGGTGGACAAGAGACGATACAGAGAGCTAGTGGGGAAATTATTGTATGTTACTATTACCCAACCTGATATATCGTTTGCTGTGAGTGGGGTAAGTCAGTTCATGGAGCAACCCAGGCAAGCTCACATGAATGAGTTTTTATGATCCTGAGATATCTGAAGTCATCTCATGGTGCTGGTCTTCTGTTTAGAAGAGATACGTCTCTGTCTGTTACAGGGTGTGCAGATGCAAACTATGCTGGGTGTTCTAGTGATAGAAAGTATACTCCATGCTTTATTGTATTTGTTGGCAGCTCACCAGTAGCTTGGAAGAGTAAGAAACAAACTGTCGTTGCTCGATCCAGTGCAGAATCAGAATATAGGGCAATGACCAACGTGATACTGAGATGATGTGGGTTAAATCTATCTTGACTGATTTAACTATTGAAGTACCTCTTCCTATGCATCTTAAATGTGATAATCAGACAGCTTTGTTTATATCTAATAATCCAGCCTTCCATGAAAGGACAGGGCACATTGAAGTGGATTGTCACTATAATCGTGATCTGATCTAAAAGGGCCACATCTCGGCATCTTATGTATCATCAGGAGATCAGATTGCAGACATGTTCACAAATGCTCTTGCTAGAGGTCCATTTCATCATTGTTGTTCCAAGTTGAGCATGTTAGATATATATGCTCCAGCTTGAGAGGGGAGTGTAAAAATAGTTATGTTATTTATTTCTATTGTCTTGTTTATGTAATTTACCCATAGAGCTTTTCTCCTATATAAGAGAGCTCTAGGGTTAGATGGAAGATAACTCTTTTCATTCTCTCCAACAGTTACAAACAAAATGGCAGTCAATCTTTATATGCTTGGTTCGTTCATGGAACACGGGATTCGTAGCAATGTATGTAGCAAATTTGTTGTCATTGTGTAGTAGAATAGGAGCAGTGACAACAATACAAAGTTCCTGCATGAATGTCAATAGCGATGTGATCTCACAAATAGCCTGGGCCATCACCATGTACTCTGCTTTTGCACTGGATCCGGATACAACCATCTGTTTCTTGCTCCTCAAGATGACGGTTTCCTCCAACCATCATAGCATATCATGTGGATGGAGCGACGATCTTCAGGTGAACTTGCATAATCAGCATCAACATAGGCAATAACATTAATGTAGTCATTTGCCCCATAAAAGAGACCACGTCATGGGGATTCCTTCAAGTATCGTATGATTTGGAGGACATTCTGTCAGTGGTGTGTAGCAAGGTTGCTCCATGTGTTGGCTAGTTCTACTCACTGCGTAGGAAATATTTGATCTGGTGACAGTGAGGTAAAGGAGTTTGCCAACCATGCTTCTATGTCACGTAGTATCTTTGAAGATAGGATTAGAGCATGTGGAGTATTTGCAGGAATACCATAGGCTTGCATCCAAGTAATCCAGGTTCAGTAAGGATGTTCAAACGGTACTTCCTCTGTGAGAGATGAAGTCCCTCTGTAGTGTGTGGTACTTCTATGCCCAAGAAATAGCGTAGCAGATCAAGTCCTTGGTGACGAACACCTTCTGAAGAAATGTCTCGGTCTCTAGTACCCTTTATCATCATCACATGTGACCACCATGTCATCCACATAAACAGCAAGTATAACAGTACCAGTTGGTCGTCTTCTAACAAACACAGAGTAGTCAGAGGTTGTTCTCTGAAAGCCAAGAGTGTTGATTTCTGCAGTAAGTCTATCGAACCATGCCCTTGGACTCTGTTTCAGGCCTAGATTGCCTTGTGAAGTCAACATACACATACCCCATCGACTTCATAACGACGAGGCTGCATCATGTACACCTCGAAATCTCCATATATAAATGTATTTTTTCACATTTAGCTGAAAGATAAACCAGGCCTTATTAGTTGTCATAGAAAGAATAGTCCTTATAGAGCTCATCTGTGCAACGGGTGAGAATGTCTTGAAGTAAGCAACCCCATATGTCTATGTAAACCTTTGGGCACAAGACGAGCCTTCAATCTGCCAATGGACCCATTTAGTGATTGCTTGGTTGTGAAGATCCATCTGCAAGCTACATATCTAGTCCCCTTGGGACACGTGCACCAGATCCTATGTCTCTCTTCTTGAAGTAAAAGCATCCATCTCCTCATTCACGGCATGTTGCTATCCAGAATCCTGCAATGCACTATGGTGGGTCTCTCGGAATGGAAATAATCATGAGATCATCTGCATATCTTCTGTCAATGGATGATCAACTAGCAGTAGAAGTGAAATGAGACATGAGATGAAAAGTACATTGCCTTTTAGTTCTTCGTAGAGCAATGGGAAGCTCACGAGGACCATCTAGGACAACAGTCGAGGGGGTACTAGAAGAAGGCATATCATCTCATCCTGCAACAAAGGAACAGGTAAAGGAACATTTGGTGGTGTAGACATTAGCTTGCGCTTATAGACAATGGGTGGAGGAGGGAGATCCAGAGGAATATCTATAACAGACTGAGTGAAGAAGCTGGTTTGCCCGAAAAAGGTTACATCTGCAGAGATATAATAACGACGCCCCATAAGATCATAACACATGTAATCTTTTTGAGTACGAGAATAACCAAGGAAAACACATTTAATTGCACGAGGAAATAATTTATCGGCGGTGTAAAAATTACCAACAAAAGCCATACATCCAAAAAAAATTCTCGGAGGTAGAGGAAAGGGTAACTTAGTTGGGTATAGCAAGAAGAACAGGGTAGAGCCATGAAGTGAAGTAGAGGGGACTATGTTGATAAGATGGACGACAGTAAGAACACATCATCTCAGTAGGTTTTGGAACTTTCATCTGGGTGGGAGGGAGCGGGCAATATTTAGTAAATGTCTGAGTTTCCTTTCTGCTACCCCGTTTTGATGGGAGGTATACGGACAGGAGGTTCGATGAATGGTGCCATGGAATGCAAAGAAGTTTGTTAGATCATGTTGTATGAATTCCAAGGCATTATCAGAATGAAAAACTTGAACACTCGTGGAGAACATATTCTTGCCATAATGGAAGAAATTCTTAACAATATTATTAATCTCTGAACATTCTTTTAACAAATAAACCCAAGATGATCGATTGCAATCATCAACAAAAATGACAAAATACTATACACTCAGAGTACGGACCGGAGATGGTCCCCAAATATCACAATGAACCTAAAGAAAAAAGTACTTAACGACGTGGCTCGGTACGAGCAGGGAAAGATATTCGATGATGTTCTCCGAACGGATACTCTCACGCTCAAAAGGTTAAAGCATAGAGAGTTCGAAGAACATTAAAGAGACGGCTTGGCAGACAGATGACCGAGGCAAAGGTGTAGAGAAGAGGATCTTCGAAGATTGACAGAGCACCAGCAAAACTAGAATCAGATGGAATATCAAGGTAATAGATGTCATTCTTCTCATATCCCCCACCAAAAATTTCTCTCGTCCGAATGTCCTGAAATAACAACAGAACTCATAAAAAATAACTCTATAGTTAAGCTCAGTACATAGCTTTTGTACCATATAAAAGACTCGGTACATAGCTTTTGTACATATAAAAGACTAAGAGGAAAAGCAACAGCACAGTGAACTCTTGTTAGTCAGAGTTTAGAAGAAAACTCCACAGTGCCCACAGCAGTGACAGCCTGACAGGTGAATGTGTCTCATTAGCAACCCGAACTGTCTTCACAGAGGAAGACGGTTGTGAGAAGGTGAGAAGGCTACATTCTCTTGTTAGATGAGTCGATGCTCCAGAATCAATAATCTATGCAGGGCTGAATGCAGAAGCAAATTTGGCAATTGTACCTGAGGTAGTAGCCAAACTAGCCGGAGTAGATGTACTGATGTCACCGACTGAGGAGTTCTGCAGAAGTTGTCGCAGACAAGCATATTCAGATACTGTAAAGGATGTCTGACTATCACCAGAAGGCTGATCATGTGAGACGTTGCCTCGTACGAAGTTGTCTCAAAGGTACTGTTGGCATTATACAGCATGCCAAATTTTGCCCAGCAATGCTCGGATAGATGATTCCAGCGTCCACAATGTGTGCATGCTGGATAGTGAGCAGTAGTAGGAAGGATCACGCCCATGCCCACGACCAAAATCACATCCCCGACCAGACGCGCGACCGTGACCATGGCCAAAGTTACGACAGTGTCCTCCCTAATAGTTGGGTCGTCCCCTAACATGATAGGTTGTAGCTTCCACAGATGGAGTAGGAGGATGGTCAGATGGAGAATCAAGTTCATGCACATGCTTGTATCACAGATGCAATCCTGACAGAAAGCGATACACATGCCATTCTGCACGTGCTCCCATCTGCTTGTCATAGCAAGCAGGCTGAAAAATGAGGAGCTCCTCGAACAGATTCTTGAGAAGCCTGTAGTACTCAACCAGGGTAGAACTCCCTTATTAGCAGGCTAAATCCGTGTGTGTATGTCTGAGAGCCTGGACTTGGTAGTCTTTTGGGACTGGGAGTAGGTATGCTGAGAAGATTCGATGCTATTGGATAAACTTTATTGGTCATCCAAGTAATAACCTGACAGTTGTCCACATACCATGTATCATAGTCTTTACTCGTCTCCTTGGACAAATCCTTAGTAAGAACATAGTTCTTACGCTGACCATCAATGAACATCTTGAATGATCGAGACTACAGTGCATAGTTCTTGGAGCCTTTTAGTTTGATAGAAGTGTCATGTACCATCACAAAAGAAGTCGGGTACACGAGCCTGGGCTCTGTAGATGCCATGGTGATCACGAAAATCAAGAAAAAGTGATCTAGAAAGAAGTAGTTCTCTTAATCGAGCATCAAAGAACCTAATCAAGCATCAAGTTGATATAAGACAGGCGTAGATGACCGTTTGGAGGCCTCACAATAGTCGGAGGTCATCTCAGAGGGACTGGCAACGGGCCTAGGGTGTTGTGGAAGCACCAAGGGCGGCCAAGGTGGTCGTAGGTTGCTTATGTGGGCCTCATGGTGGTGTTAGGGCAACTGCTAAAGGCTTTGCAACGTGAGATTAGGCAGCAGCAAACCTGCAACGATGCTTAGGGGGTTGTGAGGGACCTTACAAGGTTATGGTGGTGCCACCGAAGCACCATATCTTACCAGCACGATCAACAGGATGGAGAGTAGGTTTGCCCCCTTACGGGGTTGCAAGATGAAATGAATTTTTTATTTGTATTATTGGATATGATTGTCTATGAGATCTACTTATATCCGAAGTACTATATAGGGTTAGGGTTCTCAATATCCTCTATATTTTCTCCTTCTAGTAAAACGATCATTGTCACTCAAGGATGTAGCCCAATTAAGGGTAAGCCTCGTAAATCTGAGTGCGTGTGGTTTGTTGGTTCGTATTTGTGCATTTTTCTTCCTTGGTTCACAACATCGTCATTAGAAGCTGACATTAACATTGTATGGTACAAAAGGGCACGCACATGGGTGAGACGATGGACACAAGAAATGCCTCTAAATTTCCACATAAGCGATAACAGTAGTCCTCAACCTTGAGGACGAGCTCCTCCACGTGAATTTGCACCCATATGTCGGGTAGTTCACCAAGCCTAACTCCTAAACCACCTCATCAAAACCAACCATTATAGCATTATCTCCTCACCGGCTCTCTAGTAATGCCTTCCAACGAGTGACATGTTGAAATCAACTTCAAGTAGAAAAGAGTGTCTCCCGCATTGTCCGCCACCTTCCTCGGATACTATCACGGACTCCTTTTCAATCACCAACAGTTGAGCCAGACACTCCCGCCACCCAAAGATCAGCTCAACAGCCACCTCACCAACCATGAGCAGACTATGTCAAAAATGCCCTTCAACGTTGATAACTATTCTTCCCACTACTCCCTTCTCCATAAATAGACAAGCCATAATCCTGAAAATCCGCCTCCATGTCCCCAACTTGCAAGGCTTCCATGTGTGATTTTTACATAAGGGCTAACCGATCCACCCCCACCCAGAAGTATATGTCCAAATATTATTGCCACCCTTCCTCCATCATGCATTTCATGTTCCATGTGAGAAACACATCCAACAACAAAACAAACCTCCCTGACAAATCTCACCCCACCCAACTTCTTCACACGCATTGTCCACCTCATGTCTCCTAATAACACCAACCTTCCTCCAATCAACCTGGGTTTACCAACATCAGCACACCATCTCACTCAGTCCATTTGTTCTAGCTTTTGATAACTCCCTACTTGAGATGTTATCCACAACCATCGTCGGCACCTACAACCCATGGACAAAGATGTAGTTAGAGATAAAATCATAAAAGGATAGGAGATAATTGAGGTAAGTTGAGAAAGGAGGAAAAGGAAGAAGGTAATGAACTTTGAGGAAGTTTCTATATAATTTATAAATTTCTATGTCAAACCTTTGACACTATTGTTAAAGGAAAACTTAACAAAGACTCGTAAATGGGAAACGGTGCATGTTTATAGGTGCACATGTGTAATTTCCTGAAAACATCAGGAATACATGCAATATTAGAATAATGTTGTGGCATACATGTAGATATCCCAATATTTTAGGGTGTAGTTCCATGCACAAACTATAGATGCCATCACCAGTCAGGCTTAGCAATAGAAAACCTTTGTAGAGGATAATAGGATTCTCGTTTTCCTAGAAATTTGATCCCTTGAACATGGAGATTTGATCGAAGCCCTTCCATATACCGGACAAGGTAAATAATACATAGAGTGGCGTGATACGGGTAAAGAAAAGGTTCAGCTTGTTACCCCATCTGATGCAGTAATGATTGAATGCAAATTTGGAACTGAATCGGCACTTTCAATTTTCACAATTACATGTATATCAGCACCACAGCCTGCAAAATGATTATTGAACTGTTGGATCATTGGCTCAGAATAGCCAGATCAATGATTAGGTTTGAAGTAAATATTACTTTTAAGATAATCTTTCAGCTCATGTACGACTTGGGCGTCTTTGACAAAGGAGACAGCATAAAAATCCACTTTGTTGTCCACCCCAAACTTGATATCATCCCAATCCTTTTCTGTCAAGGAAACACAATAGCAATGTGTTGGGAACGTTAGAATTTTTTATAAATGCGTTAAAAACGTGAATTTAAGGATTAATGTGTTGCAATTCAGAAAGCATTTAAATGAACAAAGCAACTTGATATTGTCCAATCCTTTATGCCAACAAAATGTTTGAGATAAATTGTGCAAGTTAGTTGTTTAGAAAGAAATGAAACTGTTTGTGTTAAATTTCAGAAAGTGTCAGATACACACAACAAAGCAACTTAATTACCAGTGATGGATGGCAGTGTAGCACTTTTGCCTCTGACATTCAGATGTCTCCTAGACTTCAGCTCACCCCCATCTACAACTTCACATCTAACAGAATCTTCTGTCTTGGATTTGACCGTCAGCGACATCATCCCTCCTGAGTTTTAAAAAAATGTGGGCAGTGCATCATACGACCCGGCTGGTAGATTAGAATGAACAAGATAGAGTATATCCTAGATATCGTTTTTTTTGCTTCCATCTTACCATGAAACAACACACGATCAATATTAACATTGTAAGCTTTGGTCAAAACTTTAATCTGTCAAATGATCATTGTTTTTCGGAAACCAAGATCAGCATATATATCTTTTTTTTGACAGAACAAAAGTTGATTTTTTATATGAACTAAAAGAAACGCATATGACGTGTTAAAGTAACTCCGTCACTTGTTTCATCTTGCAAACATAATGATGTGAATAATACATGAATAAGTTGTCACATGTATTGTTGGTGGATTGAGAAATTTACCAATGCACTTACTAAGGAAGTAATAAGCATTTAATAAAATATAAATATACGGTAACAGGGAATATGTTTGAGTTGGCTAATAGCAAAAACAGTTTAGTAGTGCATATTCCATTCGGCCTCAAACAAAAGTTGGTGTGTAACATCATCTACACAAAATTAAATGATATCCTTCCAATGTTCACCATCTAGAACACATAAGCAAATCATTGGCAATAAAGATTCTCAGTTTTCAATTCTACACATTCTTATTTTCTACATCGTGATAATTACGCTGCAGTCATCTAAGAAGGGGTAGTTTATATTATATTAATTATAGATTAAAACCTTGTGCGCTTTGAAAACCCAATTAAAGAGTCATATGGTGTAACATTTCATACCGTCAACTAGAAGCATATCACCAACTTCTACGTCATTGACGAAATCGTCATAGTTTACACTAACACAGTCCTCTGTGCCAACTCCTCTTTTAATCGTGAAAGTGAACTCTTGGCCTGGTACAAGATTAATCGGCTGCGGCAAGTCACCACTTCTAACTTCAGGACCCTGGATAAAAATATCATATAGATGGTGAAAATGCCGAAAATTGCCACATTGCACAATGTTAAATATACTGCTGAACGTGTTTCCCTGGACTATTATTCAGCTGGCACTTACAAGTTACAACTGTAGTAGCGCCAAATGTCACATAGCTAATAATGATTGCTCTAAAACTCAATTAGATTTTAATGCAGGGAAAGTGCATGTGGTTGGATGGTGCATTCTTGGCAATAGTCATATAACTAATGTCAATTAATACATGCTAGAGTGATGAGAAGCTTGAAAAGTGCATGTTGGCTGATGCATCAGTAGAGGATGCGAAATTTGGAATGGTATGCCTGTTAAGAGAGGGCGAGGAAGGCCTAGGAAGTATTGGAAGGAATGTATGAAAGAGAAGGCCTTGTTTATGTTGTTGTTGTGGTACGGTGCTGGGAAGCTTATATAAAGCATGAAAGTATGAAACATGTGTTAAGAGTGAATCATGAGATTTGCTCTTTGCTAGTATTGCATGTTAAAACAAAACTAAGAGAATATTTAACATCAAGATTTCAAAATCTTAAACTCCGACATAAGGTATGATTTGACAACATTAAATGCACAAAATATGGCTCCATATGATAAATGGATAATGCAATCAAAATTTTAACTTATTGTGTAAAGTTCAATTTCTGTATCTAACTGGATGCAGTACAATGGATATCCACAATAAATTTCTCTAATCACGGAGAATAATAATTTAAAAAAACAAATAAAATACACAAAGGGTTAGAGAAATTACTTTAGTGTCGATCATAATAGCAATGGCATTATCCTTGGTCTGAGCATTATATTCTTTCACCAAGTCTATGACTTTCTGGTGAGATGCATGGTCTCCATGGGACATGTTCATTCGGGCAACATTCATGCCAGCTTCTGCAAGCTTCCATATCATTTCGCGTGTGTTCGTCGACGGACCAATAGTGCAAACAATCTTCGTCTTTCTTCTGACGATTGGCTTGGTCCATAAAGTCCCCACAGCAGTATCCCCCAGCTCCTGAATACCCCTCAAGTGCCGAAACTTTTCATCGTCCTGGAGATATCATCACTTAACCTAATGAGAACCCAAACACATCTTGGAGAAAGCGAGAAAAGGGAGGATTGCAATCCGCAAAAGGGCAGTCGCAGAATCATCCGAAGGATAAATAGTTATGACGAATATGTCCACATGCATGTCAGAATCAAAAATATACTTAGTCAAGAACGTATTTTCCAAAAAAAAAGTTTGTCGTGTGGGAATTCGTGGTCAAACCAAACAGATTGAGACAAAATTTTGGTGAACGCCAACATAGATTCCACCCAAGAGCTTACAAGAATCCAAGACAACCGGATCAAAAACCAATGAAGAGCGATAAAAACCGCTTCTTTCTTCCAGTGGCACCACTCCAAAACCCAGCAGACCGCAATCACAAACCACCAATAACGTTAAGAGTTGATTTCGACAAGTACCCACTCATATCCGTCCACATTCCAACCAGCCACCAAAATCCCTTTGGAACTCCATGAAGACCTCACCTTCTGCACATCTTCGGGGGTAACAGGCAGCACCCCACTCTCATTCCGGGGCAGCTTCTTGAGCACGGCCACAACCCCCTTCCCCCCTTTCCTCCTCGCGCTCCACCCACTCCTCCTGTTCGCCCTGCCGAGGACGGGCGAGGGGATGAGCTGCTTCTGCAGGGCACAACTCCGGGCAGCGGATCCGGCAGCGGGGACCAGAGGCGGCGAGGCGGCAGCGGATCGGGTGGCCACGAGGTTCGCCATAGAACAGCGAATGTGCCCTAGAGAGGAGAGGAGAGTTGGGAAGATGGATTGGGGAGTAGAGGACGGAGGGAAGGAAGCGGGCGGCGCTGTATATAAAGGGAGGAGAAAGAGGAGGGAAGTCACCTTCGGTCCTATCGAAGAAGCTCAACATTACATGGGGGTTTTTTGCATTCATATGCCCCTGGTTTATTCCAAAATTGATAAATTAAAAGGCGTGAATTGTTCATCTGTGCTTAAATTTTCCCCTAGGTGTTTGGGGGATTTTTTTTAAATAATTATTAAAAAATTCGTAATTAATTAAATAAGCATCATGAGAAAAAAAATTAAAAAAATAGGCATCAATCGGCACCTGAGGTGCCGATTTGGGGCGCCCCCCTCCAAATCGGCACCTCAGGTGCCGATTTGGGGTGGCCCCTCCAAATCGGCACCTGAGGTGCCGATTTGGGCAGAGGCGCCAAATCGGCACCTCAGCTGCCGATTTGGGAAGGGTAATTTCCAAATCCAGTCCCTTCAACAATGTAATTTAAGTTCAGTACTGCCAGAAATTATAAATTATTATTATGTTTATTACATATGAATAATTTAAAAAAAATTTGAGGAGTTATGTAAATAATTTTACAAAATATTATTCTACAATTATATTTATGTTCATTTGAGTACATTTGAGGAATTACATAAATAAATTTAATAAACTATCAATATTTTACTTCATCACACTATTTTTGATCTATCAGTAAAGCTTCGTGGTCTCATCTTCTTCCCGATAATGTTATTGAAAAATGTTAAGTATATCTCTATTTTTTTAGTATATTGTTCATTATTGATACATACTTAGAATATTTATAATTAACATGTCAACAATATTTTAGTAAATATAAAAAAATCGAGAGTGTGAACAACATCATTTATCATTGATATATGTGAACTCAACAAGGTACAACTTGACATGAATTGATTTAAAAAAATTACAAGTATTTTATTAAATTCATAAGAGAAGAAATATGAGTTTACAAATAATAGGAAAAAAATTTACAATAACTTAAACTTTCCATATCTTCAGAAATCCCTTCAGACCTCCTCCTCCACCTCCTGCACCACCTCCCTTGTCGTTTCCTTTCCCTCCATCTCCTAATTTTTTGTGGGTCTCCTCATGTGTTGTCTTCTTCTTCTTCTGCTTGGACATTTGTTCCGAATGTGTTGGAACGTGCCCTGGAGGATGCGGTCTAGCTGACGACCTCCGTGGCGGTTCGATTGTTTGTGATTCCTGATTCCTTGACGTTCGTACACTTGTTGAATGGCGAGGCGGCTCTGATGGAGGAGGCTCAGTGATCCTTACTCCGGGAGAAGGTCTTCGAGGCAGCTCCGGACGTTGTTGTGGTATCGTGGATATACCAAACAACTGTCTATCAAAATCAGTTACCTCCATTTGCCGAACACTATCAAATATCTGCGACTGCAAATCTTCTGAACTGTATTGAGTAGACGATATGAGCTGAGAGGGTCCAGAGTCAAATTGACTCGAAGGTCCAACAAGTGATGGTCCTACAAGATTTAGACATTTTCATTGTTATAAGTATCACAAAATTTAAATAATTATTATTGAATTGAGTTTGTATATTCTATAATATATTTATACCTGAACCTCTAAATCCGGCTTCACCGATTTGAGAATCCGGGTGCTCATGAACAACTGTGGCTTCCCTATCAGCCCAACGATCCACGTACTGTCGATGTATAGTAGCCCAGTTTAGGATGTCCCCACTTCGGGTTTTGTTACGTCTAGATATAGCATTTATCCTCTCCACAGAAACAGGAAGGTGCTAACGCATCCCAAATTGTCGCATCACACGATCAGGTAGGTGCATCACTACAAGATCGTAACAAATAAGTGGAACACGACTCATCCATACATGTTGTCCACTTCTGCAGATAGGATGCAATTGTGATATCTCAACTTCAGCGTATGGTGTCCAAATCATCTGTAATTTTGTAACAAAAATTAGATATTATAGTTTACAATAAAATTAATATGAGTATTAGGGTTTTTATACCTGATGAGGTTCTTGTGTATCGAGCTCGTTACGATAGAATGCTATTGTTGCTGTATGTACATTCTCTTTGAAACTGCGCACTCCTATCCACTTCAATGCTAAAGAACCTCCAGTTATCTGAGCACCAGCACGTACTATCGGCCGTCCAATATGTACATGCTCCCATGCCCAAACCTGTAATTAAAAATATTAGAAGATGCAAATAAAACAAATTGAGACATGTAGGAGTACTTTACATACCTGTAAAATTGAGAAAAAACCATATATCCTAGACGTGCCGATCTTTGCACCCCTATCGAGTTCTGAATACATATGCGCTAAAGCAGCAGCACCCCAAGCCAGTTGAGCACATTCTTGCAGTTCACGTAAGTGTAATAGGTACCTAAAAAATTAATTAAATCTAAGAATACAACAACAATTAGTAATGTAATACAGTCAATCATTAACGCATACCTTAGAGGTACCATATCTCCGCTGCTGTCTGCAAGTACACTGCATCCTATATGATAAAAGATGAGTGCTCTAACCACACGAGTCGCTTGTTGTTCGTCATCAATACCTTGCAACGGATGTTCTGTCCTAAAGAAGACGTCACGTATCCAAGACAACTTCACCTTTCCACTCTTTATCCGAGTGGGTACTACTCCTAACAAACTTATGCACTCTGCATCCCATCCACCAGGCGGAGAATCCGGACCAGTTACAGGTAGCCCATCAACCTTTAAACCACTAATTAATCCCATATCCTGAAGTGTAATAGTAGCCTCTCCTAAGCGTAGGTGAAATGTGTGTGTCTCAGGTCTCCATCTCTCTAAAAGCTGGTCAGTAATGATGGATCCATTTGAACTCTTCTCATGTTCACCACACATGAAAAACCAGAGGCTTCTATTAATCGTTCAACTACGGTACTCTTCTGGTCAGAAATGGAGTTCAGTAACTCATTATGCTCTACAAATCGAATCTGTAAAATATATTAAATAAAAAATGAGAAACAGTATTACCGAACTAGTAAATTTTAAAAATTATAAAAATACTTACCGAACTAGTGGGTTGTGATGATCGATGGTCATTCTGCATATACAATACTGAGGTATCTACTGGTCCAGGTAGCCTATCCATCTGTGCCATCTACATTAATAATCACAAATGTCATGTAAAAATAACAACAAATTTGTAAGGAAAATGATAGATTAACAATGAAATGCCGGCGGTTTGGCCTTCTACTGTCTTGAACCACGTATATGTGCCAGGGTTATGTCTTTCTAAAGCACGAATGAATCTCCGGAGATCACGATATGATTCAACCTCATTTCCATAAACTATATCCATTGCACGACGTCTAGCATTCCAGGCTGTCATGTAGTTGATTTCAGTTTTCAACTCCTCCTTTATCTTGTACATTATCGCTCCAGGGGTCATACTAACTTTAGCTTTAAAGGAAGATAAAATATACTGCGCTACAAAAATAGAGGTGCATTGACGATGTTTTAATAAAAGGACAGGATTTCTGCATGTGTGCTTCCCTCTATATCCTGAAACATACCAATCTCCTCGCGATTTTCTTTCTGATGCATGTAAACGCCACCCACAATCATCATAGATACAAACAACCGTGAAAATATTCTTGTTTGACGCCTTTGGTTTGTATTGCACATGATTTTCCATGCTCCACTTTTGTAAATCGTATTGCAGATCTCTTTTCGACTTATAACTCCTACCTAACCAATAACTTAATCCGGAATCATCGGTGGATTCTGATTGACGCTCTACAAATACTACATCTTCTGCTTCTGCGATCTCATGATCAAAAACGTTCGGCAACTCCTCCATCGGTTCTTCCTCAGCATCATCGTTATTAGCAGAATATGAGTTCCCCCTATCCTCATCACCAAGGGCTAGAACTAAGGAACCATAACCAAAATCATGACAGGTATTACCACCAATATTTTCTCCTAATGTTTGAGTATCATTTTCTGGCTCGTCATTTTCAGACTCCTCATTTTCATCTAATGTTTGAGTCTCATTTTCTGACTCATTATTTTCGGACTCCTCATTTTCTTCAGATATTTCTGTCTCTAAGTCATCTTCTACATTTACTTGGGATGGCCCTTCAATATCCGTAAATACGGTCTCATTTGTTGGCCTGATTTATTTAAATTTTTGTCAGTTTAAATATAAATGGTGAAAATGTTATATAATTTGAATGTGAATAATTTTACCTCGAAGATGACGGCATATTTTGTATATTAAAGGGAGTAGCTTGTACGAAAAGATGGATAAATCTCACATCGACGATTGAACTCAACATTGCTAATGTTGATTCATCATCGTCAATCGGTACTGCAAAGAAGGTTGATCCCTCATACAACCACTTACAAGTTAATGTAAGTATATACTTGTCGAGCGGGAGATCAGTGACTTCGGAAACTCGAGACAGTAAGCCAATGTAAGTTAATTGGCATGGTAATGTAACCATCCGTTTCTTGCCCCCAATATATTCTACGTGGTCATCAGAGACATTAATCGATCCTCCCCAATATACTAATACATGAGCGGTGTTGGGGGCCATCTATACGAATAAAATAATGATTAAATTAGTTTAATTACACAAAATAATTACTTAATAATCGGATGTAACAATTACTTTAATTAACATTTCAGTCGGCTGTTATCTTTAATAATCAAGAATTCAATTGATATACTAATCACTCAGAAATGGAATCCGAAAGTCCGGTCTTGGGGCCTCATCGGTGCTCACCACAGTGAGTCCTGCCAGCGCTGTATAGAGACCCTCTCGGCGCTCGATTCCAAATCTAAATGATATTAATTTTAACATGAATATGTGCACTTTTAAACCTAAATAAATGAAATGCTAATTGTATTGTGTAATGTCCCCTATTTAATTCATAGACAAAAAACCACATCATTAGATTACTTCATAGACAAATGATTTATCATTAAAAAAAATTATTTTGAAATATATTTTAACTAATCATCAATTTTGCACAACTAATTACTTGTTAAATTTAATAATAAAAATCTTGAATAAAATTACCTGAAAGATGTGTGTCTTCTCTTCTACAAGAAATGTTATCCAAAATATAATAATATAGCGTCCTCACTGATAGAACCCTGCAAAAAACACGGAACAAAGTCTACAAACAAAAATATCTTATTCTTACTTGAATAAGATTAGTCGATCGAGAGCAGTTATCGCACTTCAGAATTCAGAATGAGAGAACCAGAGAGAATGAAGGGGGAAAAGATGAAGAATGAGAAGGAGAGGGTGAAATTGTGAGGAGGATGAATGAGGGGGGGGCGGTTTATATAGGAAATGGGGAGGAGGGGACCGTTGGTAAATTTCCAACGGCCCTCTCCCAAATCGGCACCTCAGGTGCCGATTTGGGAGATATCCGTTGGGGCGCCTCCCAAATCGGCACCTGAGGTGCCGATTTGGAGAGGGCGCCAACGGGCATCTCCCAAATCGGCACCTGAGGTGCCGATTTGGGGCGCCCCCTCCAAATCGGCACCTCAGGTGCCGATTGATGCCTATTTTTTTAATTTTTTTCTCATGATGCTTATTTAATTAATTACGATTTTTTTAATAATTATTTAAAAAAAATCCCTCCTATTTGGTAGGAGAATAAGCCCTGGAATAAGGGGCTAATTCTCCTCCCGACACGGTTTCCAGTGGTACGATTATTCTCCATTATTCCATCTTATTTCACTCTTATTCCTATCTTTATCCCACCTTACCTACCTTTATTTCACCTTATTCTCCTTATTCCTATCCTCCAGCCGAACAAAGAATAGACTCTTATTCTCCTTATTCCCAATCCTTATTCTTGCTTATTCCCGAACCGAACGGGCCCTAAAAGTTTCGATTAGGCCTTTTACACATATCAATACGTGTATCAAATACTTAATTGACTTCTCCCCTCAAAGATTCTATTATCCTTCAAACAAAGGCCACATATTTAAGAAGGCGTATATAATGGGTCACGTGCCCATTAGAGATGAGATGAGCCCATAATATCTGATGTTAGATCCTAATCCAACGACCATTAACTTTTGTATTGTCATCAGTAATTGAATGCTATGAATAACTTTCATATTACTATCGGTAACACTTTATATCAGTAATATTAAACGCATCAGTAACTTTGATATTATCGTCGGTAACACTTTATAGTAACTTTCGTATTGTCATCAGTAGCTTGAATCAATTGTTACTTGTAACTTTATATAAGTCATTATAGCTATGATATCACTTATTGAAGCTTGGATAGATATATGCACATATGTATATAACTTACTGAATATTGTATTTTTATTACTGAAGCTCTTGGATATGAAGCGGGCACATCTCATCTCTAATGAGCACGAGGCCAATTGGATAACAACTCTTTATATAGGGGGCCTTCCAATAGGATGCATCTTTCATGAGTTCAGAAAGGTTGCCCTCTTTTGTAGAAAATACGAGCATTTTAGTAGAATATGTATACAGTTTGTACTACAACTGCACATTATAAATACAAAACTACACAAAAAACTGTGCATTGTGATATAAACATTAAAACTGCACATTATAATACAAATTGTATACGTATTCTACTAAAGTTTTCGTGCTCATAAAAAGGAGGCGACCTTCCTGAGAAGGGTCTCGTCTTATTGGAAGAAAATTATATACAATACACATATTAAAGGACTTTTTTCTTGTGGCATGCAATTGAGTTTTCCTTCGGAAGTTCTTATTGGTTTTGGCACAAATGCCTTAGTTCTTTATGCTTACAATTAGGCCCTGTTCGTTTGGGTCATAAGGAGAATGGAATAAGGGGAATAAGCCCCCAACACGCTTCCCCGTGGTACGACTATTCCCCATTATTTCATCTTATTTCACTCTTATTCCTATCTTTATCCCATCTTACCTACCTTTATTTCTCCTTATTCTCCTTATTCTTATCCTACAGCCGAACGGAGAATAGACCCTTATTCCCCTTATTCCCCATCCTTATTCCTGCTTATTCTCCTACCGAACGGGCCCTTAGTATTGTTTGAATTGGATTTAAGAATAGATAAGTAATGTACGATGATAAATAATATGCAAAGGAATGCTACTTGAAAAAAAAGTCAAATTTATAAGGATTTATTTTTTTAAATATTCACAATTTAAATGTACATAGATTCAAAGCATATTAACTTTTAAATTTTGAATTTGTGTCATTCCATTTGTCATATTGAATGTATTCGAATTAACTCTGAAGGCTGCATAAATTATTAATCCAGAGGATACTTATTTGATGTGTGAATATAAGGTTTGTTTAATTAATAATTTTTCCGTATCAATTGACGACCCGATTCTACGCACAAAAAATAATTTAATTTTTTCTAATTTATTGTATACCAACAAAAAAGAAACTAGTGTGAAAATACTGGATAAATATTATTTATGTTCAAAAAACAGTAATACTAGGTAATAAAATTACTAAAATCTAGGTAGTTAAATTTTTTTCTCTTTTAATCTTAAATAAACAAGAAAATAATAATGCACAAGTCTAAGATATGGATTGAAGAGAAACCTAACTCCTACCTATGGCTATGGGACTCCGTAAATATAAATTGCAGAGAAACCTAGCAAAAATTATAAATAAAAACTAAACAATTAAAGCCTTCAAACTTTATCTACATTCCTACAATAATTTAACAAACAAAAAATTACCAAATGAGTAATCTGTGCCATGAGATGTTAGTGTGTTATTTACAATACTAGAATTTGAAAAGTTCATTGCAAGTATGATTGTTGGGGAAACTTCTGAGCCTTGGGAAGCTCTGGAAAAATTACGGAAACTTGAAGGGTTGATCTGCAATATGTTCTTTTCAGAAACTTGCATAACATGGAAAGGATGGATACGATTTTAGAATTAATCATATTTATAAAGGGGAGAAATGCAATTCTCTGTGGATTTTCATGGATCCCATTGCACCAATTCTAAGGGCCCGTTCGGTTTGGGAATAAGCAGAAATAAGGATGGGAATAAAGAAAATAAGGGTCTATTCTTTGTTCGGTTGGATGATAGGAATAAGGAGAATAAGGTGAAATAAAGGTAGGTAAGGTGGGATAAAGATAGGAATAAGAGTGAAATAAGATGGAATAACGGGGAATATTCGTACCACCGAGAACCGTGTCGGGAGGAGAATTGGTCCCTTATTACAGGGCTTATTCTCCAACCAGGCAACCAAACAGGGCCTAAAGCTATCTAATATACAAAGATGTTAATCTAAGTTTTCTTGAAGCTCACACAAACTCCATCGGTCAACAGTTTGAAAAGGAGATATGAACAAAGATCTTACAATTCAACATATAAACCCTCTGTTATCGAGAAATCAACCTAAAATGATATAGAAGGGGAGATTGAAAGGCAGGGAACGAAGATGAATAGAAAATTAAAACAAAGCAGAGGTAAAATACATGATAAGTATTATTAATACCGTGATGTCATAAGCTCTTAAAATTAAGGTATGCAATAGCTCAACTAAAAAATATCAAACTTCCAATACATTGTGCGAGGCATATTTCATGCCTCGCACAATCACTTTAAATAAAGATCAAGGAATTACACACCACTTCAATTGTTCACACATTCATGAACAAAATGACGCGACCAAAAGAAACTGACAACATGTGACAAATATTGGTCGTACTCTTCGTTCTCATGCCCCTTTCCCTGTCAATCTTCAGAATTCCTGTCGACATTGAAAAATACCCTCATTGTTGCAACTTGTCTTAGACCATGTTCGTTTGGAGAATAATCACTGGAATAAGGAGTCAATTACCCGCCCGGAGCGGTTCCCAATAGTATGGTTGTTTTCATCCGCATTCCATTATTTCACATTATTCCACCCACATTCTTATCTTTATTCCACCTTATTCTTTGTATTCCTATGTTTCCAGCTGAACAGAGAATTGACCATTATCCTCCTTATTCTCCATCTTTATTCATGCTTATTCTCGAACCGAATGCCCCCTTATAGACTCACAATTCACCAAAGTTTTGGTGGAGCGTCGCCACTCAAATGACTTTACGACTTTGACCCTAATATATGACTCTTGCAAGTCTTTCAACGTGTAGCTTATCATCTCTTTTGCTATACTACCACAAATTCAAGCTCAAAATGAGGAGTATTTTTCTTGAATGTGCTGAGAATTATATGGATTATCTTTGCCACCACAACACAGTATTCATCCTCATAAAAATATCATGGGATTTTTACCCACACGAACCCTATAAACTTTGTAAATTATCTTCTCGACTTTTGAAACAACATAATTCCCCCATCAACTTCATAAACTTGTTAACTCGTGCCCTATGAACCATGCGGTTAATCTGTTCCAAGCTTGTGGGGGATCTTGGAGTAATCTACGAGATTGATGGGATAATTACGTCGTGCAAAAGGTCGTAGAGAAAATATAACAAGCTTCTAAGATTCGTTGGTTAAAAATCTTATACATCAACTATCGAAAATTGATACGAATACATTACCCACAAGCAAAAACCTTGATAATATTAAAGATATCATCGTCGCCAAAAGATTCAACCAACGAGAATATATTAACTAAAATGAAACTTTAAACCCAATGGTTCAAACTCGCGATAATCTATGGTAATAAAACGATGGTCCATCAAACAACTTGATGTAGTAAAGCTTTCTTACACATATATTTACAAATGAAGACTATGTGATCCCACCTCCCATATTCAACCGACACTGATCGTTTAAACTTTACCAACCCAGAAAATCGATGTAGGATTAAATGCAAGCAATACAAACCTATTTTTACAAATTAAGCTCCATTTTATATTTTTATAAATTGGTATTTATTATTTTAAATATATGTAAATATTAAAAATAAAATAAAACCCTCAATAAAACATTAAAATAAAATAAAATATAAAAATAAATAGATGAAAATCTATATCTATATCTATATAATAAATATAGCTATTTAATTAAGTTTATATAAGATATAAGAAAAATATAATAAAAATATATTCGTATCTAAAAAATATAATTTTATAAAATAACATAATTAAATAATAAAATCTATAATTTAAAAAAATGAAAGACCTAAATACACATATAAATATATAATTTAACATGATTTGTTGTAAGTATTCATATGAAGTAGTATCGTTAGGACCATTTCTCTTTTGTTTTGATTGGAGCAAGTTTGGTGATGGTCGATTCAATTAACGTTAAAATAACGCTATATGGATATTGTTATTTTTTATATCTTTTATATTCCATATGGTCTAAAGATAAAAATTTATTATTTCTTATTTTTTCACGTATACTGTAAACATGTGTATACTTTAGTATTCACTTCGATCAAGACTAATGTAATTAAAGATATGAGGAACTTACCATCTAGCAAAAATATTGTTTTTTTAAAGTATGCACTAATAATGGATATAATTATTAAAACATATTTTTTATTTTTCTTTATATGGTTATTAACTTTTGGTTGATATTTCAATTTCTTTTACCTAATTTACCACCAGAGACTAATTTGTAACTTTACCTTCTTAAGCTAACAAAATATATCGGATGATCAAACATTAATTAAATTGTTAAAATACTAAATATGTCATTTTTCAAATTTCAATGTAAGTAGGAGATGTTAAACAATATTCTAGATCAAAACTAAAAAAGCATTTTGAAAGAAGTTTGAAAAATAAAGAGAGACAAGTCACTGCAAAAAAAAAGAGTCTAAACTGATTATTATTATGCTTGAAATTAGCAACAAATGCCACATTTATTGCTATATTGTTAGCAACAATTTATATAGTAACGATTATATTTTGCCTTTTTCATCAAAATTTACACTGATTATTATTTAAAACCACAATGATTAAAAATAAATTTTGAAGATAACACAAGAATAACAATTATTATATGAAGATTTCCCAACAACGTGGCAACAAATATATCATATGTCACTATTTCAAAAATAAAAAGATTGTAACATTATATTTTGGGATTTTTATCCCACGAATAAACTACCTTCTCGACTTTTGAAACAAGTAATTCCCCCTCCACCCCGTGAACTTGCTAACCCTTACCCCACAGACCTGTGGACCTGTAGTTAACCTCCATCCATTTACCCGTTAAAACTAACCAGATTATGTTATGTTCCTTTACATTATACCCATTTTATTTATCAAATTTACATCAAGTGCCTTCCTCCTTACCCTACTCCCCATCTCCCTTTCTCTACCTAGCATCCACCACCTCCTCGACCTCAACCGCCCTCGCCCTCCTCCTCCCCGACCTCCGCCCTCACCCTCCTCCTTCCGCGCCCTCGTCCTCCTCCTCCCCGACCTCCCCCTCACCCCTCCTCCCCGAACTCCGCCCTCGCCCTCCACCTCCCCCTCGCCCTCCTCCTCCCCAACCTCTGCCCTAGCCCTCCACCTTCCCGACCTACGGCCTCGCCCTCCTCCTCCAGGTCCTTCGTGCCCTCGCCCTCCTGCTCCCCGACCTCCGCCCTCGCCCTTCCGCCCTTGTCCTCGCCATCCAGTTCCGCCCACAACCCTCCAGACCTCTGCCCTCACCCTCCTCCTCTCGTACCCTCGCCCTCCTCTTCCCCGACCTCTACCCTACCCTCCATCTCCCCGACCTCCGTTCTCGCCCTCCTCCTCTGGGTCCAGGTCCTCCCCATTGCCCTCATCCTCACTGACCTCCACCCTCACCCTCCACCTCCCTGACCTCCATTCTAGCCCTCCTCCTCCAGGTCCAGGTCCTCTCGCACCCTCACTCTCCTCCTCCCCGACCTCCGCCCTCACCCTCCGCCCTCGCCATTGCCATCCAATTCCACCCGTGACCATCCAGACTTCTTCCTTTGCCCTCCCTTCCTCACCCCTGGCCCTCCATTTCCACCCGCGACCCTCCCTGACCTCCGCTCTTACCCTCCAGTTCTGCTCGCAGTCCTCCCGTACCCTCGCCCTCCTCCTACCCACATGTCATTGTCACCGAAATCAAGATAATCGAGGAAGCTTCGTCTCGCGAGAGTGAAGAAGGAAGGAGAGAGTGGAAGAGGAAGGATGGGGAGAGAAGGAGGAGAGAGTGTGAGAAAAAACATATCATTGGATTTGTTGGGGTTTGATTAACTCAATTATTACTCAAGCTAGTTAATCCAAGCAGTCTCATATTAACGACATGTTCTATTGGGTAAGACGGAGTAAGTTTACGGGATCGAGGGGGAATTATGTTGTTTCAAAGGTCGAGAAGGTAATTAACAAAGTTTATAGGGTTAATGGGGTAAAAATTCTCATATTTTTTGACTTTTAGTTAATCTAGATGTTCACAACAGAGATTTTACGAGGGTCTAAAATTTATTGAGGCGATCGCTCATGAAATCTCGTGTCAATCAACAATTAACCCACAATAGATATAATAATTAAAGCAAAAATAATTGTGGAGTTAAGATTTATTATAACTCTACAAATGTGTATATAGGTGTAAGCATGTCTAGAGCGTCGAACACATGGAGCAAACTAGATGGATCGGGAAAATGAAATCCAAAATTGATGTTCCTCTTGTCTAAGTATTTTTGTGTGAGGTTTTTAATTTTATATTTTTTATGGATTTTAATTCTTATAATTTTTTATTGTTTTCTATTTTATAATTTTTATTTTCTTTTTATATTTTCAGATTTTTAATTTCTTTTTCTTTTTACATATATTATATAGGAATATACAAGGCTATATATATAATATAAGATAATATAATTATAAATTCTACTAAAAAGAAGTAAAATACAGAAAATAAAATATTTTTGTATTTTAAACAATGTTCTACTATTTTTTTAGATAATATTGCTAATTTTTATATATTTTAAAGTAAAAAATATCCCAAAACAGGGACTAATAAATATGTTGAATTGATTTGAGGTTTAAAAATAGCAAAAAGTGTCCACAATTTTGCAAATCAATGTTAATATATAATAAATAACATAAAGAAAATTATAAAATATAAATGAATATTTTTGGGATTTTTGGTACATTCTATCTCTTTATAAAGGATTTTGGATATTTTTAGTTTTAGGAGTTTCCTTTTTCTATTTTTTTATCGATTTTTTGTATGAAGTTATAAAATACAATAATAAACAAAATATATTTTTCAGGAATTTTTCAAAATGTTTTATATTTTTAGTATTGGGATTTTTACCCGGCAGACCCTATAAACTTTGCTGATTACCTATATGACCTTTTAAACAACTAAATTCCCCCCTCGACCACGTAAACTTGCCAATTGTTACCCCATGAACCCTCCGGTTAATATGTTTGAAGCCCGTAAGGGTTCTTGGGGTAATTTACAGGGTCAGTGGGGTAATTAGACTATGCAAAAGGTCGTAGAGGTAATTTAAAAAGTTTATAGGGTCTGTCGAGTAAAAATCTCTTTAGTATTTTATAGGTTAAATATGGGCAAAAAGATGCTCTTTTGATTGTTAATAAAAAATAAATTGCCTAAAATGAAAATACAAAAATATGGCATAAATCTACAAGCAAGCACGTACTTAACATATTTTTTGAGAATTTTTGGAGCATTTATGACATTTTTAGTAGATAGAAAACAAGTACAAAAATCAATAAACTAGTGGGGGTATATTTGTAATTAAAGACAAAGGTAGGGAATAAAATGAAGAATATCCAAAAATTTTATACTAATATTTAAAGTTCTTGGACTGGAACAAATATAAAAACCTGCGAGGGGTTCCTTGCAAAATGCCCACCTCGCTTGGGACGACACGTGAGGTGAGCTGGACAAGACCAAATTGCAAATAGAGGAAAGCTTAGGGTTTGACTTGCAAATTTTACAAAACATTAAACGTTCAGAATCAAATACAAGACTAAAATATAAAGCTACAAAAGTCGAAGGTATGTGATGCAATTTACCCCATAAGGCGCTAGATCCAACGGTTGTGGGTGCATCACTTGCCACACACACCAGCCTCAGAATGCATGACACCCCTTCGACTTCAGCGGTGGAGATTAGATCTCATATCAGGATCCTACGACTGAGGTGCGCTAGATCCAACGGTGGCTGCTTCGTCTGGGACTCGACCTTGATCCAATTCGAAGGAGGGGTGTGGAAGAACATGGAAGAAGCTCTGCCTTGGCGAGCTTCTTCTGACAAGGTCTCCCTCCTCCGACATCCTCTGTTGCTGCAAAATGGCCCAAAAAACTCCCGGCGTCTGATATGCGTCTTACAACCCTTTTTAATTTATTCAAATTAATGGTCAAATCAATATTTCGTCGTTCGTTGCAGTCGGATAATAAGAGCAGATCAAAAACCACTTTTAATTAAGGATGAGTTAATCGTGAGCGGCTAATTTATTTTTTTACTTGGGCAAGCCCAAGGTCGAACTCAAGGAGGGAGTTGTCTCCTTAGGTAGATTTTAAGCAGATTTCCAAGGTCGGATTTTCAGGTGACATTTGTTTTGATCTTTTTTAATATATTTTATGCAAGAAAGAGAAGACACATGCAAAATCGGGTCAGTTTCCAAGTTAATTCAAAAAAATGGTCAAATTGATTCCAAAAATTATGACACTTGACTAGATGGTGAAATATGATGAAATTAAGCTACCCTATTTTTTTTAGATTTTTCTGACACTAATGAATTTATTGTAAATTTAAAATGAATGCAAGCTGATTTTGACTAAATTATTTCAATAAATACCAAATCACAATATTTTTAGATATAAAAATTATCCTAGATAGATCTAATGTAAAGAATCCAGGAAATTTAATACACCTAAATTTCTATGTGAAATGAACCTATTAAAAAATAATTAAGGAAATCACTTAATGATTTATTCAGACATCGAGGTGCGTGCAAATGAGACGAGTTTTTTTACACAATGTGAACTTAATTGTCCTGAGTCTAATGTGAATTTTTGGTGATTTTTGGAGCCACAGAGAAATTACTACAAATTAAAAGGTATAAATGGGCAAAATATGACAAAATTCCACCAATTAATTAATAATAAAAATCATTGTTATCACAAAAATGTACCAAGTGTCACATATGAAAGAGGACAAATTAAGCTACACAATGCACTTTTCAAACTTGAAAAATGATTTAAAATGAATGCCTAAATATGCATGCAAAAACAAGGACCTAACTGCAATTACAGGAAATAAAATTGATAAAAGTTAAACGTGTTGACAGGACTAATGTGCAATTACCTGTAATGAGGGGGTATATATGCAAAATACCCACAGAACACGTCCGCCTCACATGGGGGTTCCTGACAGGGACTGGAATGCAAATATAAAAACCTCCAGGGGCCTCGGTGCAAAATGCCCAAGCTGCACGTACAAATCATGTGGGGGTCTCAGGCTCGGTGGACTTTGGAGGTTCGGATTCCGACTCGGGGCTTTGGGAGGTTTGGACTTGGCTTGGATGGAGGCTCGGCTAGATTCGGTAGCTCCGAGCCTAAAGGTCAGGGTAGAGGCTCGGAGTAGGCGACGTGGCTCGCTGTGAACCACCGGATCAGGTGCGGATCCAACGGTTGATGGTGGCTGGCGCGTGGCGTGTGGCGACCTGTTGGATCAAGATCGATCCAACGGTCCCTGAAGCTCGATGAAGATGGCCACGTGGAAGATCAAGCGCCGCTGGATTAGGATGAATCCAAGGGCCCTCTGAAGCTCTATCAAATGGCGACGTGGCGTGATCAGGTGCGTAGGATCCTCCTGATCCTACGGGTGCGGAGTGAAGGCTACGTGGCATCCTCCTGACCATCCGATCAAGAAGATCAGACGGCTGCTGCTCTTCATCTTCAACTGGTCTGCTGCCTCCTGCGGCGGTGATGGCTGAACTCCGGTGAAGAAGCTCTGGCTCTGCCTCCTTCGTCTGGGGTCGATGACGCTCGCCGGCGGCTCCCACGTGGATGGAAAGGATCGTGGAGGCATAACGGAGCCATCGGAGATCTCAGCTGAGGCCGAGATGGTCTGGAGAGCGACGTCGAAAAGGCTCGAATGGAGCTCTGATGAGGTTCCGACCAATCAAAAATGAAGTACCTGCAGGGGGTTAATAGATAGCCGAGGTGTGCAGATGTGCTCGTGGGGTGACCGTGCGTGCGGCGAGAGGCCTGAGAAGCGGTGAGGTGGTCCGATGATCGATCTCCGCCAAGATGGCGTAGCTTGCATCGTTGGGAGATGAAGTGTGTTGTCAGAGAAGAAGGAGTGTGTGAAGATGCCAGCTCCGAGGCGAATCTCGGAGGATGGCCGGCGGAGCGTGAAGTGGTGTGTGGACGGCGAATAAAATAGGAGAAAGATCAAGAAAAAGAAGAAGAAGATCAGGAGGGAGATGGAGGTATCTACCTGGGGCTTGGAAGCTCAAGGGATGCTTCCGATCGTCGCTCGAGGGACGGTAGAGGGCCCGAGCTCAAGCAGCTCATCGGAGGAGCTGCAACACGGCGTGGCGACGTCGTGGATCTCGCCGGAGGTGAAGGCCTGTCTTCGCTCGGATTTATACTCAATTGTTGGCACCAATAGGTAGCTCTGAGCTCGAGGATACCTCTCACAATGGCGGATAGGGGTGATGGTTGAAGACGGTGGAGTATTTAAAGATTGAAGGTGACGGCGTGGGTGGCGAAGAGGTGGGGTTGGTGGGCATCGTGGAGCGAGGTGGAGGGTGTTCATGGTGATCGAAGGGGTTGGCGAGGATAAGGGAAGAGTGGTGTACGTCGTGGCGGTGAAGGGAGGCAAAGAGGGTGGCCGGAGTGGCTCCCAAAATAGAAAGGGGACGGCCCTCGCGCACGGTGGGCGACGTGGGGCGTGGGGCTCACGGGATGTGGAAGACGACTCCATGGCTGTTGGATCGGATGATCCAACGGTCAGGAGAAGGGCAGAATGATGCGACTGAGATTGGATCAGCGGGGGGCGAGATCAAGGGCGCAGGGTGCACCACGTGGCAGGCATGGGTCAAGGTGCTGGCGAACGATCCAGATTGGATTTGGATTTGATCGAAGGGTGGTGCACGCTCCCCTATACTTAGCATGTGCTATGTCCTCATAGCACGGAAAGCGAGAAAAAAGACATAGCTCGTGCTAAGCGTAAGAGAGCCAATGGAGCGACAATGTATAGAAGTCGTCCTGCCCCCCTATACTTAGGCTTTGGCGGCCTAAGTATAGAAGAAGGTCAAAATTGGGGTAGACGGGGTCAAGAGGATAAGTGGACGAGTATATACAAGGCGGGCATCGGTCCCCCCTATACTTAGGCTGACGTCAGCGTAAGTATAGGACTGGAGTGAGTATGAGGACTGATGCGATCTGGAGGCTGTACAACGGACATACTTAGGTGACTCAACCCCCCTATACTTAGGATATGGTCATCCTAAGTATAGTCCAAAATGGAGATAGATGAAGCTGGGATGAGTTATTAGAGTCGTAGGAGGGAGAGGGCAGAATGTATAAGAATGATGGGTATGTACAAGGATTGTGGACTGAATCTTTCAAGGTGTTGTTGATGGCTAGAGCTCTCTGCTGCAAGGTCCCATGCGCGGCTTGATGTGTGTCTGATGAATCTGGCTCATGCATGAATACAATCTCCTCAACATGGACTAACTGCTCATTGGATTCGACGAAGTGCTTCAATAGTTGTCCATTCACTAGGAATGTCGGTGCGTCGTCTGCGAGATATGAGATCTCGACACATCCACTATCATGCACCGTACGGACAATGGAATGGACCCGTCCACTTGGACTTCAACTTGCATTGGAAGACTTTCAGCCTTGCATTGAACAAACATATCTTCTATCCAGGAACAAAGGTCTTTCGTCTGATCTATTTATCGTGCCAATGCTTAACCTTGTCCTTGTACACCAAACTGTTGTCGTATGTGCGGTTTCTGACTTCCGCAAGCTCATTCATATCCATTTCTCTCTGCTTCTGTCCTAGGTGTGTGCTCCAATTGACCTTCTTAATTGCCCATTCTGATTTATGCACTAACTCTGCGGGCAAATGACACGGCTTTCCGAATACCATTCGGAATGGGGAGGTTCTTAACGGTGTCTTGTAAGCTGTCCTATAAGCCCATAGGACTCGATCCAAGATCTGAGACCAGTCCTTCCTGTCTGGGCGGACAAGCTTCTGCAATATAGTTTTCACCTCCCTATTCGACACCTCAGCCATACTATTAGTCAGTGGGTGGTAAGGACTGGCGACACGGTGTTCGATGTCGTAGTCCTTCAAGAGTTTCTTCACCTCTCGGTTTACAGAGTGGCTACCCCCATTTGATATCAACATTTTGGGGATCCCGAACCTAGAGATGATATGTTCTCTTATGAATTTGCAAACAGCCCTGTTGTCTGCGGCTCGAGTCGGGATAGCCTCCACTCACATGAATAGGTAGTCTACCGCAAGAAGGATGTACTCGAATCCGTGACTAACAAGGAATGGGCCCATGAAGTCGATGCCCCAGGCGTCAAGGACATCACAAATGATGACAGGCTGCATCGGCATCTCATCCTTCGAACCAATGGTTCCTCCCACACTCTGGCATACTAGGCACGACTTCGTAAAGGTGATGGCATCGCGAAACAGAGTCGGCCAGTAAAAGCCATACTGAAGTACCTTCCATGCGGTCCTCTTCCCGGAGTGGTATCCTCCTGCCTTCAAGCTGTGGCATAAAGAAAGGACACTCTGGTATTCCTCCTGAGGAATACACTGTCTCCAGACACAATCCCGTCCTTCAAAGAAAAGGATCGGATACTCCCAATGGTAGTGTCTCGCATCCGACTTCAGTCGGTCAATGTGGCTCTTGGGCCAATCTTCGGGAACCTTCTTGGAGACAAGATAGTTCACGATATTGGCATACCATGGGAGTGAGTCGACAACAAAAATCGACTCGTCAGGGAAGGAGTCTCGAATTGGTGAATCCTCGGAAGTATTAAGATCTTTGAGACGGGAGAGATGATTAGCTACTACGTTCTTCTTTTCATGCTATCACGAATATCCAAATTAAACTCCTGGATAAGCAAAATTCACCGAAGAAGACGAGCCTTTACGTCCTTCTTTTCCATCAAGTATCGTAGTGCTGTGTGGTCAGTGAACACAATTACCTTGGATCCGATTAAATGAGATACGAACTTGTCCAAGGCAAATGCTACTGCAAGCATCTCCTTTTCCGTAACTGTATAGTTACACTGAGCGGTATCATACACTTTGCTTCCGTAGTGGATTGCAAACAGGGTGCCATCTCTCCTTTGTCCTAACACAGTCCCAACAGCAAAATCTGATGCATCTATCATGATCTCAAAAGGTAGAGACCAATCTGGGGCTTGTAGGATCGGGGCATCCATGATCATTCCTTACAGTAGCTTAAAGGCCTCAAGACATTTGTGATCAACAATAAACTCCATGTCCTTGCCTAAAAGCTCAGTTAGCGGTCGGGCAATCTTAGAGAAATCCTTAATAAATCTCCGATAGAATCCGACATGCTCGAGGAAGGACCACAATTGTTTAATGTTGGTAGGTAGCTGGAGTCATCTGATCACATCCACCTTGGCAGGGTCAACCTCTATTCCTCTCTTAGAGATGACGTGCCCCAACACAATGCCCTCTGTCACCATGAAGTGACTTTTCTCCCAGGAGAGCACCAGATTAACCTCACAACAACGTTTGAGGACTCAGTCTAGATTCCTAAGGCATGAATCAAAGGAATCACAGTGGACCAAGAAGTCGTCCATGAAGACTTCTAGGAATTCACCGACCATTTCAGCGAATACAACAATCATGCACCTTTGAAAAATACATGGAGCATTGCATAGACCAAAGGGCATGCGCCTGAAAGCGTAGGTGGCAAAGGGGCATATGAACATGGTCTTTTCTTGGTCCTTCGGAGCTAGGCTACTTGATTGTAGCCCAAGAACCCATCCAAGAAGTAGAAGAATTCTTTCCCCGCTAGTCTCTCTAGGATCTGATCAGTGAACGGTAGGGGGAAATGATCCTTTTTCGTCGCAGCATTCAAGCATATGTAATCCACACAGACGCACCACGACGTGGGCACTCGCGTCATGATCTCCTCTCCGTACTTGTCGGTGATTGTCTGAATTCCTGACTTTTTCGGGACAACATGGATTGTGACCACCCATTTAGAGTCAGAGATGGGATAAATGAAACCCGCGTTGCACCATTTCTTTATTTCTTTCTTTACTACCTCTCGTAAAGTTGGATTCAAACGACGTTGGAATTTACGAGAGTGTTTAGCTTCATTCTCCAAGTAGATATGGTGCGAACACAGAGCGGGATTTATCCCGTGGAGATCGGAAGTGCTGCAGCCTATTGCCTTGCGGTTTTTCTCCAGGATCTCTAGCAAGCGAGATTCATGCTCCTCGGTCAATCGCGGACTGATGATGACCGGATATTTCTTCTCCTGACCTGCAAGGAAGGCATACTTGAGTGTTGTGGGTAAAGGTTTGAGCTCTGGTAATGTGTGATCGTCTGAGAAGTTTGGCTCAATCGAATCTGGTTTCGTGTTGAAAGTGGCTGGATCTGTCTCTACAATTACTGCCACCAATTCATTCAGCTCTAGAGTCGGATCGTCAAAAGTCTCCATGCAATCGGCAAAAGCCACGTCCGACTCGTCATCCTCATCTTCTGATTGTCCTAAAGAGGGAAGGACTGACAAGTCCAGCTGGGCCTCTAAGTAATTGAAGATGTAGGGGGGATGCAGGTTCCGAGCTGTACTCGTTTCTAAGGACCTCGCAAACTAACTCATGCACAAGATCATCTCCGGGGAGGAGGAACTCATCGATGCTGGCTGGGTTCTGTCTTCATGGCCCAATTGTGTCTACATGGTCACAGTCTGCTTCGGATGAAGAGTTATCGGTGCTGGATTCAGAATTCGGTCTCTGCCATATGGTTTGCTTCATCTTAAGTTCCTCATCTCCGCCTGGAGTTTGGAACTGGATTTTCCCGATTTTGTAATCAAACAAGGCCCCCGTTGTTCTGAGGAAGGGTCTGCCTAGGATGATCTGGGAATCTCTCCAATCACGAGGGGTTTCCATATCTAGGATAGTAAAGTCCACCATGTATTCTTTACCCTCGACTTTGATGACAATACTCCTCAATTCTCCTTGGGACCTCTTAGTTGATTTATCAGCAAACTGAAGGAGGGCTCTAGATTTCCTAAGAGGTCCGAGATTAAGCCGCTCATAAAGGGTTTTAGGCATTAAGTTGATTGAGGAGCCGTTGTCTAGGAGAGTACGTGCAAACGTAGTGTCATTGACATGACTTATCACATAATGTGCACCCATGTGTCTTCGTTTCCTTGGAAATAAGTTCTTTATTGCACAAGTCATGGCTACTGACAGGACGTGTTTCTCAACACGGCTTTTGGTCTTCCTGCTAACCCTAGTAGGTGTGCATCTCACCTTAAGGTATTTCTGAAATGTAGGTGCCATTTCCACATACTTGTCAAAGGGAATTGTGACCTTGATATGTTTGTTACAAAACTCTGCCATCTCAGGGTCATCTTTTTGGATTTTTCTAGTTTTCTTCTTTCCACCCTTGAGAGCTCGGGGGAAAGGGATTATTGACTCCAACTCAGATTTTGAAACTGAAATATTTTCATTCAAAGTGGTAACTGAGTTTTGTACAGGACCAGGACTCTGAATCTGACTATGACAAAAGGAAAATGCTGCTGCGAAACCGGTGATGCATCCTCCGTGACTGCTGGACTGTCCTCCTCAGACGGAGGTGCGGGCTTTTTCATCGGTTTCAGTGGACCCTCTACTCGTGCGGTTTCTTTTGCTTCTTCGAGGACTCAGAAGTCCTCTTCTTCTGCCGGTGGTGGTGATGGTGGTGTTGCTCCTCCTCCGCCTTCAAGTTCTCCTCAAGTAGAGACTTGGCGGCTTCTTCCTCCGATGCCCGTGACCGATCAGATACGATCACGGTCCTTTCGCTCCCGAGGGACGTATGGGTTATATTATCGTACAAAAGGATCTCATGTTCAGATAAAGAATTATCCGAATAGTATACCTGATCTCATGGTCGGTTCTGGCCTTGAGTCAGGCTGTTGGGGTTGGCCTGAACTTGGGCGGGAATTGGGGTCTTTGGCGCCATCTGCTGGTCCTGGGTACGAGAAATGCGGTTTAGATCGGTTCTCATATCCAGATAGTCATTTTGGATCTGTTGGACCCTATCAGTCAGGGTCTGGATCACCAAGGTGAGGGACTCCAATTCGGTGGGCTGGGTGGGTTGATGTTGTCCTGAAGACGAGGTCCTATACTAGCCCTATTGGCCATGCCGATATTGTTCCTGCTGATGAGATGGTGACGGGCCCTGCTGGCCCGAGTGGAATGTGCGCTGCTACTGCTGGTGCTGCTAAGGCTGGTACCCTCGTTCGGGTTTGGACTGAACAAAGCGTGGTGCGGGGACGGAGCCGTTTTCCTGGTAAGCTAGGGAAGGTCGGTGAGGCTGACAGT
Source organism: Ottelia alismoides (assembly GCA_037367405.1). Taxonomy (NCBI): domain Eukaryota; kingdom Viridiplantae; phylum Streptophyta; class Magnoliopsida; order Alismatales; family Hydrocharitaceae; genus Ottelia; species Ottelia alismoides. The sequence continues at coordinate 139,835 of JAZKJV010003275.1, read as the reverse complement.
TCCCTATCCCCGACTGTCTGTCGACGGGGTCATGGCTGTACCACAACCCATTGATCTCGAACACCTGCGGAGGCTCCTCGTATCTTGTCTCCACTTGTGGGGGTGCATGTTGGTCTTGCTAGGTGTAAGTTTGCTCCTCTACCCAGCCACTCTGAGGCCCCAGTGCATGTTCCTGTACAAGATGGACTCGATGTACATGCACATGTGGTGCAGAAGGGGCATGTATCTTTATCTTGGCTACCCTCTCAGTAAGTTCCTCCACTTGATTCGGCAATCTCGAGAGAGACTCAAGGTCAGTGACCCTCCCGTGAATCTGCTCGATCATGGTAAGCTTGTCCGCTGTCAACCCCGTGCTGGGAATGAGGTCTTCTGTCAGATCTGCTACAGTCCTTCTAGTTGTCTCGTTGGATAGGATTGATGGAGACAACTGATAGGCCCTGATGGCCTGCGACCTGCCTGTTTCTACCATCTGCTCCAAGATTTTCCGTACGACATGTTCATTCTTGTTCAGATAACTTCCTCCACAGGCGGCACTGACTAACCCCTGCATCTCCAAGGTCATGCCACAGAACAATGTCTGGACTAAGATCACCTTTGAAATGCCATGGCACGGGCATTTCTGAATGAGGTCATTAAACCTATCCCAGGATTCATGGAATGGTTCGCTGGGTCCCTAGGAGAAGCTTGCAATCTTTGTTCTCATTTGATTTGTCCTACTAAGTGGGTAGAGCTTTTTCAGGAAAAGGTCCTTGAACTGCATCCAGGCTGTACACATCACCCCTAGGTTCTTCATCTAATGTACTGCCTTATCTCCTAAGGCAAAAGGGGTGGCCTTCGGTCCGGTATAATCTTCCCCAACCCTAGGGTGAATAAGGTTGTTGCAAACCAGCTCGAAGTCTCTGAGGAAGGTATATGGTTCTTCATTCGCATTTCCATTGAACTTCGGCAACAAGCTCAGGAAGTAGGGTTTCAATTCGAATGCTTCAGGGGAAACCTTGGGTGCTAGCCAACTTTGTATCTCGTTCTCTGCTGGATTATAGGCGTTCACCATCGGTCTGTATATTCCTTCAGCTTCGATCACATGTCACATTCTAGCCGTTAATTCTTTGTTAAGCCGTTCGACTTTAGCCAGCCTGGATAAGACTTGAATCACCGGGTCCTCTCTGTTCTCCTCCTCCTTCAGGGTTTTTTTTCGGCATTGTGTCCTCTAGTCCTGGGTATGAAACATGGTCTAGGTTAGAGGACAAATCAAGGAAGGGATTCTTACCGAGGTGATGTCTTCCTCGGTATGCTCATAGGAGAGTAAAGGGTTGGTTTGAGAGTAACCACCCTGGTTGTGAGGGATCTAGAACTCAAGATGGTCATGAGTTTTGGGTGGTCCAAGTTGCGCTTAGGCCGGTGAAGATGAATTTAGAGGGGGGCTCAAAGAGAGATTGGCGAATAAGGAGTCGATATCCCCCCAGTCACTCATCTTGGATTGGCGAGAAGATTCGGGAGTTCTAAGTGAAGATAGGATTTTACTCATACCTGAAGCAAGCAATTCAATCTAAAACCCTGTATTCACACTAAACACAGTGACATACCCGAAACCGAGTCCAATTAATCTTGTTGATTTTAAGTGTGATTTTCAAGCAAGATAGCAAGGAGTTACGTGACCTATAGGGAAGTCAGCTCAAAGCCAGATGCGTCTTCCCTGTTTAACCCGTCGCTTAAGATACCGCTGGTCCCTTCCTTTCTTCGTTCCTATCCCAAGTTGATGGATTCAAAGACCTGCCCCTATCTAGTTGCAAGCAAGCGGAGGCTGACAAGGTCGGAACTTCACCCTGGGGGGAGGGAGGTGGGGTTACTGGCAACTTGTTGTGAAGTACCGCAATTTCGCCCCTATCTACCTGAGACAGAAGAGGCTATTTGGTACTAGTCAGTGAACCTAAATAATTCAACTTGTGGTATTTGCTAGGATTAGTCGAAACTTGATATGGAAGGCGGGGATTTGGGCTCTGCCTTAAGGTGTTCACACGTACTCAAGTACCCTCACTCAGCCTGAAAACAAGACCGGGGATTAGTCTCCCGCAAGCAAAATTTCTGATTTTAATGAATTTTTTGGTCAATGATGTTAGCATTCTCGGTTTTAAGTTAAGTTATCACTTTGTTAGTCCAATCCACACAACACGCATATCGTCCAATCCCAATTTCCTTTTACTTAAGTTTGAAAAACTAAGAGAGGGAAATCGAGAAAAGCCGATGCACAAAAAACAATGATGCTCGTGCTGAGTGAAGAATACTTACAGTGATTCCTTCGCTTTTATGCAGGATGCAAAACAGAATTGAAATCTTTTTACACTACATGCAAAATGCAGACGACAAAATCTGCTCCTAGACAAGCAGTTCTATTAGCGAGTGAAGCACATGTTGATTTGACTAGATCTGCGGTCTAAGTGCGTCTTTTAAGTGTATTGTGTGGTCTTAAAGATTTACGAGCACAAGCAATTCCTAAAGTGGCTCGAGGAGCCGCTAGTGCAAGCCTAGCCTACAAATTCAATCCACACAGCACACATGGACACGGTTCCACTATGTTTACACTCGCGAGAACCCAATCGAGACCCGCTGGGAAATAATGCAAAAAATAAAGAACAGAAAAATACAAGTCCTCTCAGATCACTCAAAAAATTAAAATGCAAGTTCCTCGAAGCGTCTTCGACTCCTCGCGTTCCTCGCACAAATACAAGTTGAGGTCAAATAAAGAACGACATAAAAATACAAAAATTAAAAGGACAGAAAAATATTCACAAGAGAACCGAGGGTCAAACTACCCGAGGATAGAGAACCAGACACTCAGAAATTAACTACAAATTAACCTAAGTCGTGCCTCCCCAACAACGACCCATTTTGATATGCGTCTTACTACCCTTTTTAATTTAATCAAATTAATGGTCATTAATGTTTCGTCATTCGTTGCAGTCGGATAATAAGAGCAGATCGAAAACTACTTTTAATTAAGGATGAGTTAATCGCGAGCGGCTAATTTATTTTTTACTTGAGCAAGCCCAAGGTCGAACTCAGGGAGGCAACTGTCTCTTTAGGTAGATTTTAAGCAGATTTCCAAGGTCGGATTTTGAGGTGACATTTTTTTGTATTTTCCAATATATTTTATGCAAGAAAGAAAAGACACGAGCAAAATCGGGCCAGTTTCTAAGTTAATTCAGAAAAATGGTCAAATTGATTCCAAAAATTATGAGACTTGGCCAGATGGTGAAATATGATGAAATTAAGATACCCTATTTTTTTTAGATTTTTCTTAACACTAAAGAATTTACTGTGAATTTAAAATGAATGCAGGGTGATTTTGACTAAATTAATTTTAATAAATACCAAATCACAATATTTTCAGATACAAAAATTATCCTAGATAGTGTGAAGAATCCAAGAAAATTAATAGACCTAAATTTCTATGTGAAATGAACATATTAAAATTTAATTAAGGAAATCACTTAATGATTTATTCAGGCCTCAGTGTGCGTGCAAATGAGACGAATTTTTTAAAAATGTGAATTTAATTGTCCTGGGTCTAATGTGAGTTTTTGGTGATTTTTGGAGTTATGGAGAAATTATTACAAATTAAAAGGCATAAATGAGCAAAATATGACAAAATTCCACCAATTAATTAATAATAAAAATTACTGTTATCACAAAAATGTGCCAAGTGTCACATATGAAAGAGGACAAATTAAGCTACACAATGCACTTTTCAAACTTGAAAAATGATTTAAAATGAATGCCTAAATATGCGTGCAAAAACAAGGGCCTACCTGCAATTACATGAAATAAAATTGATAAAAGTTAAATATGCTGACAGGGACTAATGTGCATTACCTATAATGATGGGGGTATGTATGCAAAATACCCACATAACACGTGCGCCTCACGTGGAGGGTTCCTGGTAGGGGCTGGAATGCAAATATGAAAACCTCTAGGGGCCTCGCTGCAAAATGCCCAAGCCGCATGTGCAAACCATGTGGGGGTCTCAGGTTTGGTGGACTTCGGAGGCTCGGATTCCGGCTCGGGGGCTTTGGGAGGTTCGGACTTGGCTCGGATGGAGGCTCGTCTTGCTTCGGTAGTTCCGAGCCTGAAGGTCAGGGTAGAGGCTCGGAGTAGGCGACGTGGCTCGTTGTGGACCACTGGATCATGCGTGGATCCAACGACTGATGGTGGTGGCGCATGGCATGCGGCGACCCGTTGGATCAAGATCGATCCAACATGAAGCTCGATGAAGATGGCCACGTGGAAGATCGAGCGCCGCTGGATCAAGATGAATCCAACGGCCCTCTGAAGCTTTGGCAAATGGCAACGTGGCGTGATCAGGTGCGTAGGATCCTCCTGATCCTACGGGTGCAGAGTGAAGGCTATGTGGCATCCTCCTGACCGTCCAATCAAGAAGATCAGATGGCTGCTGCTCTTCGTCTTCAACTGGTCTGCTGCCTCCTGCGGCGGCGATGGTTGAACTCCTGTAAAGAAGCTCTGGCTCCGCCTCCTTCGTCTGGGGTCGGTGACGCTCGCCGACAGCTCCCATATGGATGGGAAGGATTGTGGAGGCGTAATGGAGCCGTCGGAGGTCTCAACTGAGGCCGAGATGGTCTGGAGAGCGACGTCGAAGAGGCTCGAATGGAGCTCCGATGAGGTTCCGGCCAGTCAAAATTGAAGTACCTGCAAGGGGTTAATGGATAGCCGAGGCATGCAGATGTGCTTTGTGGGGTTACCGTGTGTGCGACGAGAGGCCTGAGAAGCAGTGAGGTGATCTGATGATCGAGCTCTGCCAAGGTGGCGGAGCTTGCGTCGTTGGGAGATGAAGTGTGTCGTCGGAGAAGAAGAAGGAGTGCGCGAAGAATGCCCAGCTCCGAGGCGAAGCTCGGAGGATGCCGACAGAGCGTGAAGTGGTGTGTGGACGACGAATAAAATAGGAGAAAGATCGAGAAAAAGAAGAAGAAGATCGGGAGGGAGATTGAGGTATCTACCTAGGGCTTGGAAGCTCAAGGGATGCTTCCGGTCGTCGCTTGAGGGACGGTAGAGGGCTCGAGCCCAAGTAGCTCGTCGGAGGAGCTGCAACACGGCGTGGCGACGTCGTGGATCTCGCCGGAGGTGAAGGCCTGCCTTCACTCAGATTTATACTCAATTGCTGTCACTAATATGTAGCTCTGAGCTCGAGGATACCTCTCGCAATGGCGGATAGGGGTGAAGGTTGAAGACGGGTGGAGTATTTAAAGGTTGAAGGTGACGACGTGGGTGGCTAAGAGGTGGGGTTGGTGGGCATTGTGGAGTGAGGTGGAGGGTGTTCATGGTGATCGAGGGGGGTGGCGAGGATGAAGGAAGAGTGGCGTACGTCGTGGTGGTGAAGGGAGGCGAAGAGGGTGGTCGGAGTGGCTCCCAAAAAGAAAGGGGGCGGCCCTCGCGCACGGTGGGCGACGTGGGGTGCGAGGCTTGCGGGAGGTGGTGGAAGACGACGCCTTGGCCGTTGAATCGGATGATCCAACGGTCAAGAGAAGGGCGGAATGATGCGACTGAGATTGGATCAGCGGGGGGGGGGGAGATCAAGGGCGTTGGGCGCACCACGTGGTGGGCATGGGTCAAGTCTCTAGCGAACGATCCAGATTGGATTTGTATTTGATCGAAGGGTGGTGATACGCTGTGAGATGAATGGGCCATCGGAGGGCGTGGATGCAACCACATGGCGTAGATAACTAACGGTCCAGATGAAGTCCAAGTCCTAATCGAATGGCTGGGAAGCCGTTGCGGCTTGGATGGCCCAGATCAAGAGAGAGGAAGGGAGATCGGATGGTGGAAATGGAAGGGCGTGTGGCGCGTAAAGGAGCGAGCCAGTGGCCAATCAGAGAGTGCCACGTGGCCAGCTCTGAGTGCTGAGAAAGAAAATGAAATTAGAGAGAGAAAGAGACCGTATTTGGAAAAACTTAAAACATAAAAATTCTACAAGTTTTATGTTGACCAAAAATGGAGATGAGGTCAAATATGCTACAAAAATACAATAGTACAAATATACATACCTATAATGTACACAGGGACCCAAAAACCCAAGTTTTGCATACGAGCTCCGAATTGAATGAAATTGGTCTCATTTTAAAGGTCTCTGGATGTGTATTAATCTGAAGGTGAGTAGACTAATTCAGAGTTTGTATGAGAGGGATATTGGCATTCTACGGTCCAGGTTCTCCAACTGGTTTTGGGGCTTTATTGAGCAATTTACAGGATAGGGATTTTTGGCATTCTTCCTTATATTATTAACTAGTAATGTACACAGTGTAAGGAAGGTGTTATTTGATTTTAGAGGAGATATGAAATACATATAATCATGTGAATTATTGGGAGTATTTTACAAGTGATTTTTACACATGAATTAGCTTCTTATTTAATGCAAATATGAATGCTAAAATGCATGTATTGTGGATTTATGCATGAATGCTATTTATGCAAGATAAAGGGAAATATGCTGCTAAATACTCGGGAACAAGGCTCTATTTTCAACTTTAAGAGTGTTGAATCACATATTCATCAGCGTCGTCCTCTGTCTACTCGAAGGCTCAAAAAGGTTTGGGGATCACTGGCGCTCCCAAGAGGTTGGAGAATCGAGGCATGTCCAAGTACATCTAGCGAGCTCAAAATCGCCTCCAGCAGGCTTTGGGCTTTAGCGATCTGCACATGAATAAAGTTGGATCAAGGCAAAGTGTCTTTACATGTCATGTAGTGGAATGGAGTCAGGATGCAGCGAGGCGACGATGGCTCCGACGAAGAGAGGAGTTGGAGCGCCGGAACCTTGCTTCAAGAGGAGGTAAGGTGAATGGAATGGTCGGTGGCGTGGCAGAAGTGTGGGTAAGGAGATGGATGCGATTGGTGGGTCAAAAATAGTCAAGAGCACGGTGAAGGGTTCATCGGAGCGGAGCTCCGAGAACACATCTGCTAATTAATACTAAGGCTATGGATGGAACCCTAATCTAATTGCAGGAAATAAAAAATAAGAACTAAGAATAAATCTATCTAAAACGCAAAGGAAAAGAACCTCGAGCAATCGGAGCTATGAGATGGAGGACCTCACGACGGTGCTCCGTCGAAGATGGTAGAAGTCGCCTTTAAGCTATTCCTTGATCCAACCAAATGCTGGGCAAGCTCCATGTCACGGAGCTTGAGCCCTAGAGCTCAAAAGGATGGAGAGATGGTGGCCAAAAGGGATTCAAATTCGAGAGGAAGGAAGAGCGAGTTTGTACAGTGGGGTGAACAAGGCTGGAGACCAAGAAGCGAACGATCCGATGATCCAATCCTCGAGGTATCATGGGCATGCGATAGCTAGAGGATCGAGGAGAAAAATTGAAGAAGAGAGCATCTCGAATTGACGTCTACATCGATCGGGGACAAATGGAGAAGACATGTCAAACGCACGGTCTGACACACCTACGACATGGTTCAGGTAGTTGACCCAGGTCAACAGATGACGTGACCTGATTGGTCCACGCCATCCGCAAAAAAACAAAACAAAACTGTAATTAAATAAAAAATAATTTGAAATAAAATAGAAAATGATTTATTTAATTTTAGGTTAAAACAAAAAAATGTTTATTATTTTATGTAATATTTTAACATGATTTTTATTTTTTTAGGTGTTAATTTATTGCAAGTTGATTTTTAGGTTTTTTATAGGTATATTTACCCATGTTTTGTACATTTTATTTTATTTTTATTTTGTATTTTATTTGGAGAAGTTGATTCCCCCGGTGAAAAAAGTTCTAGAGCTGATACCATTTGCAACTATTATCCTACACCCACCATCCCATCCTGCATTCGAATTTCTGGTTCATTTTCCCAGCTGTCTTTTCTGACTGGGCGATTCTCCCTAAAGAATAAATAAAACAAATATTTTATTCTTGTATACTATATAAATAGGGGTCCAAAAACCTAACTTTTGCATCTTATCTGAAATTAAATGAAACCACCTTCATTAAATAGCTTATTAAAAGTTATATACAATTAAAGATGATTTTGGTGCATTTTAAGTTACGAAGAATATATGAGTTTGGGAAGTTTGAGTGTTGGCTTTTTATTTTGAGTATACAAAGTATAATATATATTATTTTTGTGTGAATCAATTTTGTATTTTTCTATATATTATTATCTACAACTTTCATGTATAAAGTTTTTTTATTTGAGGTGTGGAAAATAGAAAATAAAATAGGCCCTAAAAATACAACATTAATGAATAAATAAACGGAAAAATTGTTAGATTTCGTTGCCCTTATCTCCCCCTACCTTATTCCTCGTCAACCCAGTCATCAAGATGCTTAGGTCTCAAGGTTTAAGGTCATAAAATATCTTTGACATTTTATTCATTTTCTTTTGTTTTCTTTATTCTATAATTTTGGCACTGGAAATGATATTTTATATATAATAAATGGAATAAATGATGAATGTTAATTTGTACAAAATAATGCTATTTACATGCATTAGCTAGGGTTTTTAAGATCAAAATGACAGAATAAAGATGGTGAAAATGGAGATTCATCAGACGCCCAGAGGAACCAACAACATAACATTTATATAGTGATTATAAAAAAGATTAAAGAAGTATGCTCCTTGGGAGCATACAAGAGCATGCTTTCACCCTCCCACCCCTCCATTTTCATTTTTATTGAAATAAAGTATTTAGGGGATTTACTTAGAATACTGAGTAGAATAGCATTTCGAATTTCGTGTAAAACTAACAATCCTAGCATGCCCATTTGGAAGGGCTCGATTTAGGCAATACAAGACCATTAATTTTCTGTAGTTTTGATAGATAGAATATATGTTTCAATCAATTTAAAATCGGAATAACATAACAATGATATATGATGATTTATATCTCCCTAAATTTAATTTTTAAAAATATAGAAAAAATTCGAGGAAGACAAAGTATGAGCAACATACTCTTTTTTCCCTCACAAAAAAGCATGTAATTAAAATAACTTTAATAAAACATTTCATAGCTAGGATGCCCCCTCTATCTCCATCATTGCATCCTTCCCAATCTCTTAGGGCTCATTTGGTGTTTGTTTGGATAGGGTGGGTTTGGGTAACCTCTTGTGAATAATAACTGTTTGGATGGTTACGTGGGTTGGAATAAGGAATGTGATGTAATGTTATATTGATTTGTGATGGAAATCCAATATAAGATGATCTAGAAATACAAGAGATAAATAAAGTTACACCTGAAGTAATCCGGTAACCAAACGAACTCTTAAATTTATTTGTAATTTATATTTTAATTTTTAACACAAGCATCTCTTCATCATAAATCATCGGTAACATTTATGGAGTGGTAAGTTAACAAATAGAGGATGGGGAGCTTGCACCAAGATGCATGCAACTTTACATGCACCGACGCTTATATCTTCTACATTTTTTTACTTTTTTGAAAAATACTACCGTGTATATTCATCTATATATCCCTTCAACATGCCATTCGAATTTTGTCAGAAACAAAGACTCCTATGACCTCCATCTAGAACAAGCCGATTACAGTAATTCTAAGACCGTTAAAATTATCTGTTCTAGATGGAGGTCATAGGAGTCTCTGTTTCTGACGAAATTCGAATGGCATATTGGAGGGATATATAGATGAATATACACAGTGGTATTTTTCAAAAAAGTAAAAAATGTGGAAGATATAAGCATCAGTGCATGTAAAGTTACATACACCTTGGTGCAAGCTCCCCATCCTCCAACAAATAACACGTCAATCTCGAAGTCGGCGTTATAGCTATCGGATTCGGGTCGGAGTTACCGCCCGACATCGGTTCTTTCGCTCTCCTCTCTCTCCCGTCTCGTCACCCGACTCACCCCCTATCTCACTCGGTTGCCTCCACACACTGCCCCAACCCTAGACACAGCCTCCGTCGCCACCCTCGCCGCCTCTCGCGCGAGCTTTCCCTAAACCTATCATCCTCCTTCCATCGCCGGCACCGTATTGTCATCACCTCCATCGCTCGATCTTCCATTGTTGCGTTTCACGTTATTAATCGGTAATCATCCGATTCCCTTGGCTCGTTCATCAGTTCAGCATCAGTTCTGCACTTGATTCGTGTTGTTTGATGCAACATGATACCACATGATCAATTTCTTTAGTCGAATATTTATTTTATTTAATTTTATTTACTTATATAAAAGGCTCATTATATAAGGCCTTATTACCTTTTCTGTTTTTTTTCCTATTTTTAGTAGGGTTGTTACTCTGTTCGAGGGAACTTGGCTTCTATAAAGACACCCCTTTAGGACTGATTGAATTAATTTTTTGAGTGAAAAAATTATTTTCCTGTCACTAATTCTCTCTCTCTCCCTCTTGTTTCCGCCCCCCTTTTCTCTTCCCGTGCCCTAACTCTCTCCCCCGACGCCGCCCTTCCCCCTCTTTCCTCCCTCCCCGGCGCCACTCTCCCCCACGGCCCCGTGACCCACCCTCTCGCCTCTCGACCCAGCGCCCCTTGTCCCCCTCCCACGCCGCCTCCTCCTCATCCCTGCGCCTCCCCGCCACGCCGCACAACCCCGCACCACCCCTCCCTTCTCCCCACCTCCACCGCACGGCCCCTCCCCAACGCGCGCCTACAGCCCTACGACTCCACCCCGAGTGGCCGCCGCCCTTCCCACACCCATCTCTGCGTGCCTCGCCGGCCCGCCCCCCTCGTGCTTCCGCCTCTTCTCGCCCCCCTTCCAACTCTGCGGCCAACCGCCGACCTGTGCACCCTGTAGAAGAACCCTTCCGTGCCGCCGCAAGCATTCCAAGTTTCGGGAACAACGCCGACCAGGTCTGAAGCTTGCCAACTTCCCCTTGCCGGTTGTGGTATGAGCGCCTTTTCCACCATTTATTCTCCCGTATATTATTAGTTCTGTGGATTGATATATTGTTGATTTGGTTTGGTGAATTATTGAGACTCCTAGTTGTTGCAACATTGTTATATTTTTCCTAGGAGCTTTTAACTAATTGGATTGCCCTGAATTTGTGGAGTAACTCGTGCTAAACTCTAGTAATTGCTGTCATTAGTTGCTGATTTTTACGCATCGCATATCATTTTAGTTATTTTCGTCTTTAGTCCATTAGTTTCAACTTTTAGGATTGCCATTTAGTTCACCACTTGGTTAGTTTGCATCATTGTTTCACTTTGGTTTTAGTTTGTTACTCGAATCGGGTTACATAAGTTTGATTTTCTTCTTCTTCTTATTTTTATTAAAGCGTGCATAACGAATTGAAATGGGGAAGGCGAAGAAGGCCCCAAAGTTTGCAGTGATGAAGAAGATCATCAGCTCCAAAACGATCAAAAAGTTTGTTTTTTTAACCTAAATCTTTCTAATTCTCACCGGTAGGCATTCTGAGTATCGACATTTTTCTTTTTCCTTCTTACGTTCGTGTTTGCAGATACAAAGAAGAGGTGCTGAACCCCAAGAAGAAAGATCTGGAAAAGGAGAAACTCCCACGCAACGTGTATGCAATCGACAATCAGTAGTTCGAAATAAAACATGAAGTTTAGTTTACCCCATATGATATGCTTGTTATTTGCAGGCCGCAAGTGTCATCGGCTCTGTTCTTCAAGTACAATACCGCCCTGGGGCCGCCTTATCGTGTCATTGTTGATACCAACTTCATCAACTTCTCTATTCAGAACAAGGTGCTGTTGTATTTTTTTCTGCAGTATACGTGCAATTTATAATTATATGTTATTCACAGTGAAACTGCTTCTGCACACAGTCATTCTCCTTTTGAGATCTTCCCGAAGGAGTCCAAAATTGCTTGAAATTCGTTTGTGCTTCATCTTCTTTCTTTCTTTCTTTCTTTCTTTGTTGAATTTGCAATCTTCAAGAGCATGTCCAATCACCCAATTCCGGGAAGTACTTGTATTTTTTTCATATATCTCTTCTGCTTGAAAAGTAGTGCTCCACTTCTTATCATAATATGATATACAAAATGTTTCATCAGACCAATCTCCATAAACATCCTCGCATAGCTTAGCTTGGAGAAATCCAAGACATCCTAATCAATACAGATGTACTTTCCAATAGCATATTCTATGGAAGTAATTTCACCTAGATTGTGTAGTTGTGCGTTCAACCCATGCTGGAAGTTGGGTAGTTTGTAAGTTGGGTACTTTCTCTTTTAATATATTAATATATCGCATGGTGGGTCCTGTCTAGGGATGCCCACTCCCTTCTCATCTAAAAAAAGCGACCCATTCATTCTTGTATTTGAAATCCCGATTCACAATTCTGGACAATATTCCTTTCATCCTCATATCTAATCAAATTGGGATCCCTCTTATAAAAAAATGGAGAAGAAACTCGTGTGAGGTGAGGTATTTATCGCGAGGAGGAAGAGTCGTTCTCGTTAAATCCGTGATCTCGACATTTCCTTTGTTTTATATGCCGATCTTTAAACTCCTGCATAAGGTATGTCATCGGCTTGACAATATAACGAGAAGATTCTTTTGGGCGTATCTTGGCCAGGAAAGGAGAGTTGCGGAGGTTAATTGGGACATCGTTGCCAGACCGTGCAAGATGGGAGGCTCGGGAGTTCTTACAAGGCTTGCGAAGTGAACAAAGCTCTAATATCGAAATGAGTGAAGTGTATTTGGGACCCAGGGGAGGATATGGTCTGTAGTCTCTTGAGAATGATTTATGGGGCTACGATTGTTGGAGAGAATGGAGGAGCATGCCAGGGGGCGCATCAGTTTTCTGGAAGAATATTTGCGCGATAAGGAGTGAGCTCAAGCCTCTTTTGTACCTCGTGCTGGGGGACGACGACATCTTTAGATTTTGACGGATCATTGGTCAAAGACCAGTGTTCTATGCAAGAAATTTCTGATCGCATTGGCATCATGTAGGTAGGCATTAGTGGCGGATTGTAGGCCGCATTCAGAGGGAGGGAGTGGAGCCTGACTACCTATATTCAGATCGCGTTTGTCGGAGGCATGGACTGTGGACATCGGGGCTCTACTGCGGAGCTTTACTCAATTACGGGTCTCGTCTATGGTAGGGTTTGCTGGGAGTGGCACAATGCTTTCTCGGTCAAGGGGGTCTACCTACATCTTCTCTCAAGGCTAGCTCTCCTTGATCAGGAGGTGTCGTGGACTGCAATTTGATTTGGAAGACCAGGGTGCCGTTGAAAATCAAAGTTTTTGCTTGGCTATTTCGACAGGGGAGGCTCCTGACGAGGAAACTTCACGATCGCATTATTCCCAATGCTGATTTGACCTGTGCAATCTATGGTTTGGAGGAAGAAGACTTGGATCATTTTTTTAATTGTGAAGGCACATAAGACATGGCAAAGAGAGAATTGCTTGGATTGATGTTTCATGTGGCTCTTGGCTTCTAGAAATCATTTGGGGCTCTGATGTATCGAACAAAGGTAGAACAGATCGGAATCCTAGCAATCTGTTGGGCTATTTGTCTATCCAACAATGCAACGACTTTCAAAGGCATGATACATTATGTGGATAATATCCATGGCCTTAAATGTCGGCGAAATTCGACCGAAATTCGGTCGAATTTCGGTTTCGGTCCATAGCCGATATCGATACATACTGGTATATCTTTTTCCAGGATATCGACATATATCGGCCGAAATATGACCGAAATTCGGTCATGTCGACACCTTTCGGCCGAAATGACCGAAACATGGAATATATGCACATGCAGTCCTCGAATTTCGGCCGAAATTTGGTCCTTGTCGGCCACTTTTGGCCAAAATGGAAAAACAAAGTGCTGAAATGACTAAATTAAAATATGAAATGACTAAAGTTGGCTAGATTCTTTGAAATTTGGACTCACTAGGACACCTAGCTAGTATTTTAAAATACTAGCTAGGTGTCCTAGTGAGTCCAAATTTCAAAGAATCTAGCCAACTTTAGTCATTTCATATTTTAATTTAGACACCTATAAAGAAGAGCTAGCTATATTATATGGATTTCATTCATATTATATTGGTTGTAGGCCCTTCATAAAGATTCTTTGGAGGCCTATAAATGGTGGCATCCATTGCACCATTTCACCACACACACAACACAAAGAGTTGTCACAACTCACAAGCCTTCTTGCTCTCTTGCTCTCTCGTGTTTGTAAGTACTTTCCTTATAGTTTTGTTGGTAGCTAAGATTAATTCTCATTTTGTCACTGCTCTAAATATGAGTTGATTTTCGTTTTCGATGCTGAAGATATACATTACCGGTAATGATACATAATTGCCGGTAATGTGATCATTTTGTCACTGTTAATGATCGAGGATGATCGATAATGATCGGTGGGCCTCTACCGATCATTACCGGTAATGATCGAGGATGATCGATAATGATCGGTGGGCCTCTACCGATCATTACCGGTAATGATCGAGGATGATCGATAATGATCGGTGGGCCTCTACCGATCATTACCGGTAATGATCGAGGATGATCGATAATGATCGGTGGCGCCTCTACCGATCATTGCCGGTACTGATCGAGAATGATCGAGAATGATCGGGTTGCCTCTACCGAACATTACCGATAATGATTGATAATGATCGACGTTGATCGATGATGATCGGGAATGAGCAGGGAGCCTCCACCGATCACTGCCGGAAATGATCGGGGATGCTCGGGAATGAACGGTAACGATCGAAGATGATCGGAAATGATCATAATATATTACATATCAATTTTTTCATGCTCTTATCTTCATAATATCATAATATATTACATTGTTAATTTGTTAATGCTCAAGAGGTGAAGATAATGGCTTCTGACTCTGGTTCCGACTCTCAAATGGCTGGTGGAGAGATTGGATGGAAATATGCTACTGCTCCTGACGGCAACAAGTCAAAACCTCAGTGCAAATTTTGTGGGAAGATAATTGGAGGAGGGGGAATCACAAGACTGAAACAACATCTCGTTGGTGGCTACGTGAATGTGGCTAAATGCCCTACATGTCCAAAGGAGATCAGAGCTGAAGTGAAGGCTCACTTGGAAGGGAAGAGTGAGAAGAAGAAAGAAAAGGGGCGAAGAGATGAGGAGTTTAACGAATTCATGTTCCATAGAGAGTTCAATGTCTTGTCTGATTCCGATGATGATGATATCCAATACCCACAGGATATTCAAACCGAGGCTGAGAGAAATGCATATAAGGCGGCATTACGCGACTCTATGAGGAGCGAGCATGAGAGGCGGGAACTCGGTGGTCGTGGTGGCCTTGGACGTGTCGGTGGCAGTTCAAGATTCCCGATAAATATTGGATCGGGAAGCGGCAGTGGAAGTGGAAGTGGTGCAGCTATGGTGCCACCAAAGAAGAAACAAAAGGGCATAGAAGCATTTCTGAGAAGGAGCAGTTCCGGTCACTATGTTCCGAGCAAAGATCCAAAGCAAAAGACCTTAAAGGGCATGCTCGGTAATATGAGGGAGCGGGTAGGAAAGGCTGTTACAAAGTTGTTTGTTGGAGAGGGTATTCCGGCAAATGTGGCAAAGGGACCCTTCTTGCAGCACGCAATTGACGAGATTGCTGCAGCAGGAGGAGGCGTGACAGCTCCTACTCCGTACGAGATAATGAACAAGTATCTTCCCTTGGAGAAAGAGGAGATCGGTGATTATATTGCCGAATTGAAGAAGAAGTGGCCGGAGTATGGCGTGACCCTCATGTGTGATGGTTGGACTAGCTATACGAGAAAGCAAATCATCAACTTTCTCGTATATTGTGATGGAAAAACGGTATTTGTAAGGTCTGTAGATGCATCTGAGCATGTCAAGAGTCACAAGTACATACTGAAACTCTTGAAAGATGTCATAGAAGAGGTCGGTCAAGAGAACATTGTTCAAATTGTGACCGACAATGGGAGTAATTTCAAGAAGGCTGGTGAGATGAACATTGTTCAAGTAGATAAAATACTTTAGGGAGTCCTTGGGTTCTTTTGGAAGAATGGTCGCGGTTAACGGTCGCAATACTACTCTTCCAGGTGTGTATTAATGTATAATCTTGAAGTATCAAGCAGTAATATTACTTATATAGCATGACTAAAATA
The DNA here is from genome assembly GCA_037367405.1 of Ottelia alismoides. Lineage (NCBI taxonomy): Eukaryota > Viridiplantae > Streptophyta > Magnoliopsida > Alismatales > Hydrocharitaceae > Ottelia > Ottelia alismoides. The sequence continues at coordinate 123,775 of JAZKJV010003275.1, read as the reverse complement.
ATTTGTACCTTGGCTTGTAGGTGAATGGTGGATCTTGTATGGATTAGATGCACCTAATTTGCGACAAGTTGCTGTGAAGGTATTGTCGCAGACTGCGTCCGCTGGAGGATGCGAGAGAAATTGGAGCACCTTCAACCTCATCCACTCCAAAAGGCGAAATTCCTTAGGAGTACAAAAGCTACATGACCTTGTCTATATCCACTACAACCTCAGGTTGAAAATGAAGCATGCAAGGGAAGGACACGACAAGCAGGAATACATAGATCCCATCGACCTTGCATATATATTCAAGATTAAAGATGACGACGACGATGAGGAAGACGTCTTACAGAAGTGGATGGATGATAATGGCGCTCCCGTACTCGACGAGAGAGGAGGGAGACCAAATACACAGATTGCCTCGCAAATGGAGGCAAATGTCGAAGATTATATGGCTAGATCAGGGAGACATCCAGACCCAGCTGGAGGGTTGGAAAGTGATTCTGATGACTCCTCCTCCAGGTCTAAATCAAAATCCAAATCAGGTGGTAGTGGAGGTGTTGCTCCAGCAGAAGATGAAGGGGCGACATCTGGTGGAGGTGCTACTGGATCTGGATTTGAAGGAATGCATGCTGGACTTTCTGCAGGACCTCTACAAGAATACACAGGCTATCGTACAAATGTACATGGTCAATATATTGCAAGTCCTAATCGAGAGTCATCTGCAGAGCAAATGGATTACTGTCCATACCCCTCGTACCCGCACCTTCGGGGACATGTCCAAGATGACACCATTATGGAAGATCTCATATCTTCGGTGGGATCATTGAGTATGGATGTTGGAGATTCAATATTTGCTGGCGGGACAACTTCAAGCCCCTTCAGTGGATATGGATCTCAAGGGCAACAAAATGATGCATATGATGTTTTCCCTCCCGGATATGGGCTATATGGCTATAGCAGTGGTACTTATGGGGTATTTCCGGGAAATCAACAACAATATACCAATACCTCTTCCCAATCCCAGATTGGCGCTGGATCAGGATATGGTATATTTCCAGATTATTACCCTGCAGTACCTCCATCTCAACCCCTTCAGATGGCTTCTCCTCCTGCGGCTCCTGCTCCATCTTCTTCATCTCGAGGTTCTCACGTTGCATCCTCCTCGCGTCGACCTCCGCGTGATTCTGCGGCTTCTGCCTCTTCGGGTGACAGGTATCCTAGGATTGGCTTCCTTGCACACGTGACTGAGCATGAATACAAGGAGTATTTAATGGACTACAAAACCATGTACTCCTATATGACATGGGAGGATTACGTGGAATATAGGGACACCATCAGGTCACGTTATGGAGGAAGGGATCATACAGGATACATGGATCCACCTCGGAATTCTTGGTTTGGATGATTAAATGCCATTCCTACTCTCCCAGATAAATAAATGTGGTACTAGACTACTAGTAGTAGTAAGATAGTGCATCTGTCTATGCACATTATGTGATTGGAATTTCATGTGTCATGTTACGTAGTTTTGTGGTTGTGGACTTGTATAATAATAAGATGAATATATGATATTTCAATTTGAAAGGCATCTATGCATATAAAATCATTTCTTTTCTTTACTTCTTCAAAATTAATATTATCATATGTTCCAAAATTTGATTCCAGCCAATCACCGATATGGTGACCGAAACCGATATTTCAGTCCTTGATCATGAAAACATCTTATTATTATAGTAAAAACTTCTATTTCTATCTCAAAGAATGCTTGACCAACATCAGAAATCTTAATTTTATAAAAAATTGAGATTTCAAGTCATTTCCAGAATTTCCGGCCATTTCACCGAAATTCCAGCCAGTCTCCGAAATGGTGATCAAAACCGATATTTAAGGCCTTTATCATGAAAACAACTTATTATTATAATAAAAATGTGTATTTCTAACTCATTTAATGATTTACCAACATCAGAAATCCTAATTTCGTAAAAAAATTGAGATTTCAAGTCATTTCCTGAATTTCCGGCCATTTCACCGAAATTCCACCGAAATTCCACCGAAATTCCTTTTCCGGGGTTACCGAAACGAAACCGAAATCCGACATTTGAGGCCTTGATAATATCATTGTACATGCGTACAATGCATCACCTTTGTAATTGATGTTTTGTACATATGCAATCTTATGCTAATCAATAAACAGAGTTTCTCTTGGGTGGTCACCATCTAAAGGTGATTCAACCTTTTCATTTCAAAAAACCCCTCATAACTAATCAACAAGTGCCTCGTATCCAGTGCATTTAAAAAAGATCTCACCCAACTGCTCCATTAAAATCTCTTGAAAATTGGGAGACCACCTTGAGTTCTGGAACATGGTTACCATACTCAAGAGGGAAAGTTCTTGTAAATTCTTGATTGCATCTTCCAAGAATTAAATAACATATATGCCATCACCATTTATAACAAATGATACACAGGCAAGGGTTCCCCAAAAGAAAGAGCCGACTTTGAACTTGTCATTGTCACAATATAAGAGATTTTCCTTCCCTTTCCAATCTCACTGGCTTTGTTGACATTTCCTTCTGAATAGAATGCTTCCTCAATTCCTTTTCCCCAAGTTGAATGGGAGTTAGCAGTGGAAAACTTTCCTTTTTCCATGTCAAGATCATCTTGTTTCAACACATCTTTGTGAGCACGTCTTCTCATGCATTACTTCCTACACCTCGAGTGCACCATATTGTGATCCTCCTTTGTGTTCTACAGCTGCAGGCATTTTATTTAACACCTTAAGCACATCATTGCTTGATATCTAACATCTTGTATTTGACTTGTTTTCTATTACCCAAAATAAATAAATAAATGTACTAAGCCTTCTCCCACTACAAGTAGGGTCGGCTACATGGATTCTTGCTCAAATCCATGTTGAAAGTGCTCTCAATGGTTTAGGGGATGTGGATCTTGCAAAAGATTGTAGACTTAGTTGGAGGGTTCAATCATTGTCAAGGAGGGTGGAGATATTTTAGTGATATTCGCGAGGGAGGATGATGTCTTTAAGGCATGGATCAAGATATTGCGATATATCGGTATCGACCTAGTGGCAATATTTCGGTGAAGCAGCCGATATCCATGTCCTTTTCGATCTAGCTTCACAAATTGTGCATCAAAATGTGCGTGAAAGATCATATCGACACCATGTCGATATGATGTCAAAATCGATATTTAAAAATTAAAACCTTGCTTTTAGGGCACACTTTATCTCGAGAAATGCCATATTTTGTCCCATTTGTGGTGTTAATGTTGAGGGCTTGGACTATTTGTTCTTTCGTTGCACTAGTGCTAGCGAGGTCTTAAAGGGGGATTGGTGTGATTTGAAGCGGACAAGTCCTCAACGAGTTTAGTGGCACAATACACCATACAAGAGAGCTAAGCCGTTTATTGTTATGTGCGCCATTTGGCTAACAAGGAATACCCTTACATTCGAGAGAAGAGGCATTATGTTGAGATTATCATTGCGCATATGCGTATCCGTGTTGAATCTTGGTCAAAATTCTTAGTACTTTCCACGTTAGTTTAAATAGAGCTTCTGTAACAATGGTGAAATCTTCTATTTCTCAAAAAATGTGTACTAGTTTTGATCAACAACTCCAAAAGAGATTCGTCACCCTTCTCAGGTTTTGAATATGTCATATTATATTTTTATTATTATGTAGTTAATAGTTTATACCGCTTCTTCACTACGTTAAAGACCATTGTTGCTGGTACTCATGATTCCTAATCAATATTTATCATACTTTGACATTTTTGGGGATGTTAAATTTGTTCCAAGGTTTTAAATCTCGATTTCATTTCATTTCGAGATTGCAAAAAAGTGAAATAATTTCGAAATCTCGACGAAACTTCGCCAATTTCGGCCTAGATTTGTGAAGGAAGCGTCAATATCGAGATTTCGATTTCTGTTTCGATGGAGTGTCGAAATCGAAATTTCACAAAATTTGAAACACTGATTTTGATTTGTTCACAACATTCTTGTTTTCTGAACCTATTCCTCTCGTCGGTAGTCATAGTTTGATGTTTTTCGGTAGGTAAATTGTTTCACCTTCTTGTTTTGGCATCTTTTCTCATTCCTTTCGAATCACAACGATACATTATGCCATTCCGGGTCGAATATTTGAGGCAGATCTCTTAGGCAGTTATGAGGTTTGTGGCAGATGTGGGTCATTGGTTGGACCTAATAACCATATGCTTGATTTGGCTGTTATGAATAAATTTCATTTGGCCCTTTTGGGCTACCCATGTTTTGATGGGGCATGTTGAGGGAAGTTTTAATGTGGTACTTATTAAACTCATTGCGAGGTATAATTTACTAGTTGCCTTTTAACCCGCTATTGCTTGGCATGCTAGTATACCATGGTATGGATGCGGTCGAAGATGACTCATGTTTAGAGCAAAGACTTGGATGATTCGAGTATGCGCTGTGTTGTCACTTAACTGTCTTCAACTGCTTTCTCTATCTGGGGGTCATGGACCTCATCTAAGTTATGTAGAGAATTCCACCAGCATTAAGAATCTTCCAAAGACCCCACTGGTTGTTGGGGATTTGCTAGAAGTGATGGTCTTTATCTGTGAGAAAATAAGTGGAGTGTGCCATTATGGGGGGATGCACTCAGTTGAGAGTTGATATGCAGTGAGATACGGGGAGATGCACTCAGTTGGAAGTTGATACGCAGTGAGGCGGCAATTGTTGGAGAGGTGTGATGAAGACTTCTGAGCTATCTTGTTAAAAGAGGATTCCCCTGTGAACAAGGAGCTATGGACGTTCCACACATGTGTTGCAAAAGATGCTGGGGTTGTATGCCCAATAGGATTACGATCGGTCAATTTATGAAGATTACTATGTAGATTGTTGGATGTCTGGGGGACCCTGAAAAAGAAGATGGTTGGTGGTTTTATGGTGACTTGGCATCATGAAATTGTTTTTCTACATGAAACAAAATTGGGCAGATGGATTGATTGGTTGTAGAAGTTCACGGGAACACAATGTATATCAATCTCATAGTTTCAGATGCAACGGGTAGTGTTGGGGGTTTACTTATGTTGTGGAATAGTGAATTATTTCACTGAATGGTGATCTGGTTGGACGCCACCACATCATTTTTGTTGCTCTGAAGTAGTTGGCTGATGGTGTAATAGTGTTGGTGCCATGTGTTTATGGATCCACGGGTACTCTTCAGCATTGTGAAGTGTAAGATGATCTGCGGTTGGCTTGGGCAGTCTTCCTTATCACCCCTTCATTGATTGTTAACGATTTCAATATCAGCAATCTGAGTGGTGAGAATGCACATGCATGGGTGTCTTGATCCGTGCTCAATCGAGTTTGCTATTAAGGTTCACGAGTTTTGTATTGAGTTGTTGAATGCTCTGGATTGTAGGTACACTTGGTGGAATTTTGGGTGTTGCTCTTGTCTTTATAGTTTCTTGTCTTCATCCGAGATGTTGAAGGGGGTGCACCCACGGCCCATCTCCCATTTCGAGAAGGCCTAGCTTTTGGAGGATGTGTTTTGAGAGATTGTGGCAAGACAATTGTCTTCTTTTCAGTATGATGGCTCGACTATGGTGTGGGTCATCCTCAATTTGGCTTTATTGAGAAAGACATTGATTGAGTTCAAGAAGCAGCTGCATAGGTGTCAAGAGGCACACAAGTCTATTTCTCAGCTTGATGTCCTGGAAAATGATCGTGATCTCTCTAGGGAGGAGCTTAATGAGCGTACGAGAATGTAGAAGATAATTCAAGAGGAGGATAAGAAGATCAAGGTTGAATGGATGCAATGCTATTGACAGATGTGTCTTAAGGACGACGATGTTGATACCAAGTTCTTCCATGCTATGGCAAATGGGTGAACATGATCTCATTGATTCACTTATGGCGGATGACAACATGGTGGAGGGTAATAAAAGGCATGCATGGTATTTTTGCACCATTTTTCTAGCTTTGAACATGAGCAAGAGTGGTGAATGGAGGTGATTGGGGACTAGTGCGAGTCTCTTGCAAAAGAACCATGCAGAATGTCTGATCTAGAGATTTGTGTAGGATGAGGTTACGACAGAAGTCCATAGGGTAAAAACTGGTGCATCCTTATCTTGTTTCTATTCTTTTGAGAGTTCTGGGTTGTGGTGCAAGAATTCCATATGTAGAACTACATGTTTTATTTTATTAACATGGTCCTTATCTTATTATTCCAAAGGACATTTCTGAACATGTGGAGGACTTCACGCCCATTTCATTGTCTAACATGGTGTATCCCTCATGTTTTGATGACATAGATTCCATATAGGCATATGGTGGATAGTCTTGTGATGGTACCTGAGATGGTGGTTGAGTGAAAGAGGTGACATGTGAAAGGGAAGTGAAAGGGTTGCTTTGGAAGGTTTACTTCTCCAAAGCTTGTGACTGTGAACTGACAGTTTATTTGGACCACTCTTATTAGGAGAAGGATTCGTGGAGTTTGGATTGCTTAGATGAAATGGATTATCACCATTGCATCCTACTTTATTATGGTGAATGGTAGCTTGGAGGGAGTTTTTTTAAACATCAACAGAGGGTTGTACAAGTGTGCCATCTCGACCTTCTTTTTTTGTGATTGTGGCCAACACTTCAGCATGCTTGGTTGGGCTTGCAGTAGTTACTTGCGGTTATATGATTGATATCTCTGTTCCAGTGCTCCTATATGTGGATGATCCTATTATTATCATCGAGGGTAGTATTGTTGGTGCCAAAGGAATTCCATCAGTGCTAGATATCTTTGGGGAACGCTCTGATCTTTGTGTCAGCCAGGTAAAGTTTGATTGCATCCTGTTTGGTTTCTCCGAGGTGGAGATTACTGAATGTGGTCGGTCATGGAAGGCCGTATCGATATCGATATTGTTTCGATATCGTATCGATACGATATTTCGACGATATATCGACGATATATCGTCGAAATATCGCCAATATCGACGAGCCTTTGTGATGAAAATGCATGAAAATCGGGATATATCGTCATATCGGTGTCCATATCGATCCCATGTCGATATCGATATATCGGCGATATATCGCCGATATATCGCGATATTTCCTTCCATGCTAGATATATATCATGGAAGGAAATATCGCGATACAACCCACAAGATGTGGCGATATATGGAAGGAAATATGGAAGGAAAATAGAATAGATGAAATTGTCACAAACTACAAAAAATGAAGAAGGAAGTAAAGAAGGCTATAAGTGAAGCTAAATCAAAAGCTTATGAAGTTTTGTACAAAAATCTCAACTCTAAGGAGGGCCATAAGGATACATTCTAGTTGGCTATAGCAAGAGAAAGAAAGATCAAAAACCTTTCTCAAGTGAGCTGCATTAAGGATGATGGTCACGCGCTTGTTACTTTGAAGGATATAGAGACTAGATGGCAACAATACTTCCATAAGCTTTTCATTGGGGAAGGAAATAGAGAGATCACTTTGGGAGATCTAGCGAGTAGTGAAAGTTATTCGAATCGTGCAAGCTGTAGACGAATACAAAGGAAGGAAGTGGATGGGTTTTTGAAGGTTATGAGATTTGGGATAGGTGTAAGACCTGATGACATTCCTACAGAAGTTTGGAGAGTTTTAAGCGAGCGTGGTTTGACTTGGCTCACAAATTTATTCAATGTTATTTGGCAAAGCAAGAAAATATCTGAAGATTGGAGGAGGAGCAATGTGGCGCCTCTTTTAAGAACAAATGAGATATATAAACTTTGTTCAAATTACAGAGGTATCAAGCCGATGAGTCACATTATGAAAATTTGAGAACGTGTGATCGGAAGAAGGTTGAGCCAAGTTTTTAAAATAAAAGAAAACCAATTCGGATTTATGCCAGGTCGTTCAACTATTGAAGCCGTTCATTTGTTGAGGAGAACAATGCAGATTTACAGAGCTAAAAGGAAGAACTTCCATATGATTTTTATTGATTTGGAGAAGGCTTATGATTATGTTCCACGAGAGATTTTGTGGAGAGTTTTGGAGAAGTGAGAAGAGAGAAGTACTTGTTCTATACATTAACCTCATAAAAGATATGTATGAGAGGCCTTCATCTTGTGTAAGGATACAATCTGAGAAGACCGACTATTTTGACATCAACATTGGTCTGCATCAAGGTTTAGTTTTGAGTCCATTCATTTTTACTTTGATTATGGATGAATTGACAAGTCACATCCAGGATGAGATACCTTGGTGTATGTTATTCGCTGATGACATTGTGTTGATTGATGAGACTGGAGATGAAGTATATGAGAAGCTTGAGGTCTGGAGACATGCATCGACGACTAAAGGATTTCGTATAAGTAGGGTTTAAGACTGCATATATGGAGTGCACTTTTGATGGAAGCAATTGTGAAGGAATCGATGCGAAGAACAGTGACGATAACATTTAGAAGAAAGATTTTTAGATACTTGGGATCTATTTTTCAACATGATGGAAAAATTGATGGAGATGTTACTAATTGAATAAATGCAGGTTGGTTAAAGTGGAGTGGAGTCGTGATTAAAAAATTCCTTTGAAAATCAAAGGAAAGTTTTACAAAGCAGTCGTCAGACCTGCTATGCTCTGTGGATGTGAATGTTGGCATGTGAACCATAGACATGTGCAGAGAATGACAGTAGCAGAAATGAAAATGCTAAGGAGGATGCGTGAACACTGGACACATACACGTAAAGATCGGATTCAGAATGATGCAATCAGAAGGAAATTTGGTGTAGCTCCGATCGAGGATAAGATGTGAGAAAACCGCTTAAGATGGTTTGACCATTCACACAGGAGGTCAGCTGATGCACCGGTGATGAGATGCGAGTTTTGGAATGTTGAGCCGGCTAAGAAAGGGTGAGGAAGGACCAAGAAGTGTTGGGATGAGACTATATGCTATACGAAGGGATCTTATTTTTTGGATCTAAGCCCAAGAATAACCTAAGATAGATCTAAATGGAGGCAAAGAATCCATGTAGCTGACCTTACTTAATGTGGGAAAATCTTTTGTTGTTGTTGTTGTCTACTCGACTTCTTCCTTGTGGGGTTGCCACAATATTGAGACAGTTATGTGGAGATTGTTTTTGGTGTAATTCCTACACCTGCGGGGATAGTTTTTGGAGTAATTATGATGGCTTGTCAGGTGGGTTCTCACTGGGCTTGGGATTCTGTTATGTTGCCAGAAGCTAAGAGAGGTTTATAGTTCCATGACTTGAGGAGATGAATAATGCGCTTTTAGCAAAGTGGGATTCTGGACGCTGGGCAAGTAAGGGGGGATTTATTATGTAGACTAGTAAGAGGCATTTATAATTTCCGTTCCAAATTTCCTCTTTCTCCGTGGGAGGTTGCTTCCAGTGCATCTGTTTGGAAGGGCATTTATTCTTCCGTACATGAGATGTGCTCCCATATGTGTTTGGTCCTTGCTGATAGTTGCTCCTTCAGATTTTGGACTGATAGCTGGCTAGGTGCTGATCCTCTTTGCATTAAATACCCGAAGCTGTCTCACTTGCTACTGACCATGATATACGTGTCTCAAAGGTGTGGTCTAGCAGTGCTTGGTTGCTATTGTTTTGTGCAACTTTTTCTGAGCAATGTCTAGATGAGTTTCTGAAGATGCTTGATCTTGGTCATGTTGAGAGACCTTTTGGATATAGAGATCATTGGGGCTGGTGGTAGGGTGAGTTCTTGGTTAAGAATGCATACATGGCTCTTTCTGATGTTACCATTTGTGATTCTCTTGATCTTCAGCCGAGTGCAGGCTTATCTGGTATTCCAGGGCTCCTCTTCGTGCGGATATTTTTCTGGCTGCTAAGGCTGTATCCTTTGATGACTAAGACTTGTAATGACAAGTTTGTGCTGGATGTTGATGTGGATTGTCCTCTTTGTGACGGCAATCATGAGGATCTTGGGCATATGTTCACCAATTGTGATAGAGTTTATTTGGAAAGAGGCGTTCATTCCTTTTGGAGCATTTTGGGTCTCTCTTAACGCGAGTCAGTTTAGGCCGGTAACGGAACATCTGAAGCCATTGGCATGCATAAGGGTCATTTGGCTAGTCCGCAATGGTGTTTTCTTTCATGATGAGAATATTATATTTAAAAACATCGCACTTCATGCCAGAACTTGCCTTTACATGTAATCTGTTTTAAAGATCTTTGGTAATATAATTTGTGGGTGTGTGCTACCTTGAGCTCACACTCTTAATCATAAAAATATCAACCATAGTTTTCTTATGAGATTTTTACCCGACAGACCCTATAATCTTTGTCAATTACCTCTACGACCTTTGAAAATACGTAGTTCCTCCCTTGCCCCCGTAAACTTGCTCCATCTTACCCCATAAACCCTACCGTTAAATTGACACATCTAAAATTAACTTCCTTGGATTAAGAGTGGGTTAATGTAACCAATCACGATCTGGCGGCTAGAATTAACCTGGAGAAAAAAAGGATGGAGGACTCGAGCAGGGAGGCGGGGGAGGGCTCGAGCAGGAGATGCGGCCGGGCCAGGGTGGTGGTGGTGGGGGGGGGGGGGGCTCCGGACCTAGGGCAAGGGGTGGGGTGGGGGACCCTGGGGGTGGCGCAGGTGGCAGGGGAGCTGGGGAGGCGTGGGTGGCGGGAGCCTGTGGAGGTGCGGGTGGCGGGCGGGCCTGGGGAGGCGCGGGTGGCGGGGGGCCTAGAGAGGCGCGTGTGGCCGGCGGGCGCGAGCAGGGGACCCGCGGGGTGGGGGGGAGGCGCGGGTGGCGGGGGGCCTGGAGAGGCGCGTGTGGCTGGCGGACGCGAGCAGGGGACCTGCGGGGTGGGTGGGAGGCCTGGGGAGGCGGCACGGGTGGCAGGGCGGCTGGAGAGGTGCGTGTGGCCGACGAGCGCAAGCAGGGGACCCGCAGGGTGGGGGGGAGTTCTGGGGAGGCGGCGCGGGTGGCGGGGGCCCGGGAAGGCACGGGTGGCGAGGGGGCTCGAGCAGGGGACCCCACAGGGTGGGCTGGGGAGGTGGCGCGGGTGGCTGAAGCTTGGGGAGGCGCAGGTGTCGGGGGAGCTTGAGTAGGGGACCCGCGGGTAGGGATGAGCATGGGTCGGGTTGGGCCGGGCCCTGAAGGGCCCAGGCCCAAGCCCATTTAAAATTTTGGGCCTTGGGCCGGGCCCAAAGACCGCGTTTTTTCATTTTTGGCGGCCCAAGCCCAAGCCTTGCCCAATTTTCATGGGCCGGGCTTGGGCTGGGCCGGCCCATATAAATATGCATGCATATAATGGTTCAACACCTTTGATTTGTGTATGTCGTCTATCTTTATATTTTGCAAGAGGCCTCAAGTTAGATAAAAAATCTATTAAAGAAACTACATTTCCAAAAATATAGATGTGTCGCAGAGTCGCAGGGTGTTATCAAGGCATAATTAACCAAAGAAAATGAGCATGATCATAATAAAAGAAATCATATTACCTCCATGCACAACATAGCAAGGCTCAATACTAGCTTTTTCCCTCGCATATTAATTGTTCCTCCGAGTAATCAAATACCCTCAAGTTACCCACAAGAGGCATTGAGTAAATCAAACTCCCAAAAATGAGGGCGCCTGACCTCACAATCAGATCGGAAAGCTTTCACAAAATGTTTTTTCAAAGTTTATGTAGTATACCGTTTCTCCCTACAGAAGGCATACCAGATGGTATATGTTAATAACTTAATATAAACCCAGATCAGAAAATCAGAACCACATATAGAATATTCTTTAAAAAAATTATATCCATGAAAATATGCAGAAATTTGTTCCATAAGATATGCTGCAGTATATATTTTACTCTTGCAGTATAGAGAGATCCTATAACTTGCAGTATAACATGAATCTTGCAGTATATCTTTTACTCTTGCAGTATAGAGAGATCCTACAACTTGTTATAAATCCTACAACTATTAATCTCGTACTTTTGCTTAGCTTTTACTCCTATAACATCAATCTCCTAACGTGTTTACATTAATCTTGCAATATAAATCTTGCAGCATATTTATGCGTATATAAAGACAAACTTCGGTCAGGATTTTCGAATTTTGTTTGAAGAAGGAAATAATGGCTGAGAATGCTAAAACTCAAAAGAGCACTCGTGTAAGAGATGCAACCTTGCTATGTAAGGAGAAGATGACGAAGCAGAGAGGTGGCTCGCAGCAGAGAGGTGGCTCGCAGCAGAGAGGCAGAGGCCTTGAAGCCACGAACTAGGCCGTGCATACAATAGAGATGCAGAGACCGTGGCCCGCAGAGCCATGCGAGGAGTAGGTGCAGCACGCTTGTAGCCCGAAGGGTGTGCCGTGTGCGGAGGAGAGGAGACACGAGTCCCACGACAACGGCGACTGGCTGGAACTTGGAGGGTTAGGGTTAGGAAATTTGGAGGGGTGTGTGACGTGCATTGTACGAATCGTGCGTGTGGTGTGGGTTCGATGCGGGCTTAATCGTGAATGTGTTCTGTCTATTTAGAAGAGGAGGGGAGTATGGGCGAGTGGAACTGGTACGATATGCGGGCTTTAATCGGGCCGGGTACACGGGCTTTGTATCGGGCCATCAATCGGGCCGGGATTTCGGGCTAAGCGGGCTGGGCCGACCCAAGCCCGAGCCCGGCCCAAAATAGTTCTGGGCCTAGATATGTGGCCCAAGCCCGGCCCAATACTAACTTGGGCTTGGGCCGGGCCGGGCTTTTTGGGCTGGGCTTCGGGCTGGCCGGGCCGGCCCAGCCCAATGCTCATCCTTACCTGCGGGGTGTTGGAGGAGGGGGGGGCTGGGGAGGCGCCGCGGGTGGCCGAGGCCTTGGAAAGCACGGGTGGTAGGGGGCTCGAGCAGAGGGGGAGGGTTGGGCTGGGGAGGCGGCGGAGGCGGCGGGAGGGCTCGGGCATGGGACCCGCGGGGTGGGGGGTGGCACTTTTAGTAAATTTGATGAATGAAATGGGTATAATGTGAAACAAGATAACAGAATCTGGTTAAGTTTAACGGTTAAATGGATGACGGTTAACCACAGGGTCTGCAGGGTAAAGGTTAACAAGTTTACAGGGGCGAGGGAGGAATTACGTAGTTTCAAAGGTCGTAGAGGTAATTGACAAAGATTATAGGGTCTGTCGGGTAAAAATCCCTTTTCTTATTGATTATTCTAAAAGGGATTAGGTATACATGCATCCTTCTAAAACTAGATTCAGCCACTTGCTTAACTGCATAATATTCAAACAAGCACCATCATCATTTCGGATGCATATGATCTTTTGTTTATAATACACTCTATCATTACTTCTCAGTTCTCATGACCCGTGAATATTATGTTGCTGGAATTGCATATTACAACTAATAATGTTTATATGGCTAGTTCTTCTACCTGTAAATGACATCCCCATCTCATAGCCAATGCTACCCCTTTCAATGGACTGCCATCTTATACTTCTAATAGTGGATTCAATGTTCCGTATCTTATTTAGCTTTCGTCATTTTCGGTATCTGTAATATCATATCCCTTCATTTCTGAAGAATTAGGTCTACTTAAACATTTGTTTAATTTGGTGTTTGATGACATTTGCAGTTGGATTTGGAGAAAGCAATGATGGAGTGCCTATATGCAAAATGTAAGTTCAGGAAAAGTTTCCTAGCAATTACATTTTACTGATTTTGCAATCAATTATGTGGTGTTGTTTTGATCTCATTATCATTCTTACCCTGACCTTTTTTCTATTTGAGAATAAAGGTACTCCTTGCATCACGGATTGTGTCATGGCTGAGCTTGAGAAACTAGGCCAGAAGTACCGTGTGGCTCTCAGGTACTTCTTTATCAAGCTTAGGAAAAAATCGCCATTAGTAATATTTTATCAAATTTAAGTTGTTCACTATCAGTGTTTACTTAACTCTTGTTCTGTTTTCCCGCAAATAGCTCCAGGAAGATTATTCTTTTTCTATTTTGCAGGATCGCAAAGGACCCACGATTTGACAGACTTCCTTGCACTCACAAGGGAACTTATGCAGATGACTGTATTGTTGATAGAGTTACTCAGGTACCATTATGCGCTTTTTTTTACTTGATTGCGGCAGATAACAGTGCTTCTCAATGTCTTTGGTAGTATTACCATCATAATACCACCATGTTTGCACAATTGCACTGTGGTAATTTCGATACTGAAATAAGTTGTAGATCGAAATCCTTTTAGTTGGATATATGCCTGCCTAAATGTTGGGGGTAAAATTACCATTCTTATATTCTCTTAAACAGGCAGTACATGTTATCATTCATAAAACAAAACTTCCACATGATTCTGAGGAAAACATGAAGGGAGGGGTCATGTTTAGCGTGAGAGGTGCTTATCAGCTGGATCTGAGTTTAGCAAAATGGATAGGAGTTTTCTCTGGTCCAATCCAATCCATTCGATAACCTAAACCAATTCGATCCATTTCGGTGGCTTACAAATTAGCTTGGATTGGATAGGATTTCTAAGACCAGAATCACTTTTTACTTAACAGATTGCTTGTATCTTTCTTTACTAAAGGTATAGTATCTTGTTTTTCCTCTATATTTTATGCAAACAAGTTACATAACTTAAAAAATAAACATGAAAAAAGATTGTGTGTTTAATGTGTAAACATGGATTAGTTTGAATAACCTTTAAAATATACGTAAAATGGATGCCATAGATGCAAATAGAAACATGAAGCCCGAGGTTGGAGAGGGTTTCTGTAGTGTGGATTGGGTAATGCGTTGTTGCTAGGTTGCACATTCTTTTAGACTGCATCGCCAAATGACATTGTCCTCGCAAGGGTATGGACAGAGGGATGTCCATTAAGTTTGCCACCGCTGTAAGAACATTACTGGGATTAGGTTACAGGTAGGACACGCTTTTAGAGAACTTTATCCGGAAAGAGATTGTTTTTTCTGAGGCAAAAAAATGTGAAACATGCAAAGGTCTCCGCCCCAATGGAAAGGGATTGTTGGGGGTGAGAGGTGTCAGTTATGGACTAATGATTAGAGGGGGCAAATGGAATGAGCAGAAGTGGAGGATGCCTGAGATTTACTGGACTTTGGTAGTTATGGATCGATCTCGGTCAAGAAATTGATGTGACTTGTGAAGTACGATTATGAGAAAATAATCAAGTTAGAACCGTACAGGATATCAATACTCTAAATCTTCTTGATATTGTAACCTATGTACTAGTAGTTTTTTAATCTGGCCTGTTATGCATTAAAAAGATATATGCAAACTATTCAGGAATAAATTATGAATAATCAGCCGGTGATACATTACTCAGTATTTATTGAACCATATTGGAAGTACGCTATGGTCCAATCTTTTTCGTTAATGCATTTGTAAAACCTTGTCCCTACTGATCCATTGAGGTGACCAGATCAATCCGATCCAGTAATGGTGGAGTGGATCTGATTACAAATTTTATTCATTCTGTGTGCACCTCTACTTAGCCTTTATGAATCCGAAAAAACATAAATGCAAAGGGAACATCCCTAAACTTGCATCAGATTGGGCATTGGTATTTGTTCACGTTGAGTTGAAAGCCAGCAAGGTTATATGAAATGCTTACACTAGGCACCGAAATTGCTCTATTCATTATGTAACTATAACAGTTATGAAAGAAATTGAGAGCAGAATAGGTGGTAGATGGATTACTAATAAAGTTCTTGGAGTGTGCACCACCTCAGGTGCACCCCCATTTTCCCTTCAAAAATCATGTTACATCTTTCGTCCCAAACCAAATGAATATTTGTGGTTCTAGCTTAGCAAACATTTATACAGAAGCATATGCAAAAATAGATGAAAGAATATTGTAGTGGATAAAGAAAAAGGATGGATAGACTACACCCTGTGGTGCTGTTTTGACAGTGTCGTTGCAGCATGGCCAGGTTGTTTTAAAGAGTGAGTGCATATGTTGAGAATTTTGTGGCATCAGTTTCAAACTTCGGGGTTGAATTCACATGATTCTTGTAGCTGGCTTTGTATTTTTTCCCTTTGATTATTAACATGGAGGGATTGCTTCAAAGTTACACGGAAAGATTACTATAACCTATAGTAGTTGTCCTCGTAGTCTAAAAAATGGGTTGGATGGGGACTTAAACATCATATTTAATGGGATATTTACACCCATAACCCTGAGTAGTTTCGTAATTACCCCAGAAACTCTCCATAATCACGAATTACACCCATGACCTCGAGTCATTCTTAACTCTTACGTAGCATACCCTAGGTAGTTTCTTAGAATCTTAATTACGCACATAACTCTGAGGAGTACCTTCCATCCGTTTCTCCGTTAAGTATGACGGAATCCGTTATATAATACACTTTTGAGTTCACCTTATTTACAAGGGATACCACTCCTTTCCTTCCCTCTTTCTTCGACCTCCATCACCTCCCACTTCATCTTCCTCCATCTCAATGTGTCGTTGCTGCTACTGATCGCGCAAGGTGTGGCTGCTCGCGCGAGGGAAGAAGAAAGGGAGGAGGAGCATCTCTTGCAGCTTGTGTGACGGAAGGGGAAGGGCTGCTGGTGCTGCAGCTTGCTCAAGGGGAGGGGAATGCGGAGGGAGGGGGAAGGGGAGGAGCAGCAACAGCTGCTGCTCACACGACGAGAGGGGAAGGGTGCTGGTGCGGTTGCTTGCGTGAGGGGAGAGGAAGGGGAGGAGCAGCAGCTGCTGCTCGCATGACGGGAGGGAAGGACTGGTGCGGCTGCTCGAACGAGGGGAGAGGAAGGGGAGGAGTAGCAACTCATGCTGCTCGTGCGATGGGAGGGGAAGGGCTGGTGCAGCTGCTCGAGCAAGGGGAGTGGAATGGGAGAAGGAGCATCTCCTGCTGCTCACGCGACGGGAGGGGAAGGGTCGATGGTGCTGTAGCTCGCGGGAGGGGAGGGGAAGACGGAGGGAGGGGTGCTGGTGTGGCTGCTCGCGTGACGACGGCTGGCTTGGAGGAGGGGGGAGGTGGAGGAGGGGTGGCGGTAGCGGCTGGCCTGAAGGAGTGGGGTGACGCCAGTTGGCCTCGAGGAGGGGGTGCAACGGCGGCTGGCCTGGAGGAGGGAGGCAGCGACAGTTGGCCTCGAGAAGGGGGGCGGGTGGGAGAAGGGGTGTTTTTTTTTCTTTTCTTTTTGGTTTAATTTTACTAGTTAGATCGAGGATGGGTTATGATGCGGATCGAAAACGGCGACGGCGAATAAAATAATAATATATTTTGGGTGGATTTTGGTGGAAGAAATAGAAGAGTTGAGAAGAGAAATTGGAGGGGTTGAGAGAAAGAAAAACTCGTCGGAACGGGGGGTTTGGAGAAGAAGACCGCGGAGATCGCGTGGAGGGAGAAGGGAGAGAGAGAGAGGGAAAGAGATAACAATCTCAATTTTTAATTCATAACTGACTCCCTAAAACTGATGGACTACCCTCTCTTTATATAGGAGAGAGGGTTTACAAAAATAGTAAATAATCAAATTACAACTAATTTAACCCTAATTGACCTCTAACTAACTTAATTGGACTCTAATTATTTAATTGACCAACAATTATAATTAAATTCTACGAAATCAACGTTGAGATCACATGCGATCTCAATTATTCAATTAGACCCAAAAAACGTAAATAAAATTGATAATTATCTAATTAAATAAATGTGGCCCCATAATTTGGGGTCACGCTGCATCAACTCTCCACCGCTTTAATAAATTCGGCTCCTGACGAATTGCGTGAACTGTAGGCTTGGAGGATGATTCGGCGCATTCCGTCGTCTTTTGGAAGAACTGATGCGGAGCGAACGGTGGAATCCATGTGCGGGCGAGAAAGGCGCGGCTGTCGTGGGTGAAGAACATATGCGGTGCGCACGGCGGCGTCGTCTTGATCGTTGTCTTCTTCCCATGATGCTCAAAAAATTGGTGTGGCATGGAGCATATGGTCCTTGGAGAAGCCATAATGAAGCAATGGCACAAGGAGAGGAGAAGAGGAGATGTGACTAAGGAATGAAGCCATGGGGTCCTTATATAGGAAAAACCCAAGGCTCTAGTCCTATTTGGATAAGGAGGGACCCTTGATTTCCCAATTTCAGCCCTGTTCTTTAAAGATTTCGGCCGCCAGGGGTGTGGCCGCAATTTTCGCACCTCTTTATTTTGCTCTCTTTTCATAATGTTCTGGGCCTTTCTGTAAATAAAGAACTTAGGGAAATTTTTTCTGCAATTTTTCCAATTTAGTTTCCATCTCCACAATCCATGGGATGGGCCTCCCGTGACATCCGCTCCTTTCGTTAGGGTTGCCCGTGGGAGACGCGGTATGAGGGGGCGGCAGGAGCCGCTCGAGGTCTCGCGGCGGCGGTGCGGGGAGAGTCTGGAGGATGGGGGTGCACGGGGCGAGTGGCGGCGTGGCGACTGGCGCAGAAGGGTAGGCGGTATGGAGGGGTTCGCGGGGAGGGGTAACGTGCGGGATGGAGGCGCAGGGGTTGCGCTGCGGCGAGGCGGCGCTGGGATATGGGGAGGGCGGCGCGGAGAAGTACCAGGCGGAGAGGAGGCGCGCTCGGCTCCGGAGGGCGCGATGACGTGAGGGAGGGGAGAGGACTGTGGGGAGGGCGGCGCGGTAGGGAGGGGCTGGTGCGCGCGCCTGTGGTTGCGCGTGGTGCGGAGAAGGGGGGGTCTCGCCGGGGTTCTGGGTGAGGCGCAAGTGGGGCGGAGGGGGAATGGGGAGATGGCGAGGGAGGTCTCGTGGGGTCCGATGGTGAGGGGTGGTGCACAGGGGGGTGGCGTTGCGGGTGGGGGCGTGGGGAAATGTCGGAGGAGGAAGGGGGTGCTGGGGAGATGGTTGATGTGCGTGGGAAGGGGGTAGGTGAAGGCGGCAGGGGGGAGCGGCTGGGGGTGAGCCGCAGGCGGTGGGGGAATGGCGGAGGGTGCTGGTAGGGTTAGGGGGGCTGAAGACGGCCGGGGAGATACCTGGGATAGAGGGGACCGTGTCGGGAAGGTCGGAGGAGGCGACGACATCGGTTCCGGTGACGAAATCGGACTTGGAGGGTGCTGGACAGCGGCCGATTCGTTGATTTTTTCTTCAAAAATGATCTGGACAGCGGCTTGATCGGCTTCCACGGCGAGTTCTTCGTCGTTAAAGCTCGCGGTGGCGGCTTCGGCGGTTGGCGGCTTCGCTTGGGCGTCGCGGTAGGCCTCAAGGTTGGCCGTGAAGTCTCGAAACGTTGAAGACATGGCTAGGAAGTTGTTCTGCAAATCACATAACATGCGCTTCGTTTCCTTGTCGTAGGCTTCATTGGCTTGCCGTCTTCGTTCGGATGAATGATGGTGTCGGTGCGGACGTCGGGGCGGATCGTTAGATCGTGAGGACGATCTAAATGCCATGCTCTGATACCAATTGATGCGGATCGAAAACGGCGACGACGAATAAAATAATAATATATTTTTGGGTGGATTTTGGTGGAAGAAATAGAAGAGTTGAGAAGAGAAATTGGAGGGGTTGAGAGAAAGAAAAACTCGTCGGAACGAGGGGTTTGGAGAAGAAGACCGCGGAGATCGCGTGGAGGGAGAAGGGAGAGAGAGAGAGAGGGAAAGAGATAACAATCTCAATTTTTAATTCATAACTGACTCCCTAAAACTGATGGACTACCCTCTCTTTATATAGGAGAGAGGGTTTACAAAATAGTAAATAATCAAATTACAACTAATTTAACCCTAATTGACCTCTAACTAACTTAATTGGACTCTAATTATTTAATTGACCAACAATTATAATTAAATTCTACGAAATCAACGTTGAGATCACATGCGATCTCAATTATTCAATTAGACCCAAAAAACGTAAATAAAATTGATAATTATCTAATTAAATAAATGTGGCCCCATAATTTGGGGTCACGCTGCATCAGGTTAGATTAACTCAAAGGCTTGGTTGAGTTAATGGATTAAAATAACGAAGGGTTATGGGTATAGGACGGCGCACTTATTTGGGGTTCGCCATGTAATTCGTGATTATGGAAGGTTCCTGGGATAACTACGAAACTACTCAGGGTTATGGGTGTAAATATCCTATATTTAATTGGTTTGACTTTGAGTCAAAGAAAGTTCATATCTCTTTAAGGAATGTGCAACCTTTTAGAAAAAGCAATTTTATTCCTCTACTGAGCTACCACAAAGAACACATATATTAGCAACGTGGAATCCCTTTACTTTTAGGTTACCTAGGGTTTATATCAGTAGTCAAGTCAGGATGGACTAGTCCAGAAAGCAAAGTGCCCTCCTCTTGTAGATATGCTCAATTAAAGAATGAGGAGTTCCTCAGTTACCCAAAAAGCATTTGGCTTATATAAAAAATAGGACACCGTTTTAATTGTTTCATAAAATGTCAAACATTTTAAGGACATGAACATCGCCGTCAATTGAATTAGTAATACCTTTTGTTGGGAAATAAATCCCTTAAGACCGGGTAATTCACATTTTTAAAGAAAAGATTGAGGAGTCTTGGGGAATTCCTCTGTTTGTTACCCACAAGGGATAGAGAAATGCAAGTAACAAAAGATAGGAGAAAACAGAGCAAAGGGGAAGGCAAGTACATGCATCTGCATACGACACTCTTGAAATCCATCAGCTTTGCCACTTAGCGGGGATGCCATGCTTGCCACAATCAACTCAAAATGCCCAGCTTCCCCGATCATCATGCTCAGCTTCACCACTCGCCATGCTGACCTCTTGTTCTGATTCAGTTCCATGTCCACCTAATGCGTATTTTCTCTGTACCCATACGCTAACTTAGTTTTAACTTAAAGATAAAACAGTAAGTGACAATATCCAGTTTTACCATCAACTCTCTAATTTAGTAAGATTTGACATTTACCTTATTAGATGGTTTCCAAACTGAGTACCATTCAAGCACCAGTTATTGCCCATTATGGGTATCTGTCTGAAAGTGGATGCAGGTTCTATGCAAACACTTCTCCTTAACCAGCTTATACCGCAGAAGATAAATCATGAATGCTTTCATCATAATGCCTGGATCTATAGATAAGCCTCCAAATGTTTTGAACAACGAAGTTTATTCCTTAAATAATAATTCTGCTTATTGTTTTAACAGCACAAATGCTATATTGTTGCTACATGCGATAGAGATTTAAAACGTCGGATCCGCAAGGTATTTCTCAAATCTGCATTTTTGTGGCTTTCAAAGAAATTTCCTTCATGATAAATTCAAAAAATGCGGCTGATAATGTCGATGTGAAAAACAGATCCCAGGGGTGCCCATCATGTACATAACTCAACACAAGTATTCGATTGAACGACTTCCTGAAGCAACCATCGGTGGAGGTATATGGCATCTTGTTCTTATCTCATAATCTCTTGTATGAATGGAGGCTAATCTTGTTTTGCACTGTCTTTATTTCAGCCCCAAGAATGTGATAGCAGGGAGTTTTTGTTGGTCCAAAGCATCTGAATTTTGCAGGTAGGATTATTCGTTCTTGAGTAGCTTAGATGACAGCTGCAGTGAGAGTGTGTGTCGTAACATTTCTCTCTTAAAAAGGCTTTGTGTTATATGATAATATATCTTAGATTCGAATAGAAACAACGATTACTCTTATCTGTTCGCATGATAAAATTCATTAACGTTGCTGTCTATTATTGGATAATGTTATGTAAAGGCAAATGCAGCAAAAACAAGAATTTGTTCAGTACCTCCAGCCATTTGAGAAAGTGGGAATGTGTGTTTATGGTGATAAATTGCGACCTTGACATGCCTTTTTAAACTGCAGCTAAACATGGTAAAGACGTGTCTTAGAACATGATGGCGCATTTGATTTAGAAGAGGAATTGCAGCATGGTTGCACCTGGGAGGCATTCCAAACCCTAATTCATGGATTCAGATGGAACCACACAGGAGCAACATTTGAGAGTTGGCTGAAAATTTTTATTAGCAGGTGGTTTCTCTAATTGAGATTTCAGATATGTATGCTTCATGCTATAAATTAATCAATTCAGGTCAAAGTAGTTACCTCGTGATGTCTCGCTTCAGTTTTTATCATTATGGTTTTCTATATTGGATTATAACTTGAGATGCTGCACAAATTATCTGGTATTCTGTTTGTGACAGTCTGTGATCATCCTTGATGTCCCGTGATTTGGGCGTGGAGACCGTATTTTAAATGAAAGCCTCCATCTGACCGTTGTAGGCTATAACCACTGATTGTCAAAAGATGGATAAGTAGTTTGGATATTGAAAGGATTAGGTCAGATTCGAGTGAAAAGGATATTTCATCATCTCATCTTATGGGAGATCTCTTGCTTTAGGTAGATTCACAGTAGGGGATGATGTGACGATCACAATGGTCTGCATCCCATCCATTTGAGAGTAGTAAGCAAATACCACTTAGGTAGAAGCTACTCAAAGTAGTCCTATCTCCGCCATTAGATGGAGCTTGGACCGTTATGATTGTCGCATTGATTAATGTCGTGAAATCACTCGCAGCATGCGATCCTCCCCTCGTTTCACCATGTACTAGGAATAAGTTATAAAGATGTGTAACATACAAGTACAAGCTTATATATTTAAAATATATATCAAAATTTAATAGAATAATGAATACATGTTAACAAGTAAATTAGTTGAACATTCTGAAAAGCATATGTTCTCATCTAATAACACATACGAGTATCCGCACGCTCATCCACACACCGCACAACAAACATGGGAACAAACACGCACAAGCATGCACATTGCCACACCCACTCAAGCACACAAACACAGGAGCGGAACCTCGACTGTAACCATGTTACAGAAGAGGTGATGTACTTTTTTTGCGAAATTCCTTCCAAAAATCCGACCTTATTGATTGAATCTTTGATAAAATGTTTTACATGCCATCTCATTTCATTCGAATTCGATGCCCATCGCTGTCTCATCTTAAAGGACAACGTAATGTCAACATTTTAGAAACTTAAAATCTATTTAAAAGAGGATTGGACCTTTGTCCGTTAAGATGAAATAGCTATAGGCATTGGATATGAACGAATTTTGACGGGTTTGTACAATGTTAATTATATATATTCAATCTACAAGGTTGGATTTTTTGGAAGAAACTTTACAAAAAAAAAAAAGGATTACAACACCTCTGTTGGAACATCGGTTACAATAGAGGATCCGCTCCACACGCATGCACCCACACACAGGTACGCACACAACATTATCCTGGTGCTAGAATATGAACTTCCTTAGTGTTACCCTTGGTTTCCTTTGTGTTCTTCAATTATTAGTAATCACCTAAAAATATACTCTTATTCTAGGTAAAAAAATCAATTTTCACAAATACAATAGAAGAATAACTACTACTCAAAGTTGAATATCACATCCAAAATTTCCATTTTCGATGGAGATAACCCCCATCCATGTGAAGTTCAAGTTGATTAGGTTGCTAGCTTCTTCTTAGTAAAAATGTGGTCGAAACAAAGAGTTACAAACCAGAACTTTTACATATGTGTTAGGTTTTCTCACGTGAAGACTGCTTGGTAACATATATGAACTCAACTGACCCAACCATCTAACATACGAAGCACGTATTGGTAATTCCTTGTAACCTTGCAACCTTAAGATCACGGCACAAGAAATCTCTTAGGGAACAACTCATTCTGCTCCCTCGTAATATTTTCATGAAAGAGAGAAGAAGAGATCTGCTGTTTTCTAGCCATAGATTTTACAAGGAAAACGTCTGTATTCGTGCTTCGGGGGTGTTGCACTCATGGCTTGTCTAGAGCGCCTTTCTCTGTACTTTTCTTTTTTCGCTCTTAGTTTCTAATATATTGACAGGGTGAACACCTAAGAGTGTCTCCCCCTTTTCTGGCTTCGAAGAAAAAAAGAGAGAAGAAGAGATCAAGATTTGAGCAGTAAGCACATTACCGAATCACTATATATCATTATGTTGAGTGATTATACATGCTTTCTTTCTCGATCCTTTTCTTCATGTGTCTTATTGATCAAACCCCCTCTTAACATTATGGATCCTTTCCAGATCGGGAGTCACCACCATCATTTCTTTGATCCAATCTTTGATATGTGTGTGTATAAGGAAAAATCTAATTCTTGTGATCAAATCATTATCATGCACCCTCAAGGACATACAAAGTCCTGAATGAACCGAAAGTTAGATACAAAGGGAAACCATTTCCATTCAAATATCACATAGATGCACTTGACCAAGACAACACCACCACATACATTACACATTCCATTACTGAACAACATAACTTGAAAAAGATTGTTAAGTAAATGAATTAACATAATACAACATGTATAACGCCGCATCCCTCGTAAATCAATAAAAAAGAGGCTGACGTAGAGTTAATGTTAAACCTAAACATTGAAAGGAGATGTGAATGGGGGAGCTACAACAAAAATACATATCTAATATTACATATGTGCACCCTTGATGTCGCAAGTAAGGGAAGAATTTAGCAAAAAGAAGAGAAGGAACGAATAACGGATTGCGTACATGCAACGATCATAGAACCTCAACTGTCACGTTCGAAGAACTGAAGTTGTCGCGGTCACCTACGTACTCTGGATGTGGCTTTATGTATTTCCCCAATGTTTTTTGGCAGGCACGGCTACGCATTCTCTTTATCTTCTCCCTACTCTGTTGCTTTCTTCTCTCCTTGAGGTGTTGGCGCATGTTCCTTTCACGTTCCACCATACCTTGCCAGACCACCTCTCCGGTAGATGGCCAAAGCCAATGCTTGTTAGGATGGTCGGAATCCCACTCCTCCGCCCGATCTTCGTCCATGGTCTTCAACGTGGCGAATGAGAACCATTTGATCCACATTTTACCCTTACGACCCTTGAAGGGATGATGTTCCTGCATGGCTCCTGTTTTAGGGTCGAGATAGACCATTCGTCTTGCGCTATGGTATGCCCAAACGTTCACAAGGAGCTCAAGAACACGCGAGTAGCAATGCCGATCCTACAATGGAAAATCACGCAGAAACTTAATGATATGAAAGATGGAAACAGCAGAGAAAAAAACGACGTATCATTACCTTTGTCAAACTCAAATAACAATGCCCAGTTTGATGATGCTCATCGTACATGTTCGAATCAAGTGCATCCACAAACATCCTGAAATATTGTGTGGATCATAGTGATAGGTTACAGAAAAGCAAATCGCATATTCAGGGAAAAAGAAAGGCAGTTCTTTTTCATGGAATTTAGATTAAGAAAGTATAATGATAAGTAGAAGTGAGGTAAAAGTCTACGATGTTTTAAGATGTTCATTAATGAAAGAAATCACGATACTTAACGAACAACTGCTGGATGTTTACTTAAAAGCATACCTCGCGAACATGACAAACTCCATAAAAGATTTTGTTGGCAATGCCCAGCTGTGCATCACGGACCACGAACCACCATCTGCCGGCATGGATGGTAAGAAGTCCCAATCCGGCGGCATGCCATACATCCGTCTCAATGTTTCTCTAAAAGCAAATCTTCACAGAAAGGATTAACCAGATATTAGTTGGAGTTACAGTACAGACAGCTGCAGGAACATTCCAAGGTTACCAAACTCTTAAAAGACAATCCACGATCTATATTGCAGTGTTTTGAGGCTTGACTATCTTCTTATATGCTGTCGATAGATTTTCCAATTCGTGCGCTTGACTACTACTGACATATCATCAACAGAATTTTTTATTTTGTTGAGCTCATTGCCAAGGATTATTTTTATTAACTTGTCAAGTTTGATCACCATCTACATACATCAGACCTCGACAGAACAAATAAATTTTGATTTCGAAAGAAAAGACTACGCTGACCTGTGACATTTCATTCAAGTAATTGCCTTGCTGGACTTTAGATTATTCAGATTCAATATTTCATATATAAACTTCTTTGAGCATTTTATTTTGCACAATTACTTTGTTTGAAATATCTAAAATGGTCAAAAAGCTACTGAATGGATTTTCATTCACCAAAAGCTTTGCTTATGTTAGGAGCAATTAACAACACATAGTTGATATATTCTTAATAAGGAAACAAACCTGCAATTGCCAGCATTGATGGCATCACAAAAAGACCAAAAATGAGCATGACCAGGATTTCTATTGTCGTTGTCCGCACGAACCCAAAAGTACATGGCATCTCCATGTCTCCGAGATTCTATGGCATGTAGCAGCACACTCTCAGCCTTCTTTGTCAGGGAAGCCTGTTGACAGCAAATATTTATATTCAAATTCAAAACCATTATGAGAATTGTATTGGACTTTTCTTTGTTGATGATCAAATGGAAAGAAGTACCTTGATAGCTACTGCTCTCCAAGACTGAAATCCAATCCAAGCATTCTTGTGGACACGATCAACCCGGTTAGCTATAGCGAAGAAGGCCCCATATTCCCCAAGTGCATCTCTGTAGTATGCATTACTAAGAATAGGAAGACGGGAGGAGGCATCGATGTCATCACCTTCAGGTCTTCGGCCCTTCGTAGTCTGCCCATGTACCAACAAGTAATACTTAATTTGACAATCAAATTAGTCAGATATAGTGGGAAAGACATTTTGCAGGATTACCTTATAATCACTTCATAATTATTCAGATTCATTTATGTATCATTGCATCTATTGACACTCTTACACATACACATGTAAAGAACTCGAATCTTTAGGCATGAATAAAGCGGAAACACTTTACAAACAAAGATAGCTTACCAAACCTATTCCTCGGTAAAGTGAGGTAAGATGCAGAAAAGGCCATGTCCCTTCTCCGAAATATGGTTCATATATGCACAGTGGTTGGCCTGTCCTTTCAAGCTCTTTCTCGTCTCTCTCATTCAAGTCGGCTCTAATCCTCTCAGACTTTTTTACATTGCGGTAGACATCCTCCCATGTTCCGTGAAGTTGTTCACTTCTGTCCCTTATCTACATACATGTTTAAGCATGTGTACGATGTGAATCATGCATAGAAAACTAACATGGCTAAAACAAAAGGGTCTACCTCTTCCTCTAGCAATCGTTTTCGAGAAGCTAGCGTCTCGATTAACTTTTCTTCTGCCCAATCGATAGAAGAGAGTGATTCATCAGCATTTGATATAGTATTTAAATGTAGATCCAGGGTTGAACTCATCCGTCCTTCAAGTTTATCCACAATACTAGGCCCTTTTGAGTAGTTTGTATACTGAATATTCCTAAACAGGTCCCATCTCCATTCCTTTTTCCACTTTGATGGAATCTCAGCAACGGTCTTTGTTGTGGTGAATTCTGATGGCAACTTGATAATTTTTTGAAGCAAGAAAGCATATCCTTCAATGGATTCATAGACCAATAAATTCTTGCCAAGTTCTTTACCAGCAACAGCAACATCCTCGGCCACGGGAGACATCTTCCCATTTGGAAGTGTTTGAAACAGTATCTGTTTAAGCATGCCGACATTCTCTTTCGGGTAAAGATATCCATTTACCTTGTCAGAGATCTTTTTAACATGGAGAGGAAAGATGGTCAGGAAGCATTTTTCATAAAATGCAAAGAACATCTGAGCATCAGCGAGCAAGACATACATATTTCCTGACGATTGCAGTATCAGCAGCAATAATCAATTTTCCGAGGGACATAGCTTGGACGAGAACAGCAGGAAAAGATTTATCCTCAAAGAATGATCCATATATCACAATATCAGCAATACCAATAAAGGCATTACTGGTATTGTCATCAAAATTGATATGTTTGATGGAACCAATTGGGAAGCCAATCTTGATAGCAATCTCCTATGAATTAAATTGCATATGAATTGAGCTTAAAAAAAAGAAGAGGTGGTAATAAAAAGAACTTTATGCTGATTAAGAATTATGTACCTCCAAAGCCTGGATGAAGCGATTATTCGAGTTCTTATTTAAAATAGCAATCTTTAGGTAAGAAGTGAAGGGCGTATTCTGAAAAAGGGGAACTATGGCTTGCAAAACTAAAGCTTGCTCCAGAAGACGACCACTATACAAGAATTCACTTCCAGCAATGACAATAACAAGATCTTCGGAGGTAAAGCCCATTTCTCTGCGCTTATCAAGCTTGTCATGTGCATCAATACGATCACCAGCACTCCACATTGCATCGGGATTACTGGGAATGATGTAGTAATCGCCCGCATCAAGAGCAGAATACAGCATCTGACTATCACGCGACAAGTTCAGCAAATCATGAGACATCAGGACCTCAAACACGTAGATTTATCTTGTAAAGGAAAGAAGAGTCGATATTTCTACCGGAAACAAATGATTTGGGAAGGCAACAACAGTGGCTCTGGCGAAGGACTGTCTCCAGTCACTTATAAGCTCACTTTTGTTGGTTGCTATGTAGTGTTCCAGACGAAATGCTAATATCTTTTCATAAACAGCCCATATAACAGGGACCCTCCTGAAAGGCTCCTGGGAGAGACTGCACAAAATGTATTTTTTTAGACACTAAAATTATTATTAAGTTCATAAGTTTTTAATGGCAGAAAGCCATTTGGCATTGCAACTTTTCAAGACAAAAAGGGGGTCCAAATTATGACTTAAAAGTTTTCATAATCTAAGATGCGAACCGATCTAAATTATGACTTAAAAGTTTTCATAATCTAAGATGCGAACCGATCTTTCAGCATAGTCCCTCGTGGATTTATTAAACTGTCTACTTATACAACAAGTGCAAAATCAAGTGATGCTAAACAAGCACACATGAAATTCTTGTCAAGATTCCACAGATATGGTCTATGTGCTGCATGATGAAAAGGGTTTTTGTTCTCTTAGCATCGGCAAAAGCTTTAAAAAAACAAAAAAATAAAGAGTACAGCATAGTTCAAGTGCATTTATATAGCCCATCCTTCCACAATGCGAATCAAACTCCTTCCAATCTTGAGAAAATCAACTAATTGTAGGAACATGGCTTTTGCCAATATAGCATGCAACACAGAGCAGTTAATATAAAGAACAAGGACTTCAAATAAAATTTCCGTCATCAATGGTTACAAATGACTTCTTTCCAAAAGTAACGCATCAACTTTTCCTTTTTCGGACTAGGACTTTTCTTTTAGTAGTATTATAAGAAAAGTTGTAGAAGCCAGTAGTCGGTATTCGTCCGTATTCAGTATTCAGTGTTCAGTCCAAAGGGTCCCCCAAAATATTTAGCAGGAATGTGACTAGTTGGAAAATTTGGTGATATGTTTTATTATTACCATAAACAAGGAAATTATTTTTAATACACATACTCTTATAAATTTAGATAGACTCAGATCATTATTTAACAAGATAACAAATATATTTCATCAAATATTGTGCATCTTACTTTACTTCATTTTTTCGGAAAATTAATAGAATAATAAAAATAAAGTTTTTAACATCAATAGGTTGACCAACTGGCTACTCAGACCAACTAATCGGTTCAGCCAACTAGTGACCAAAGCAGTATCACTCAATCCCACTTCTAAAGAACATTGTTGGATGGCTAACTACTTTGGTCGACTACTACAAGCCTGATTAAGAGAATGTCTTTTTTGTAAGCCATATCATGAATATATCTTTTTGAAACTATTAGAAGTATGAAGATGCGGTTTTATGTTACCATGACGACTTATTATAAACCCCATCTTTGCACGACACAAGAGATCAAGTATGTAGATTCTTTCTGAGAGAAGTAAACCATTCTATTGATGAAGTACTTCAACTCCTAGGAAGTCAAGTAGCCGTCTACGGAAGTACTTCCAACTCTCAAGAAGTAATGTAACTGGCTACTGAGTACTGATGAAGTACTTCAACTCCTAGGAAGCATTGTAGCAGGCTATTGGTTCAAACTTTGAATTTTTCTTGCATTTTGTTGAAGATATTTCCAATTACATTTTTGTGGGTTCCCGTTAATAGAATGGTATGTAAACTAGAGCACAGTAATGCATCCATATTTATTATAAATAAATAATGAGGTGACCATCATTAAATGAGTGAAGCCAAGCAGTTGAAGAAATGAGCTTAATATGTTCAACCAGGCTCTTGGTGCTTGCTTGGTTAATAGTGATTTTAGAGTTATGAAAAATGGTTTTGGACGATAAGTATCTATGAACATGGGAGATTCAACCATGTAGACTTCTTGTAGATGAATGTAAGAAAGCTGTCATTGACATCAAATTGTTTCATGGATCATCTTTTTTTGTTACTACAAGTAAGAGCATTGTATGGATTGTTGTTGGTTTGACCACCGGGCTGGATGTTTCGTTGTTGTCAAGGCTTCTGATTGATTGAATTCTTTAGTGACAAGCCTTGCTTTGTATTGTTCTACATTCCCCTTTTATAGGCACTTGGTGCGGAAGACCATCTGTGCCTAATGACATTATGATTTTGCTTGTGGGGGCCATTGCTCACGTGGTATTTGCGTCAAAATATTATATTCTTCTTTTATTGCCCTGCGACAATGACTCTCATTGTTGGCTTGAGTGAGGTAGGTTGATTCCGAACTCAAGATATATAGATCCCATATATCTAATAGAATCTCTCTTCCGAATGTTATCATCACCAATCTTCACCTCGATTCCTTCATCATTGCTTCTATCAAAGGTGCACTCCATATATTCCGTCTTAGCCCTACTTATACGAAATCCTTTAGTTTCTAATGCATGTCTCCAGACTTCAAGCTTCTCATTTACTCCATCTATAGTCTCGTCAATCAACACAATATCATCAACAAATAACATACACCGAGCTAACTCATCTTGAATGTGACTTGTCAACTCGTCCATAATAAAAGTAAAAAGAAATAGATTCAAAGCTGAACCTCGATGTAAACCATTGTTGATGTCAAAATAGTCAGTTTTCCCAGACGGGGTCCTTACACAAGATAAAGCCGTATCATACATGTCCTTTATGAGGTTAATGTATAGGACATGTACTTGTCTCTTCTCCAAAACTCTCCACAATATCTCTCGTGGGACAGAATCATAAGCCTTCTCCAAATCAATAAATATCATATGGATGTTCTTTCTTTTAGCTCTATAAATCTTCATTGTTCTCCTCGGCAAATGGATGGCTTCAATAGTTGAGCGACCTGTCATGAATCCAAATTGGTTTTCTTTTACGTTGGAAACTTGCCTCAACCTTCTTTCGATCACACGTTTCCAAATTTTCATAGTGTGACTCATCAGCTTGACACCTCTGTAAGTTGAACAATTTTGAATGTCTCCTTTATTCTTATACAGAGGCACTACGATACTCCTCCAATCTTCAAGCATTTTCTTGCTTCGCCAAATAACATTGAATAGATTCGCAAGCCAGGTCAAACCATGCTCACCTAAAACTCTTCGTACTTTTACAGGGATGTCATCCGATCCTACCCCTTTCTCAGGTCTAATAACCTTCAAAGCCTCCTCTACTTCCTTTCTTTGTATTCGTCTATAGCTTGCACGATTCAAAAATAAGAATAAGCAAGGGAAAAAAGTAAGAGTGCCTGGAAGAAAAAACCACCTTACAAAGTTGTAACAACTCTAGACGTCTTTAAGTCTCAGGCAAGCCAACAACAAGGACATGCCCCCTCACATCACTTGTGTCACTCGACTATTAGGATTATTTAAGAAGACACCCCTTATTGCTGAACTGACCTATATGTTGCTACATATGTCGTTGACATCTAGGAATTGAGGCACTGCACCCATATCGGTACAAGAAATTTGGGGAAGCATCGCATGCGGATGACATGTTGCGGCATTTGAATCCACGTTTCATGTACAGATGGACCTAGCATATGTTTTGGATTACCGATCACCTTCAAATGAAAAGAATCGAGAATTGTGCTCCCATTAGTTCGTCTTTTTCTGGCATGCTTTATAGATTTGTTAATGCTACTCTTCGATTGGAGGTCAAAAGCCTCCCTCTAGTTCTTAAGATTGTTGAGAGTAGGATTGGGGGTAGGGGGTCTCAGTGGAATGATTTATAAAAATATTGTTGCTTGGTCCTCTCACTACTATATTGAGGGACTGCAAGTTTATTTAGCGATCAAGGGCATCGATCAATGTAAATACTTTAACGTGGTTAGTGAAATGGAGAAGAGTAATTAAGATGAAAAAAATAAGGATTCCTTGGCAAGGAGACAAGGGATTTAGTGGATAAGAGAGGCGAACGCAATGAGCTTCATGGGTTAAGGGATGACTATGTCGGACTTCATAGAAAATTGGGAAAGGCAATGATTATTGGAGTCAAAACTCTATTTTTCCTCAAATATAGCATGTTCCTTACAAAAGTATATAGCCCCTCTATATGAGGGGGGATAAACTCACATAAGGAATAATAAACTAAAAAGTCAAATTTTGATTGAACATGACTAATTCGCTTCAACAGACTCTTACTAGATAAACTATCTTGATCTACGACCAAGATTAGGAACCACTAATTGATATTATTTATTTACCTAAAAACAGACTTGAAAGAATATGATATAATAACACAATTTGTAATTTAATTAAATTCCTAGTTTGAGACTGCATCAGATTATAAAGGTGTACTGACATCGGTGGGCTTCTTTTGGCAAAGACTGCTTGTCCTCTTTTTGTTGCTTTTTCATTCGATGTTTCTTCTCCAAGGATGCTTGGGGAATGTGTTAGGATTAGAGGCAAATTAGGATTAGGAATCCTAATGGGATTGGACTCATAATCCTAATAGTAGTTGAGTTATATTCTATTAATAGTCATATCGGGAACAAGACTATTCGGTTGTAACTGAGCTATATATAGAGGGATGTGGAGGTATTGCTTCAACACCACCATAAGAATAATGTAACCCCTAGAGAAAGGGGAGAGAGAGAGAGAGAGAAGAGAGGAAAAGAGCGAGGGAATGAAGAGAGTTGTACTCGTTCTTCTTGTAGTGATCTTTCTTCTTCGGTCGTCACGAGAGGTGACCAACCATCGTTATATCTACTTGTTCTTTCTTTACGTGCTTGCTTCCGTGAAAGTGATCGATTGTACATCCGCATCCAAGGTTGCAAAAATCGGTAGTCGGTACTCGGTTGGTTAAGTCATTGACTAAGGATTAATAGGCAGTAGGACGACTAATCGGATTTAGTTGGACTTTAATCGGTTTTGGAATTTTTAATTATTTTAACTATATAAATCATTTTTGTATGTATATTCTTATATATTTACATAGATTTGTACATTTTTTATATAATTATAATGAAACAAAAGATGAAATTGAATTTAAATAAAACAATAAGCATATTAGAATAAGTTTGCTTTAAAAAATAAAAAAATGGTATCTCCAAGCAAAAATCAATCGACTAGTTGGCCTTAGTCGGAATTAGTCAGTACTCGGTCGACCACCCCACCGCCTAGACTAGTCGGACCTACTAGTCGGGCCAGTCGGGGGATTTTTACAACAATGTCCGCATTTGTATGGTGGTTCGTATCCCAACAACTGATATCCGAGAGGAGACGCTACCGGTTCGTATTCCCATCAACTGGTATCAGAGCAGAGTTACTACCGCTTTCGTTCCCATCAATTGGTATCAAAGCCAGATTCAGCGTTGTTGAGGGCTCACGATATGTCGGATTAGAGCGAGGTTCTATGTCGATGAGACGATGTTATGCAAGATGCACAACCCTCAAAATACATGATATGGTGGTCTATTGGATAAATCGACCTGAGGCGTCAAAGAATACTGCTAGCGACAGCTAGCAAAAAATCGTGCAAGGTAGCACGTCGAAGGCAACCAACGACGGGTGCCTCACCCAGAGGCGGTGAGTTCCTTCTAATGAGACTTGTACATGATGAGGATGGCCCAGTGCAGACTCAAGATGATGAAGATATCATGATGGAATTCAATTCATGGGGGAGATTTTTAGGATTAAAGTCATATTAGGATTAGGAATGCTAATGGGATGAGACTCCTAATCCTAATAATAGTTGAGTTGTATTCTATGTATAGTCTTATTGGGAATATGACTATAAGATTGTAACTGGACTATATATAGAGGAGGGTAGAGGCATGGCTTCAACACCAGCACAAGAACAATGTAATCCTTAGGGTTCGTTTGGTTGCAGGGTTGGGCAGGGTTGGGTACTATTCACAGGGCTGGGTGAATAGTAAACTGTGAGGAGGAGGTACCCCTGTGAATAGTACCCAACCCAAGCCAACCCTTCCCAACCATGCAACCAAACGAACCCTTAGAGAAAACGTGGAGAGATAATAAAGGGATGAGAGAGTGAGGGAACAGAGAGAGTTGTAATCGTACTAATTTATAGTGATCTTTCTTCTCCAGTGGTTGCGAGAGGTGATCAACCATCATTATATTGGATTGTTCTTTTTTTCATGTGCTTCCATGGTGGTGGTCAGTTGCGAATCCGCATCCGTATCCGGTTGTTCGTTCCCATTAACTGGTATCAGAGCAGAGTTGATATCGGGCCGTCCCCTAATAATTGGTATCAGAACCGGGTTCAGCGTTGTTGAAGGGACACGATACGTCAGATCAGAGCGAGGTTCGATGTCGACGAGACGATGTGATATAGCATATGTGCAATCCTCAGAAGTCGCGATATGGTGGTCTCTTGAAAAAATCGATACCAGAGGTGTCGAAGAATTCTGCTAGCGGCGACTGGTAAAAGATCGTGCAAAGTGGAACATTGAGAGCACCCAATGATGGGTGCGTCACCCAGAAGCGGTGAATTCTTGCTAACAATACATGCAAATTATGAGAATGACCCAGTGCAGACCCAAGACGATGAAGATATCGTGATGGAATTCAACTCAAAGAAGAGACTGTTAAGATTTGAGTCAAATTAGAATTCGGAATCCTAATGGGATCGGACTCCTAATCCTAATAGTAGACGGGCTATATTCTATTTATAGTTATATTGGGAGGACTATAGGATTGTAACTGGGTTATATATAGAGAAGGGGTGGAGGCATGACTTCAACACCACCGCAAGATCAATGTAACCCCTAGAGAAAAGGGGGAGAGAGAAGAAAGTGATGAGAGAGCGATGGAACAGAGAGAGTTGTACTCGTTCTAATTTATAGTGATCTTTTTTCTCTGATGGTCGCGAGAGGTGACCGACCACCGTTATATCGGGTTGTTCTTTTTTCCATGTGCTTCCGTGGTAGTGGTCGATTGCGTATTCGTATCCGGTTGTTCGTTCCCATCAACTGATATCAGAGCAGAGTTGATACCCGATCGTCCCCTAACAACTGGTATCAGAGCCGGGTTTAGCATTGTTGAAGGGGCACGATGCGTCGGATCAGAGTGAGGTTCAACGTCGACGGGACGATGTGATATAACGGATGCACAATCCTTAGAAGTCGTGATATGGTGGTCTCTTAGAGAAATCAGCCAGAGGTGTCGAAGAATTCTGCTAGCGACGGCTGGCAGGAGATCGTGCAAGGTGACATGTTGAGAGCACCCAATGATGGGTACGTCACCCAGAGGCAGTGAGTTCTTGCTAACAAGACATGCAAATGATGAGAATGACCCAATGCAGACCCATGACGATGAAGAGATCGCAATGGAATTCAACTCAAGGGAGAGATTGTTAGGATTAGAGTCAAATTAGGATTATGAATCCTAATGGGATTGGACTCCTAATCCTAGTAGTTGAGTTGTATTCTATTTATAGTTATATGGGAATATGACTATAGGATTGTAACTGGGCTATATATAGAGGGGGTGAAGGCATAACTTCAACACCACCACAAGAACAATGCAACCCCTAGAGAAAAGGGGGGAGAGATATAGAGAAGAGAGGAAGAGAGCAAGGGAACGGAGAGAGTTGTACTCGTTCTTCTTTTAGTGATATTTCTTTTCCGACGACCGCGAGAGATGACCCACCACCGTTATATCTGAGTATTTGCGCATCCATATTTGAAAGTTCATCCGATATTCGAGCATAGGCGATACCGGTAGTTCGTATCCCCATCAACTGGTATCACAACAGAAGTGATACCGCTTTCTCGTCCCATCAAAATGCTATACATCATTGGTTGGAGCCAAGCTTTTCATGATAATATGAATGATTTAAATGCAATAAAATGATTTACTTCAAAGGTTACAATACAACACGAAATGAAAAATGATAAGATGACAAAAATACAAATGTGATTAATGATGACACTTGTTCCAAGTAGCGATTGCAGTCAATGTATCGTGGTGGGGCCTTATGATGGGAGTTCTCACATTCTTATACCCATAGCAACATTCTTAATGGACTTTTTAGATGACTGCTAACCTCCAATTGTTATTCTTTGTCTTTTCAATAAAACAAGCCAACATAATCAATCAACTCAAGCATAACTGAATGTTTTTTTTCTGAACAAACATGAACGTAGAAAAATAAAAACTTATCATCTTACAGGAGTAATAAAAGATCAAAGGTCATTTACCATGATAGAACGGGTTTGGATTCGAGACTGTTTACAATAACCGCATTATATCTGAAATTTTAAAAAAAAAAGGAAAAGAGGAGAAGATTTTAGTCTTTTATCCATCACAAGGTCAACTTTGAACGTAGTAGAATCTGAAAAAAATGAGTCAGGTTCTTAAAGTATAATCTACTAGACAAGGAATCTCACCTCAACCAGTCAACACTAATCTCCCGTTCCATGCTGAAGGATAAAACGTGGACAGGAAATCGTGCCGAAGTCCAAATACTGTGCACAATGCCATCTTCCAGAGCAAGAATCTGCAAAAAATAACAAACCAAGTTGAAGTTGATCGACTCAAGCAATTGCACTGTAAAATGGTAGATCTGTAGAAGAAAACATAACATAATTAAGAAATGTACAGTCCATCAAGATGCTAAACCAGCTGCTTAACAGAAGCAATTGAACAGTTCATAACAGCATCCAATCCCCCCTTTCAAACTGCCACAATCAAAACCCGGCGGAACCCCGAGAATTTGCACGAATTACCTCGACATCATACCCGATCTCCCTGAGAGCAACAGCAACAGTGACCATCTGCAACTGAGCACCATCCATCACATTCAGATCTGCAAACACCTGCACACCCCAAAAACCAAAACATGATCACTCCCCAATCCGCCAAATTCCCACATTGAAATCAGAATTCCCACCACCGCTATCCTCGGCCTAATGACCCCGGCACGCGTCAGCCTCCGCCCTCCCGACATGCTCGAATTAGCCTCCCTCTCCTCCCTGTCGAACTTCTCGAGCAGCCTTGACGGCACGAACTGCAACCCATCACCGAACTCAAGTCCCCTGAGCTCCTCCAGCAGCCCAATTCTTCGGTCTGAGCCGACTGGACCGACTAAGGAGGCTGGCAAGAAGGCCTGGAAGAGGACGAAGACAAAGAAGAAGGCGGCGGCGACGCAGAGCCATTGTAAGTAGTCGAACTTCTCGAGTAGGAGGAATCTGTAGATTCTGGATCTGGGCTTGTGAAAGAATCGCCTGCTGCTGCTCTGGCGCAGCAAAGATGGGCGCTTTGAAGAGGTGCCGTTCTCCAAAGATCCCATCTTTACTCCATTGGAGGGAGAGGGCAGTGGAAATCGAAGGTGGGTTGTGGTAAAGATGCGATTCTGGGATGTGGGTTGGTATTGGATTCGAGAACGGAGGGGGAGCAAGTGATATGAACTAGAGAGAGAATGTTTAGTTGGGGTGGAGGTAGAGAGATAGAGAGAGGAAGAGGACGAGCGTGTAGTAGAACGACGTTGATGTTTAAGACAGAGAGAGGTGAGATTTCGGAGGGTATTGATTGTGGTGGAATCTAGAGAGAGAAAGCTCTTCCTCTGAGGTGTAATCTACAGAGAGGGAAAGAGGGAATGATTTGGTTTAGCTTTCCTTCTCATCTCGGGTGGAATCTTAGAGAGAGAAGGCCGGGAGCTCTTCCCCACCGCTGGAATCTAGAGAGAGAAAGGGGACAGAGTGTTATAAAAGAAATTGGCTTTTTCTTGTGGTTGGAATCTGGAAGGAGAGAGAGAGAGAGAGAGGAAGGGTTTAGCTTTCTCTTTCAATTGGATTGCAATCGTGGAGAAAGAAAGCTGGGATTTTGGGGGTGGGATTTAGAGAGAGAGAGAGCTCTTCCTTGAGCTGGAATCTAGAGAGAGAAAGGGAGAGGGTGGGTTTTGGTATTTTATTGGTATTTCCCTTCTGTGGAACCTACAGAGAGAGATGGGATGATCAGTTTAGCATTCTTTCTCAGCAGAGGTAGAATCTTAGAGAGAGAAACGTTGAATTTTGCAAGGCTTGTCATTTTGGTAGAATCTAGAAAGAGTAAGAGAGAGGACTTGTGTAACTTTGATTAGCTTTTCTCCTTCTTGCGGAATCTAGAGAGAGAAAGAGGGAATGTAATCAGTTTTTTTTCCCGTGAGATGGAATTATAGAGAACTAGATGCACACCCGTGCTTTGCACGGGCAAGTGATCATTGGAATAACATTATGAATATAGACATAAATATAACATAGAATATTTATATGCTATAATCTTGAAAACATGGCTTGGACGGGTATGTAGGTAAAAAATAAAAACTTAAAATTTTTTACAATATGTATTGCAAAAAGTATATAATAGATATTTATGAAAAATCTAAAAAATAATAAGTAAATTCATTTATAAAGGGTCATTTGTATGAGGAAATCCATAAATGCACATTATCAAATATGTGATTGCAATATATTCATTACCCATGTTATATAGGATACATACCATATGTGATTAAGTGATGTGTTCACAAAAAATGGACAATAAACTTTAACTTCTTGATGTGGAAGCAGTTCACGTAGCTTTACAGTTGTTCTAAGGAATTAGATACTTATATAAATGTAGGGCAAGCTCCTACAAATTCACTACATCCTGTGCACATATTATAAGTCTTTATCGAGTGTGACATCATATCTATGAATTTTAACTTTGGAAATAAAATATTATGATTAGGTATGTACCATATGTACCGCATCGTATCCAACTTTGCTTTCTCATAGAAAGTGATTACACAAATAACTATTTTTATATTCTCATAATAAAAGAAAGCATACATGCCTATGATATAAACAAAGCACAGATGGGAATGCATAGATATTGTTACCATATTGTATAAGAAGTCGAGTCACTACAATAAAATTTGTTTATAGTGACATTTTTTAAATATACATAAAAAAATTATCCTTTGTTAAATACATAAAAATGATATTATTCATTGCAAATTATATCTTATACTTGGAACCAGCAAGGAATATCATATCTTCTGTAATATTTTTAACGACAGTTTATAGAAATGCTTGTCTCTTGCTATTTTTTTCAAAATTTAAATTACTTATCGCTAATGATATAACAACAAATATACCATTTGTTGCTAATTTAAGGTATAAAAAATAGTTCTCACAATACATATTATTATGACTATATAGCTAATAGATGATATAGTGATGATTTTAAAAAAAAACATCACTGTATACCCATTTTGTTGTATTGAGTTCTTTGATCCAATATTGTAATTGGAAGAAAACTTAATACATTGGAATGAGTCCCCTTTAGCTTTCATATTGATAGATCAAGTTAGGACAAAGTAATTTGAAACTAATCTCCTTGTAGGAGTGCAGCTGAAATAATTGGTAACATCAAAAAAATGCTTAAGTAATTAGTAACATCAAAAAAGTACTATGAAATGAAAACTCAAGTATAAAAAACACATTCATTTTTAGAAGTTCTTTTATCTTCGCTCCATTTCCATCAGCAAAAAGGGTTTGGTTCTTTATAGATCAATATATAATCACTGAAATATTAGTTAACCACATATCCAAATCACCTTTAATTCACCTTAATTAACATCTCTTGCTTTCTCAATTTCAATGGAGGCCCTTCAAGACGGACCATCAAGACATACCTAAAGATCAAGACCTTATCTAACATTAACATACTACAACATATCAGCCTATGAAACTTATTAGTTTATATGAGAGCTTGGTGCTTGGTTTCAAGAAAAAGACCAGCTTATTAAGTGGGTCCTCGGAGTGGTAGGGAGGGGGTGCTGGAGGAGAAGCAGGCCATGGGTGCGTTGGCGTCGGAGTTGCCGCGGTCCTTGGGTCCATGAGGTACCTGATTCGTACTTGAATTTTTTTTCCCTTCCTTATTTTCTAAAATTGAAACTCTGATGATGCCACAGTCAGTTAGTACACACGAGTATTGAGACCAAATTGTACCTCTGAATGTATGGTACTAAGGACATCTATAACCTCTAATGACTGCTGGAGATTGTCCCGCTCAAGTTGCTTGGATGGGTCTACCTCGGATGGTCTTGCATTTGGATGATTAAGCTTCGTGTGTTTATGCAAATCATGGTTGTTTCCCATGTACTTGCATTTTTTCACTTCACAACAACGCACTTTCAGGTTCAGAAGTTCTCGAACTTCATTCACAACAATCCACCCTATCATAGAGCCTCTGCACAGAGGACAAGCTGGCTGACCTTTGCGATCCAATGAAGTCAATTGCAAGTGACTTGGTGTATTTGCAACAGCTATAGAAGATTTTGCAGAAGATGGCATGTCATATGCAGCTCTGAAACGACCAAGACAAT
Organism: Ottelia alismoides; assembly: GCA_037367405.1. Lineage (NCBI taxonomy): Eukaryota > Viridiplantae > Streptophyta > Magnoliopsida > Alismatales > Hydrocharitaceae > Ottelia > Ottelia alismoides. The sequence continues at coordinate 83,290 of JAZKJV010003275.1, read as the reverse complement.
TTGAAATTTGTTGGCAAATGCAGATTCCCGGCATCCACAAAATCAGGACTCTCTAATGAATCACCTGATGCCATAGCAAGTTGCCTGCACTAAACTACCGTGTATGGAAAGATTTTCACCTGCACTAACAAACATGAGAATCTCAACTTGCACTCGAGTTGTGGCAATGACTTTCAGAACTATTGCAATGTACTGCAAAGGTTGAAGAAACTACTGGCATGAAGAGAATCAAGAATGGCTAACTTGCAGGTTTCTCAAATAAGTAAAAGACAAATGAATGCACATAAGTATCAATTGATAAAAAAACATGGGGACATTTTCAGAAAACTTAAATGGAATGATTATCCAAATACGAATCTACAAGTAAAATATTAGATGGCCATGCGCTACGAGAACTATATAGGTTAATCATGGTCAATCAGATATACATGTTAAGTTCATTTACAAAAAAATGTAATAAAATACAGTCAAATGGATGACAACATAGCTCCATTTGCAGAAAAGACAATCCACCCCCAAGTTAATAGCATAGTTCTGCATTTATTATAATTGTGTCCTATTACAGTCTGTTTTACATCGTTTGATCTTTAGAGAAAAAGCTTCAGAAAGAGGGAATGTGAAAATTTGATATTCATATGAGCTCATATTTATTTATAGTGTTCTGCGGAAAATTTGGGCCATGGCTAAGATTACTAAGGAATGACTACGCTATGCAAATATGTGTCGGATTTCAGAATGAGGCAGTCTCCCACTTGTTTAGATACTCCCAAAGTAAAGAAATGACATGCCTTACACTTTTTAAATGTTAAATGGTTAACCCCATTGCTTTGGATGACTACAGATCATCAATATGATTCCCGCATATTAAAACCGACAGCTCATTGCATATAATAGGTTTAACTAACCTACAGGATGTTATGATGTTCTAACTGATGATGATTTTTCTGGCTTAAAGAAACATGTTGCCTGAGGATTCGGACATAGAATTTGAAGAAGACTCTTTCACTAATACAATATGGAGATGCATGACCTACAATACCTGGAACTGGTGTGTAAGCAACTTAGTGGGTTTAAGCTATGCTCTATCTTATCTTATATTCACAAGGTCGAGCAGAACATGACGAGCATGGCGGGTCATGGCATCAAGTGGCCACCAGAGCCACGAAATTGGACAGGGGTAGGGTCCGATGCAAGTGGGAGATCACCTGGACCTTGCCAAGTAAATGGAAGATGCATTCAAAAATGGGGAGGTTTAGGTTCTTATTGGGGTTTAGATTCGAGGGAAGGATGGAACTCTAATGAAGGAGGACGAGAAGCCCCCGGTGGCGACCATGTCGCCCCCTTCGAAGGCGAAGCCTCCGACGCGCGCGGCAGAGGCGGTCCCATCCGCCTCCCTGGAGATGGAGAGGATGCCGGAGTGGAGGTCCGCGGCGGCGTCGTCCCTAAGGACAGGAACGGCGTCGGGGTCGTCGGTGGAGACGGCTCCGACGGGGCGGAGGAGGAGGCGGCGTTGGGGAGGGATGAGCGGCGGCGGCAGGGGAGGAGCGGGGAGGTGGACGCCTTCTAGGGCATCGCCAGAGGGGGTGGAGAGGGGGGACTCGAGAGAGGGTGGGGATTGTGTTGGGAAATATTTTTGGAAAAGAGGGCAAAAACGGAAAGAAAGCTGGTGGCGAGAAGGGCAAAACCGCGATTTTTCGGTAAAAATTAATGTTTTGACGGCCTTTATATATATATAATGGAAGTTGGGGATTTTGAAGGATGGAAACTAAAGAGAGGAGGAATGCCGCGTTTATTTATTCTTTTTCCTTTTGTTTGCCATTGTGCTTCTCAGGACAAGGAGGAGAGATTTGCGGAAGAACCGTAAAGACATCAATAACCCTAGGCCTTGGGAAAAAAATCCCACGTTTGCGTGGATATTTTAGTAAATTTAGTACGGGAGTTTGACAGATTTACCATTTATTGTGACCGACGAGAGGTATTTTGGTCCTTTCATTTTTAAATTTTGGGCTTAAATCTCCCCTTTGCTCCAGTTTTTTTTTTGGGGGGGGGATATCAATTTTTTTTCTTTATATTCGAATATTTTTTAAATGAATTTTTATTATTTGTGTTCCTTTGAGATGTTGTAATATCAGTTATGCCCTCTTTTATTGAATATCGCTTATGCCTCTGATTTCTTTCACATTTATCACTTGTGCTCTTTCGTTAGTTTGGCCTTCAATGGATTCAATTTAACCATGGATCATTCGAACAATGTGTAGTTAAGAGGAGCAAAACTGACCAAACACCCCCTACCTTTGTTTTGTCGTCCTGCATGTCCTCCAAATATCTGCCTTCCGCGAGAGCCCCAAGGGAGGTGGAGGAGACAAAACCTGGTAGCTGTGTTGCTCGGAGGTAGATCTTGCAAAGGCCGCCAGAGAATGGTGGGGCTCCTTCAAGTTCGAGCGACTTTGGAAGTGGATTGGTCAGAGGAGGGACTGGAGGGGGCAGGGCTGGGGAGGAAGGAGAGGAGGAGGAGGAGGACATGCTGGAAGGGATGAGACTTGGGAGGAGGGCGCGGAGGATGAGGTCTTGATGGAGGGGACGGGGTTGGGGAGGAGGAGGTAGTCGAAGAAGGGCTTGGAGGGAGCGAGGCTGCGGAGGAGGAGGACCTGTTAGAGGGGGCGGGGCTAGGGAGGAGGAGGACGGATGAGGGGCTGGAGGGAGTAGGGTTGGGGAGGAGGAGGTGGTTGGAGGAGGGCTAGGAGGGGACGGATCTAGGGAGGATGGGGTCGAGAAGGAGGAGGACCTGCTGGAGGGGGGCATGGCTAGGGAGGATGAGGTGGTCGGAGGAGGGCCTGGAGAGGACATGGCTGGGGAGGAGGGAGCGAAGGAGAAAGAGGTTATCAGAGGAGGAGGAGGATGGAGGAAGAGTGAAGGATATATCTACCAAAGTTAGTTAATTCAATTACCTTTGTGTCTTAAATTTTAACGTCCTTTTGAGATGCAGATGAACGGCAACTAAATCAAAGGTCACACATGATTAATGTGAAAGAAGTCAGGGGGATAAGCGATATTCCAAAAAAAAGGAAGGAAATAAATGATATTGCAATATCTCATAAAGGCACAAAACCTTTTCTAAATTGTCCTTTACATCCTAAAATTATAAGGAAGTAACTTAAACTCTCAAATCTATTTTTTTAAAGATAAGTTTTTTATATATGCATTTATAGTAAAATTAAATCATATATGGATATGATAACATAGTAACACCTGTATCCGTACGGAATAACCAGCAATCATGTAATGTTAATGTAACCTCAACTACTACCCTACATTGTAATAGCAGCAACAAATGATTAAGGGTCATTCACCTCATGAACCTTATAAACATTATAAATTATATCTACGATCTTTTGTACAATGTAATTACTACATCAGACCCTGTAAATTATCCCAAGAATTTTTATGAGCTTCAAATAGATTAACCACAAGGTTCAGGTTAGAGTTAGTAAGTTTACATGGTTGAAGAGAGAATTATATTATTTCAAAAGTTGAGAAGGTAATTTGCAATGTTTATAGGGTTTGTGGGGGTAAATATCCCAATAATAATGAGACGTATCAAGTGGCATGACGTTATGTCCAATGGGATCCACATCTTATGTCTTAATAAATATGCTCTTAAAATTAATGCAACTTTGGTCATACTTTAGTGCGACATGTTCTTTCCTGTGAAAAAGTAAACAGTGTTTAAAAGTAATAAAAGGCAATATAATATATTCGTCTCATCCGCATTTGTTTACACTTTACCGTTGTTGCTGCCGAAATCACAGCCGTTGGATTATCCGATGAGATTGTCTGCAAATCGTATGGAGTGCCATTGACACGTACTGGATTTTCTGGAGAGCTATACGTATCTTTAGATCGAATACTTTCTGCATAAACTTTTGCAGAAATGTATGATGATCGTATACTATTCATGACTGTGCATAACTCCCTTCCACAAGAAGCTGTGACTTCTAAATACTTTCAAAATTTTTTAAACGACGGTCTAAACGAAGAAATTAACTGTAAATCAATCTGCGAACTATATTACATTTAATTTTAATCAGAAACCATATTCTTAGATAGTAAAATTATGAAGTGACCAAGAAACCCATAATCCTGAGTAGTTTCATAATTACCTTAGGGACACAGGCGTGATTATTGAGGATTTTGGGGTAATTACGAAACTACTCAGGGTTATAGGTGTAAATATCCCAATTGAAACAGGTGGACGCGCAACTGTTAATTGGAAAAATTGGGAAGGACACAGGCGTAAAAATGACAAACAAAGAGATGACGTGGCACCTGCATGGTGTTCGAGCCGCTTCGTTAAGATCGAGCAGTTTACACAAAATTTGGGTATTTGTGGGCCCCTCAATCTTGATCCAGCGGCTCGAGTGTCGTCTCCATTTACAGCAATCCTCTCCTGTATAGTTGAGGATCTGCTCTCAAATGATAGAGACGAGGGCTCCATTTTGGGAGAAAGGATCCTAAGCTGTAATAGGTTTACAAGAGATGTTGTAATTCTCTTTTTTATTTTTTTTACATTTTTCATTTGAAAATCCAACCTTATGCATTAGATCCTCTACTAATGTTCCACATATCCTCCAAACTTCGCTCAAATTCGATGCCATTACTATTTTATCTTAACCGTCAAAGGTCCGGTTCTTTTTTAAATGGGATTTAAGCAACCTTAAATGTCAATCGGAACTTCGACTGTTAAGATAAAATAGCAAATAACCTCATATTTGAGCGAAATTTAGAGGATATGTGAACCATTAGTAGAGGATATAATCCTTAGGGTGCGTTTGGTTCGTCGATTTTGTGTTTGTGTGTTTGGTTGGTGGGTTAAGGGTTGGGAGGGTTTGTGTGATGTGATTGTATTAGAATTTGAAAAAGTTGGTAGTTATTATGGTATGATTGTATTGAAATTTGAAAAAGTGGATGGTTGTTGTGATGTGATTGTATTAAAGTTTGGAATAGTGAGTAGAAGTTGAGTATTTTATGATTTTTAGATGATATGATAGTATAATATATATTTTTTTGTTTGGAAAGAGAGTGGGCCCCACTAGTGGGTTGGGATTATGGGGTTTGGGGGTAACCCACCCAAAGTGGGGGGTAAACCAAACGCACCCTTAAGGTTGGATTTTCAAAATAAAAATACAAAGAGAGAGAGAGAGAGAGAGAGTTACAACACGTCTGTTGTAAAGCCCATTACAGTAAAGGATCATTTCTCCCATTTTGCAACGCAGATTTTGAGAAATGGAGACATGAAAACTCTCTGTGATGTTGCAGACATCCAGTTCTGAATCCATACTGCCAGATTCGACTGGAGAACACAAGGCGTAAATATTTTTAAACAAGCTTGGGAAGACAGGATACAGGAACAAGACGTGCAGAGATGCAATTTTATTGCGGCATTCACTGACATCATAAGACTATTCAAATCAGGGAGTGGGTTCTCTATGCTCGAGCATGATCGAGCGGCTGTGGTGCGCTACACCACCACAACAGACGATCCAGACGATTCAAATCAAGAAGGAGAGAGAGAGAGGCAATTCCTGAACAGAGCGATTGCAGAACCATCATCCGATTCAAATCAAGCAGGTGAGAGAGAGAGATAATTTACCGTCGGACTGAAATCATGCCAAACTGCTGTAACTGCAGAGGATGCACTGCCGTTCATATGGACAAGATTTTTCTCTCCTTATATACTGTAATTTAGTTCTATTATATGTAATAATCCATAAAACAAGAAGAATACCAACAAAAGATATTCTCAAAATTTAATAATAGAGATCAACTTGCATGGAGACGTCGTGCATGTACGAAAAAAAAGAAAGGGAGAGAGAGACTCGTGGCTACGTCTTGCACGCATGGGCCAATGTGTCTCCCGAAAATTTCTTCCCCCCTTACTGTAGATAGAGCACGAAGGGAGGATTCAATGGTGTCGTTGCCGAGGAGCAACTGCGCACAGATTGGTTTTATTTGATTGTGTCTTCTTTGTCTTTATTTTTGCTTTATTTATTTTCCGATTTATTGATATTATTGTTGAATTGTCTAATTACCTCTTCTTTGTTGAATTTGCTACAAGGTATTGCGGATCGAGGGAGGCATTCTACTCGAAGCGCCTACGTACCCACGTGAAGCCAAGTTGCAGGGTTGGGCAGGGTTGGGTTGGGTACTATTCACAGGGGTATCCCCTCCTCACAGTTTACTATTCATCCAACCTTGTGAATAGTACCCAACCCTGCCCAACCCTGCAACCAAACGAACCCTAAGAGGCATCCTAGGCAAGAAACGAGAGAGAGAGAGAGACTTGCAACTCTCTAATGGAAACTTTGGAGTTGATCACACGCATTGCTGATGGTGATTCTTACCGATTTTTTGCCTCGTAATTGCTGCTTCTTCTTGGGAAATTTGAGGAGAAAGAAATTAAAGATGGACTTCTGGTTGGTTGCTCATCCACGCCACAAAAGGTGGCCCGCTCTATAGTGTCCGCAGTACAATGTCTGGAGAACTAATATCGGATCAGGATTTTTACCTCCTCCGGTTCCAGATCTAACTCGACGTAATCAGTGTCTTGCAATTGCTTTTCCTTTAGTCAAACATGTATGTAACTTCTCACCTTTTGATAGATAACACTTTAGCAGGGTCTGTCCTTGTATACTCTTTTATTTTACATTAATACTATGGAAAATCTTACACGTCAAGAGAGAGAGAGAGAGAGAGAAAGATAGAGAGAGATCGATAGGGAGAGAGAAAAAGGGGAGTGAGATGCATCTGGAGAAGGTCTAGGAGCAATACTGATGCAGAGAGGTCAGGTGATTGCTTACGCATCACGTCAGTTGAGACCGTATGAGCAGAACTATCCCACACATGACTTGGAGTTGGCAGCAGTTGTCTTCGCCATCAAGATCTGGCGACACTATCTATATGGGGTGAATTTCGAGATTTTCAATGAACACAAGAGCTTGAAGTATATCTTTGATCAGAATGAGCTGAACATGAGACAACACAGATGGCTCGAGCTACTGAAGGATTATGATTGCACAATCTCTTACCATTTCGGTAAGAGAAACGTGGTGGCTGATGCACTTAGCAGGAGAGCTCATGTAGAGGGTACGACGAACTGGCTATATCCATGGGATATGCTTGCAGCTTTGACCGATTGACATCCTCAGAAGAGTGCATCCATATCTACTGTCATGCCTCCGCGATACAGCAGTCTTTGGGATTGCATTGTAGAGGGACATAAGACAAATACTTGGATTCGAGACAGATACATGCATGCCATCAAAGACAAATTTGATGATTTTGTTATAACTGAGTCCATTTTATGGAAGGCAAATCGCGTCGTTGTGCCCAACGATGAGCAGTTGCGCACATATATTCTTGATGAAACACACAGTTCACGATTATCTATTCATCCAGGTAGCACCAAGATGTATCGTGATCTGCATCGACATTTCTGGTGGGATGGAATGAAGCGCAATATGGCGCAGCATATTAGCAGATGCATGACATGTCAGATGGTCAAGGCCGAGCACAGGAGACCACCATGATTACTGCAGTCTCTCCCCATTCCCGAGTGGAAGTGGGAAAGCATTTCTATGGATTTTGTCATAGGTTTGCCGAAGACACCCGTTGGCCATTATTCTATTTGGGTCGTTCTTGATAGGTTGACCAAGTCATCCCACTTCATACATGTCAACACAACTTACACTCCATCTAGCTTGGCCAAGCTCTATGTGCATAATATCATCAGGCTACATGGTATACCACGAGAGGTGGTGTCTGACAGGGATTCGAGGTTTACTTTGCATTATTGGCATCAGTTCATGTCAGCACTACAGATAGAGCTGAAGACGAGTTCTGCATATCATCCACAGACCGACGATCAGAGTGAGCGCACCATTCAGATGCTTGAGGATTTGCTTCGTGCATGCTATTTGGAGGGAGAAATACATTGCTAAAATTAGAAGGAGAAATTATCATCAATATGGTCACTTTTGTATGATTCATTTTCTTACTCTTCTCTTTAAATAGCTCAAGTTCATATTGTCACTCATGCAATTATTATTTTTAATCATGCAAGATATTTTAGTATGTCATGATAACTATGCTTATATAATCGTATAATTTCTATTGTATGTGATTATGTTAAGCATCAACCTTGAAAGGACAATTGTTCTATGTTGTCATTGTTTCGATACATCGGGAGTCAGATAATTACGCATATGATGTAGTATGGTATTTACATATATTATATGTTATAATTAATTATATTACATTAAAATAAGATATAGAGATGCTATAAAGATTATTATAATTAGGCCAAGGGTTATTACTGTACCATATCAAACTAAAGAAGGGTATACATGTTATGACATTATGTATTCATAAATATATACGATATATAAGATAAATATATGTTGATTTCAATTTCTGTAATTTGTTAATATTCTTGGTTAAATATCGTAAGTTGAGGCATGATTCAAAGGAGAAAATTCAAAAATAAAGCATAATAAGGAATGACGCCATAACGGCATATGGACCCAAGTGCTACGCTAAGACGGGAGGCACCTCTAGAATCCATTTCTCGGATCCTAAGGGACATTATCGATCTAAAGGGCAACACCTTCCGAGGGGTGTCAGTTTCAATGGAACCTTGTGGAAAAAGACCACTATTAACTCAACAATTTTTGTCATCATGTTATCGTAGTGATTGATCGATCACCGTACCAGTGGTAAGTAAAATGCACCCTATATGAATATAAGGGTACTATTGAGCAAATAATGAAAGAATGCAGGCATATATGAAACATTGATCATGAAAGTATTCACGAAATATGAATAATAAAAATATGAAGGTATATGAAATATTGATCAAGAAATCCTAACTTGATTATATTGTTGTATTTTCTATATTATCAAGTTGTCTGTACATGAAAAATATACATGTTGGAGTATACGTAATTTTCTTGATAAGTTACACTGTTATGGTCAATTTTCTTATAGCTTATATTGTCAATCTTTTCATATATTGCTTTTAGTATCAAACATGGCATCAAGTGACCAATGTTTCCCTTCATCAGTTGCCTTTTACTCTCCGATGGCCTCTCCGCGTTCTAGGCACCATCTTCGTCCTCTTCGGGCTCCCTCCGATCTTGACCACCCAGAAAGGCGCTATGATGCGCTCTCAGGATCCTCCCTGCAATAACATACTATGACATTGAAGTAGAAGCGGCATTAAGATGCGCAACAAGTTGCAAAATCAATAAGATTTAACCTAAACGAGGAATTGATTCAAGAATAGGCAACTCTCATTCATGATATACATCAAGCTCCCGGTACATCTTTTCTATCTTCAGGTCGGTCCCAAGATGGTGCGGATAATTATTCTGCTTAAACAAGATAGATAGACAGACGGAAAAAAATCGACCTTTTTCATACAAACGCGATCATTTGCAATTTCCGCTCATTCTCACAATAACCAGGACAAGGTCCAGACTGGAGAACAGACAATGCACATATAAACTTTGGAATCCAGCGTACAAGCATCGCGTTTTTCCTTGCTCGTCTGCAGTTCTCCAGGATTCACAAACCGTTGGCAACCAGCAAATCACACAAACAACCTGATCACCATCATCTTGTTCGCAGCTTTCACAATCTTTCAGCGGAAACAGTGTCACCAGGGAAAGACAGAAAAAAATCTCGGGCATCGCTGCTAATCCAGCAAAAGAATACGCAATTACTACATGCAGCACCAACTAATGACCGCCTCCTCGGTGATGAGAAGAAACTAGCTTCCAGACAGGACCGAAGTTTAGAGTATTGATGTGACTCGAACAGAGTGATCTGCTGATCCGGTAATATAGATGGGCAACGTGGGATGCCAGTCAACTGTGGTTATGGCGTCGCTGTGGGGTAATGTCCGCATTCCACTCATATGTCCCTGAACCTGAAAAATTCAAGTAGTATCCAAATGGATGTGATGAACAAGACTGCCAAGCAAAGAAATAAGGCAAGACCACAGAAAATAAGGGTAGAAGACCACCTGATATATAGGGGATCGAACAGAACCAGAAGTCACTAACAAGCTCCTCCCATTGTAGTCAAGTGCAATTTCATGTCTCCGCGATCTCAAGCTTTCCGGATGGCAGAATCTATGAATAAGAATGGAATCTAAGAACCAAATCACCTGATTGGTAGTGAAAAAAATCGATATATATTGACAGATTCTAACTAAGCTGGTCTATGTTAATATGTATTTTCTCTCCTCAAGCACACCCTGAACAAGATAAGATGTGCAAGGCATCATGAGTGCAAGTATTTAAAAGGTACGCAATCACTGTCTTCCGAAAATATAAAAATTCACCACTATCTACAACCTTACCAACCAGATCCGGAACGGATATAAGTCGAGAGCACGCCCTGTATTTTCTTAGAGGAGATGGTCATTTCTTTAAATACAAGACCTACCAAATGAGAACTATCCCCGTACAGATATACCTCTAAAATAAGACAGTGTTTACTTTCACTAATTAGGATGACGACAACGACAAGCAATGTGTCCTTCAAAATATGTAAACGTAGTTGCACATAAACCACATTGTTAAGCATGTAAAAATGCTTTTATCTTTAAAAGAATATAGTACCTGCTGCAATCTCTGGACCAAAGTACTTGACCTTGATTATGCAAGCTCCACTCAAAAATCTGTATACAATCGCATTTTATCTTATATTTTTTAGAGAAATTTAAAAAAAAAATAGATAAATAAAACATGAAATAGAGGTAGAATGCAACTTATCCTTAGCAGCATTTATATCATTGTCCTAGACCAGCGTTTCAGGCTACCAAAACCATGTGTCTTAATTATAAATGTTGGTATATTCAGGAAAAAATGCTAGGTATACATATTATTCATTGTACTTTTGTATTGTACAGTACCTACTCCGAGAGATGTTGAGAGCTTTTATAGTTTTTCTTATATAGTATTTTGATTTTTTTTGATTTTCTGTGTAATTGTCCACTTTGATTTCCACTGTATAAAAGATCTCTTTTTTCAACAGAATATTACATCTGACTTTTCTATATGATACTGGTCCTAAATCATGGTTCCATTTCCATACCTCTTGAAATGCTAATCCAACTCTAACCAAAAAAAAGGAAACGAACTGCCTTCTCCCACTGCGGCACTATCACCTCCTCTTGTGTGATATTGCTACATCATCCTGTTGTGGTACCATCGTGGGAGGCGATTTCTAAACATATTGTGTTAGGGTTGGAGTGTTTCAAGAGGTTTCAAGCCACAATTAAATACCAGCGATCACGTGCCACATAGGGAAATGTGTAACAATATTCCACTGAAAAACAGGCGTGTGGTTTCTTATATAGTGGAGACCAGAGGAGCTTGAGGAACCAAGGTCAAATAATTTGATCTAGAGATTGCATTAGGTACTAACTTCCTCTAAAGATAGAAAGTAATTTTACATGTTTGACTTTGGTTTTTATGCGCATCTAAGTTTATATGTCAAAGGGCTGACTAGCATGTGGCCACCATAGTTGTAAAGAGCTGTCATTTTATTCTAGAAGAAAATTTTTGCTGGGATAATTCACATTTGACAGGTCTAGTATCTAAAGAAATGAGCATTTCCTAAAAGAAAATCGTAAGACAGGTCTGTGTGCTCTGACTTCCATTTACCAATGTCCCTATCTGGTTGGTGCAGTAGTAAGGACTAAGGAGAAACTCGATAACTTCTGAAGATGATGATTGTATATCTCATAAACACTTGAAACTGCAGTAATATTTCAATCTATATCATTTTTTCCCGAGACAAATAAGGTGTGATCTGGCTCTTAAATTTTATTATAGGAATTTTATCAAATGTGCCCCTCCTAACTTTTGCAATATCAGTTATGCCTTTCTCTTTTTTGGAATATCAGTTGTGCCCCTACATTCTTCCATTTTTTATCACTTGTGCCCCTCGGGATGGTTGCTGTCCATCCACTCCAAACGGACGTTAACTTTTAGACAAAAGGATAATTTCTAACTAATACATAGGGATAGGGTAGATATGTCATTGTCTAAAAACCTTCTCTTTATCTTCTTCCTCTCCGCATATTCCCACCTCCTCTGCCACACCCTAGCTCCCCGCCCCACCTCCTCCAGCCCCCTCATCCATCAGCCCCACCTCCTCCAGCCCCCTCATCCACCCCACCTCCTCCAGAATTGTCGCCTCAACCTCCTCCCGCTCCGATAGTGGTTGACGCGTGAATGGGCCAAAGAGGGTGTTGCGAGAAGGTCCTCTACTTGTGGACTGGTTGCTCTAATGCTCAAGGACGAGCAAGGTTCTGATGCGGCTTTGATGCAGCTTCATCGAAGACTTGCAAAGGGGGGCTCCTTCTCCGTAGCTCGACTTCACTCAAGAAGAATCTAAGAGTAGAGCTAGATGGAAATCGGTGTGCACCGCTCCTGCTATGCAACTTCAGTGATTCCAGCAGCTAGATAGCTTGGTGCAGAGCCTTGCGTTGCTCCGGTGGATGTTTTACCCGATAGACCTGCAAAAGCAATGGTAACTCGTGACTCAAAGAAAAAGGAGAAGGGATGACGGTGATTGTCGAGGGTAGGATTGAGTTTGGGGTTTTTATTACAATGAGGATGGAGTAACCTTTCAGAACATCACAAATCAAGGAAAGCACAACAAGAAAAAGAAGGTCGGGGCGGGGAGGAGGTCGGGGATGGGGGAGAAGGAGCCCCCCTTCCCCCCGAGGGGGTGGGGGGCTTGGTGGAGGAGGTGGTTGATGGTTTAGTTCAACTCATTGCCAGTCAAACTAACGGAAGTGCATCAATGATAACGTTGCAAGAAGTCATGGGCACAACTGATATTCCTAAAAAGGAAGGGACATAATCAATATTACATAAGTTAAGAAAGAGCACAAGTGATAAAATCCCTTCATTCTACGTGCAAATTCTACCATTCAGAAAACTTAAGATCGCTTAGGCATGAAATTGTACTCATTAACAATGTGAGGAGCTTGTTACTTTTTATACCAGTTAAGGGGGGAGGGTGAGGTTGAACCTTGGTCCTTAAAGTGGGAGCCAACTGCTTCTACCACAAGGCCATTAGAGGGGTTTCTAGTTCTAAGACCTTGTTACTTGTCTTCCGTTTGATCCCCTATATATCAAGTGGTTTTCTACCCTAATTTGCTATGATCTTACTGTTAGAAAATCTGATGTCGAGGACGTTACTTCTCATGATGTGCATGTGAGGAGGACAAACGGGCTGGAGTATGAGTCAAAGTGGGTGTACTCTGTACTGCGCCTGTCAGAGTCACCAACTGAAAATGAGTCTCTATCTGGAGAACCCTGCCCCGTCACAACATGTGGAGAACTGCTCCATCTCTGAAAGGGCCGAATAAAGAGCGGCGCTAATTATCCATACGCAGATCTTTGAAGATGGTTCTCTCATAGGGATCTCAAAGTGGGTTCTCTCTCATAGGAACCTCGGAAGGATCGCGTACTAGAGTTCACAAACACTGGAGAATGGAATCTGAAAAAGTCTCTCGTCAAAGAACTAGGTCTTTCCCATCTGGCTCAGAGAATGGGATCTCTACTTTGAAGTCCCTATGAAACACATGAAAACCCTAGCCTACATGACATAGGAAATGAGATCTCTACTCTGGAGTCCCTATGGATCACATGAAAATCCTGGCTGGAACACAAAAGATGGGGACCACAAACAATGATGGCATACATGTGCACATCTGAAAAGAAGACCGCATACATGTGCATGTCTGAACTGAAGAATCGGAACCATATGAACGTCGAGTCTGAAACTGCGCATCACACTATGGACTGGGAATAGGAACACCGAGTTTGAAACTACGCATGGAAAATCTTCATCTAAAAAACTGTAGAGTCTGAACAATCTGGTTGGCCTGGGAAAATCTGAATCTGACCTGGTTGGAATCTGAATCATGACCGAAGAACTTTACACAATTATTCCCCCTTTCTCCCATACTTGTCGGAAAGAAGACATCGACCAAGTTGGGAGAAGACAAGAACATATGGGGAGAACAAAACCAAATAAGCCATCGCATTTTTTCGGCTTTTCTCAATTAATTTTTTTCTCTTTTTTTAAATCTTTTTTCGGCTATTTCATTTTTTCAAATAGATGGCTCATTTCTTCTCACGCACGTTTTTTGTACGCATCTACTTTTTTTAATCTCTCTCCTCTTTTTAAACTTGCAGCCCAATTGGGCTCAATATTCTCACGCAATAATTTTTACACATGTAGCCCTGGTTGGGCCTGAAACAAATAGAGACGAATTTAGGGTTCTCATCGGGAAACCCTCTCCAGAAATACTGTCGCCCCTGATGGGGGCATCTGTTGCTCTCACGGGAGGCCGCCAACTTTTGGACCTCGCGTCGCCTGCGCAAGAGAGTATGTCGCACCGCCATATGCGGCTGGAGGATGAAGGCTCGCAGCTTGCGTGATTTCCCGGTGGTTGGCGACCATCGTGGGGACGCCGCTTGGGCTTGAGAGGGTGCGGAGCCATGGAGGGCATTGTCGCCTGAGTGTGAGGAGATGGGGCTGCGCTTGGGATGGATGAGGATGACATCGTCGCCAGGAGGGAGGGGGACAGAGGGCATCAGCCCCTGAGTACGGAGTCCTAGAGGTGCTCGCGAGTGGGAGGAGTACAACCGCCTTGGAGCCTGCTCGTTGGATCTATGGAGAAGCGCACCAGGAGATGTGCACGAGCTCCGATGCTTTGATGTGTCACAACCGCCGAGTGGTGGGACTGTAGGAGGAGTCATGCGAGCGTTGCCGCCATAGGATTTCTGCGACAAGGATGATCTGAAGATGATGAAGATCAGCACCGCATTGCACAGTGCTGAGAGGTGCCTGCGCAATGGAGACTGGGGCGGCAGGGAGCCTAAGCTGATATGTCTGCCTTTAGAGGATGTCCTGCAATGAACTCATGGAGGCTTGAAGGCATTGTTGTCGCCTGGAGGACCGCCTGAGGGAGGATGAGGGTTGCACCTGGGCGCTGCTGCCGCATGCGCAATAGAGATACGGCCTGGACTCGTGGATCTAGGGTTTCAGAAAAACCCTAGAGATCTTGAACCAAAAACTTGAACCATATATGAATACATAATCTTCAAGAATGAGCAACATTACAATCGAATCTCGAATAAATAAAGAACATGAAAACCTCGAGAATCGAACCCGCTATGATACCATGTTAGAAAATAGGAATGCGAAAGCGAAATGATAAACAAAGCATAAACTACAGAAAGATAAAACATGAAGTCAGAGATTTTTACGTGAAACCCTACTCCCTAAGGAGCGGGATGAAACCACGAGAGAACGCCTCAAAGGGCTGATAGTCTACCACTTTTCTCGCTGGATACAGAGGGTGAGGGGCTTCTTATATAGCCCCCACCGAGTCTCAACATCCCACAACTGGTAGATGTGGGACTAAACAATTGGATTGGGTAAATGGATCCTGGAGAGATCCATTTACCCATCTATATGAATGGGCATACTCCAACACTTACATCATTTCAACGCTCGGCAGTCTTGTTTATTAAAATCACTAGGATACGTGTGGACTCGTTCATATTCAGGAATATATGGGTGGCATGCGAATGTTACCCCACACGTAAAACCACAATTGATGGGCACCATCTAAATTGGCCTCTACCTTAATATCCTTTGACGTCGAACATGAGAAGAAAAGGTGATCTAAGTTCTCTAACCTCTCATCACATATTTTGTAAGAGTTACAAGTCCCCTAGAAAATCCCGACTCTCCGAGCAATCCTCAACACCCACCCTCTTCCAAGCAACCACATGATAACCTTGATCTACCGAGGAATCTTCCAGTCCAAAACTTGCCCCAAAGTCACGATAGCAATTCCTGAGTCAAAAACCATCGAAGCAGAGCACCTATAAGCCTTCTCCATCGTAAAGTGGCCTTTTGTCGAGTCCAATAATCCCGAACCACCATGGGACACATCGACTTAGATAGAAAGTTGGCCAAAACTAAGAACATTGTATGAAAGGGCATGCCTCAAGGCGTACACCTCGAAGCGAGGCCGCTCTATTTTAGCCTCGAGGCACATGCCTCAGGCTCTTTTAGCAAGGCGTGTGCCTCACTCATCGAGACTGCCTTTGATCTCGCCCTACCGTTGAACCTACCACATGTTGAATAGACTCAAGAAGACCCAAAAGATATCGCCCTTTTGAAGCAAAGCCAATGATCTCGCCCTGTCGTTGGACCTACCACATGTTGAATAGACTCAAGAAGACCCAAAAGATCCTCCACCCTTTGATCAGAGAGGTCGGACACAAAAGACAACATCCAAGAACCGAAATCCCAACAATCTGTTACTAGAGACTGCATTTCTGCAACCACAGCAAAGAGGCATGGAAAGCGAGTCTCAAACAGACCACTATCAGTCTAGCTATCTGTCCAGAAAGCAAAGAATCGCCCATCTCCAAGGGTTAGGGGAACAAATTGTAGAGATCTTTTTATATCTTATGTATTGTTCTCTATTTATCTTTTCTTATGTGTGTCTTATGTAATATACCAATAGGTCTCTCCTCTATATAAGATAGCCTAGAGTTCTCAGGTATAAACAACGCTTTCACTTTTCCCAACATGATATCAAAGCGGTGACTCTAGACCGGAGCTCTCATACCCTAATCCTAATCCTAACCACACCCGTTGCCCCTCTCTCCTCCTCCAAGCGGCCGCCGCGGGACTCTCTCCTCCTCCAAGCGATCGCTGCCGAATTCTCCCTTCCGCCGAGCCGTTGCCGGTCTCCTTTCGGTGAGCCGCCGCCACACCTCCTCTTGACGAACCGCCACTGCTGCCGGTCACTTTTTGGCAAGCCATCGTCGGCCCAACCTCTCGCTTTCTCATCGTCGGCCCCCATTGTAGCCGGTCCACGTCCTCTTCTGCTTGTATCGAGGTCTCGTTTGGGTTGATGGATTTGGTTGCATAAGTCTATATATGCAATCAAATCCTAATATGTCTGTGTAGACACATATCTATTGGTCTACAAAACCCTAGTTTTGTTCATCCGATACTATGTCAGAGAGCAAGGTCGATGTTCCTGCCACTGGAACTTTTAAAGGTCCATCGCCAATTGTCAAGATGGACGGGACGAACTACGAACTTTGGGATATGCAGCTCATGAGCCTCGTGAAATCTACGGGTAATAAGCATATTCTTACCGAAGAGGAGCCAATTAAGAAAACAGGGACCAATGCCTCATGGGAGGCAGATGATGCATATGCCAAAGTCTGGTTGTCTGGTACATTGGCGATTGAGATTGCCAATGATGTGTTACATCAGCCCACTGCCAAGGCGATGTGGGATATCCTCACCGCAACTTATTCTCGGGAGAGGAATGAGACCAAGACAGGTACCTCTAGGGAGGGTTGTCGTCATAGCAGATGGGACTCATTCCCCGATCACAGGACAAGGGGAGATTCGTTCGACACCGTCAATGCATTTGCAGAACATGTTGCATGCACCTGATTTTTCTATGAATTTATTATCTATTAGTCATATTACGAAGGATTTACATTACCGAGCTATTTTTGATCAATCGTCTCTTGTTTTTCAGGACATTTTCATGGGCAGGGTGATTGGTTGTAGTCGTGAGCAGGTCGACCTCTATCGTCTGGTTCTATGCTAGCCTATATTCTCAGTCTCATGCATCTGTCTCTCCTTTCACATGGTACCTGCATTTTAGTCATCTTCCACTCTAGAAGACGTGTCATGTCTTGCCTCAGATCTCTCGTTCTCCCTTCCAGTGTGAAGTATGTCAGTTGGGAAAGCATCATCGATCTGTTTTTCCTAATCGTCAGAGTCGGAGCAGTCGCTCCCTTTTTGAGTTGTTTCATATTGATATTTGGGGCCCAAGTCGTGTTCCCGATCAATAGGGAGACATGTTTTATCTTGTTGTAGTTGATGATTTCTCTCATTTGTCATGAATGTTTTCGTTGAAGAATAAATCTGAAGCAGGGGATGTTATCAAAACTTTTATTAATGAAGTGCATAATATTTTTTCTTTGTCTCTGAAATTTGTGAGAACTGATAAGCTTTGGAATTCTGTACTCACACTCTCTCAAAATTTTTCTCATACCGTGGTATTATTCATCAAACATCGTGTGCCTATACTTCTCAATAAAATGATGTTGCAGAGAGGAATCACCGCCACTTACTTGATATCACTCGTACTCTTCTGATTCAAAGTCGTGCCCCACATTCGTTCTGGGGCGATGTTCTTACGACATGTTATTTTGTGAACTGCATGCCTTCTTATGTTCTTGGTGAGAAAAATCCTCTCTCTAGCATTTTCAGAGAAGGAATTATTTTCCCTCACTCCTCGTGTATTTGGCTTGACTGCATTTGTCTACCATGTGTCTCCAAGTATAGACAAGCTCTCTCCTAAAGCTGTCAAGTGTGTGTGTGTTTGTTGGGTACTCTAGAACACAGAAGGGATATCGTTGCTATGATCCATTGAGCAGGAAATATTATGTGAGTGCCGATGTTACAATTTTTGAGTCAGAGATGTAATTTTCTCCTGCAGGTGATAGGTTAACTTCATCAGTGATCAGCTTTAGATAATGAGGTTTACATGCCACCTCCTCCTATGAGCACACCTCCAGCCCAACATGTACCGGTTATTTCAACCCAACCACCGCCACCTACGTTACCCTCCCCTCTTCAACCGTCGATTGCACCATTCCCACATTTCTATACTCGTCGGTCATCTTCTGCTCATGGCCAACGTCCATCATCCAACACGCCTCAAGTATGTATTGATTACAAGGTTTCTAACGATGGTTCTGGAGGTGTGCCTGAGCAGGCTTCTTTGCAGGAGAATGTTACACCATCTGAGGAGAACTGTTGACCTTGATGTTCCTATTGCTATTAGAAAGCAGAAGCGTACACGTGCCTCATATCCATTAGCTTCACAGGTTTCCTTTGATCGCTTAACATGGGATTTCAAGAAGTTTGTTGATGCTTTATATGTCGTGGCTATACCACAGAATTATCACAAGGCGTTGAGAGACAATCAATGGCTTCTAGCTATGGAATAGATGGTTGTCCTACAGTCTCGTGATACTTGGAGCATGGTCCCTACTCCCACTGAGGCATCAAGTTGCCATTTGTAAATGGGTGTTTACAATAAAACACAATGCATATGGTACCATTGATCGTTACAAGTCTAGATTGGTTACACAAAGCTTTACTTAGATGTATGGCGTGGATTATATGGACACTTTTTCTCATGTTGCTCGCCATTCTACTCTACATATTCTTCTTTCAGTTGTAGTGGTATGTGATTGGTCTTTATTTTAGCTTGATGTTAAGAATACCATATTGTATGGTGATCTTCAGGAAGAAGTCTACATGCAACAACCTCCGGGGTTTGCTGTTGAGGGGGAGTGTCAACATGTTTGTAGACTTCACAAGGCAATTTGTGGCCTAAAGTAGAGCCCGCCATGGTTTCAGAAGCTCTCAGATTTATTTGAGAAGCAGGGATTTAGGAGGTCTAATGCAGATCATTCATTGTTTGTTCATAGAACACATATGTTGATGGCATACTCGTTACATGAGATGATGTGCAGGGGTTAACATGTACTGTCATTATTAGGGTTTATGTTGATGGCATACTCGTTACAGGAGAAGATGTGGATCGAATAAAAAGAGCAAAGGAGATTCTGGGATGCCAATTTGTCACCAAGGATCTTGGAACTCTAAGGTATTTCTTGGGATTAGAGTTTGCCAGGAATCAACAGGGTCTCGTCATAACCCAGAGAAAATATGTCACAGATATGCTTGTTGAGACAAGAATGATTGGGTGTAGACCTGCCACTACTCTTATGGATCCTAGTATGAGATTATATGATGAGGATACAGATGAAGTAGACAAGAGAAGGTTTAGAGAATTGGTGGGAAAGCTTCTCCATGTCACTATCACTAGGCATGATATCTCCTTTGCAGTTAGTCGGGTAAGTCAGTTCATAAAGCAACCCCGACAGGTACATATGGATGTTGTTCATATGATACTGAGATACATAAAGTCATCTCCAGGTGCAGGATTGTTATTCACAAAAGGGGTAGATCTTACCATTTCAACATGCACAGATGCAGACTATGCAGGGTGTCCCAAGAACAGAAAGTCCACTACAGGGTTTGTTATATTCCTCAACAGCTCTCTTGTATCTTGGAAGAGTAAGAAGCAAACCGTAATTCCAGGTCAAGTGTTGAATCTAAATATAGGGTTATGGCACAAGCAAGCACAAAAATGATGTGGGTTCGAGCAGTTCTTGCAGATTTGCATATAGATGTTCCTCTTCTTATGCAGTTACAGTGTGATAATCAGGTTGTACTATTCATTATCAACAACCATGTGTACCATGAGAGAACAAAACATATTGAAGTGGACTGTCACTATACACAGGATATGATCCAGAAAGGTTTTCATCTACCTCTCATGTCAGCTCAGGAGATCAGACTGCATATATCTTCACCAAGGCCCTACTCAGAGGATCTTTCCAGAAGTTTTCATCCAAGTTGAGCATGGTCGACATCTATGCTCCATCTTGAGGGGGAATGTAGAGAACTTTTTTATATCTTATGTATTGTTTCTCTATTTATCTTTTCGTATGTATGTCTTATGTAATTTATCCATAAGTCTCTCCTCTACATAAGAGAGCCTAGGGTTCTCAGGAATAAACAACGCTTTCAGTTTTCCCAACACAAATTAGGAAACTGTGGCATTATTACCCTTCCAGAAAGTTGAGGGGGAGGGGTGTTGCGTCAAATGATCACGTGCATGGACACCATAGATTTTACAAATAAGTTTGCAACATAAGTCTTCAACTCTGCCTCAGATCCTAGCAATCCACTTCAATAGGAGAGCTTTGTTAATGGTTTCCAGACGGGGGACCCCAAGGCTGCCATCCTCATGTTGTATTATATATTGCCAAGTGCCAACAATGTTGTCTTTCATGAGTGAACCAAGCACGTAACGTTTGATTCCCACTATACTAAAGGGATACAATATAGAAAGACTATAGCCAACTCTGATGTTTTTTTAGGCAACCTCTCATGTTTCTTCTGGTGATTTTGTCTTCACCAGGCCATTCTCATGGGTTAAAATTGATATATGCACTTAGCATGAGGGGTGTTGAGTGTTTTTATAGTCTGACTTTTTTATAGTTTTTTTTTATTCTGTGCAAGTGTCTCCTTTGGTCTCCTGGACCATTGGGCCTCTTTTTCCCGGATTTTTTTAAGATGCCAAATGATACTCAATGATTATTCACAATAGAATAATACATCCTATTTTCCTCCAAGAGGGAACAGATAATAATAATAAAGATAGTAAAAACATACTAAAAAGTTGTATGCTTGTACCGTTTACATATGAGTTAAAAAAATGTCCAGATAATAAACAAGAACAACAGTCGTAGAAAACCTCAAAAAAGAAGGATCTCTCAAAGAAGGATCTCAGTAGGTGCATAGCAAAAAAAATTATCAGCACCATATGTTGCTAACGTGAGATTCTTTTCCAATGAGACACGGAAACGAAACTCGTGTATCAAGATGAAAAAAGGAACACATTTCATTTTCCCTATTTAATATATCTTTCTTAATACATACATGTGTACTGCATCAACGTGGTTGTTTACTGTGACTAGGGTGTCGTTTACTCTTGGTAGGGAGTGTCCTACATGTAAAAGTATACTAGGATTCCGAAGCAAAAATGATTAGTAAATTTGAGTTCTGGTGTTTTAACAATTCACCTTTCCATCAGAGCCTAAGCTGAAAATGCTCGTCTCATCAGGACCAAATAGGACGGAACTTGCTGCGGAATCATGAGCGGGCCATCCGGTAATTTGCAAACCAGCAGACATATCTTCCAAAATTAAGGGATTTGCTCTTCAAATATATCAAAAAATGAAGATATGGAGAATATTCAACTTTTATGAGATAGTTTTTTGAGAAGATAATAAATCTGGAGCATCATGCTCCCATAAGCCAAGCCTGAAATGTGATCCAAAAAGAGAGACTACCCAGTCCGTTTGGCTGATCAATAAGCAATCATTTGCGACTTCATATTGTTTTTTAAGCCAAAGGATGCCTGCTGCAGTTGTTAATCATCGAATCCATTCCATGATGATAGCAACTCAAAACAAATATACCACTCAAAAAACTCAAAACAGATATTGTCTGCATATTCATCTAAAATGTGAGAGAGAAATGTTATAGCAAAAAATATATCACAATAGATTAATGTCGGAAGATCTTCTCAAATAGTTAAATGCCTATGATTATGAGATTATATGAAAGCATGCATTAGGATCATTGGCCTCACTTGGGTATCATAAGAAACCGATTTTGTTTATCCTTGACCACTTGATTTACACCCACAAACAAATCCCAACTATCACATTTCAGTAGCAGTTTTGTCTGCAATGCAGGATACCGAACATGTGAATCATGCCATCAGTAGCAGCAGCAGCTAATATCTTTCCATTGTGGTTAAAACAGAGAGAAGTTATTGCTGGTGGATCTTTTCCCAGGGGAAGAATTGTCTTCACAAAAATTAGTATATATCAATAGACCAATTGATTAAATTTAATATAATTCAGTGAGCACGGTCAAAATCATACCGTGGCCTTCCACATTTTCATATTCCAGACTGTTAAAGATGCAAAGCCAAGTTTTTCATTGTGGGTCAATCCAGACCTACAGCCAGTTCCCATATTACAGACTACACAAGGCATCAAACAGTACATCCTGGTCAATCTGACCTCTCAAATATATTATGACATGAAAATAAAAAAGGCAACTAAAAACATGATGTCCCTCCTTCAAACAAAACTCTAAGACAAACACGATAACAAATGCTCAATTAGAGAAAAAATAATACCTTCTCGATGCAGCAGCCGAGACAAATATTGGATCCACAGGACTGCACTTTAAGTCTAGAACACTGCATGGGCAATAATGTAATGCAAGTCAACTGATACAATCAAGCTGGAGAGAAAAGGAAGAAACACGACAAGACCTTGGAAATTCAGCTGTTGTCTGCAAATCACAGACAACTCTCTTAGCATCAACATTCCAAGCTTTAATACCCCCATCAGCTGTGCCTATTAGTAGCTTGTATCAAATAACAGGGAAATAAATGAAAATTATTTAAGCTTGTTAAGTCAAAAGATTTTAAACCACAAATATCTGAAATTCTGAATTAATAATAAAAAAGATTTTGCTACATACAAGACGATCATATCTGCATTCCCAGTCAAGCGACATAATTTCTGCACCACAATATATGGTTGCATTCTTTGAAGTCGAGGCTGATGAATCATAAGTCCAGATTCTTCACAAAATAGAAAACAATAATGGAATCCCCATGTGACTAATTCCAAACATAATAGCAGAGAAAAGAACGCAAATTTTAAAAACTGCATTAGCAAAGAATAACCTAACAGTGCCATCAACAGAAGCACTTGCTATGTTGTTTCCGGAAGCAGAAAACCGACACCTACTAATCGGGCTGGTATGGCCAAGGAATGATTCCTATAATCAAGAAATTAACTGTCACTTAAACCTGCCAAGCAAAATCCTCAGAACACAATGTAAATGATGCTTTGACACTGCAAATTTAGCGGTGGTGAGTTGAGAAAAAAATAAAACTTACCTGAAAATCAACCTTCACTTCTGGGAATTCTTCTTCATGGATTACTGATGCATCCTCTATTAGAAGACAGAGAATATTATATTAAACATATAGAGAAACTATATGTTTGAGGACCACAAACTGCCCAGATGACAATGGGAAGAAGTTATAATAAAAGTTTCGATGGAACTGTGTGAATTTTAGGAAAATTCTGGAAGTTTACGTTTAGAATAAAATGGAAGATCAAAAAAACAAGAAGCAATCTGTTTTACATGCAGCCTGTGAATGACATGATGACAAATGCAAGCTATAACGAATGGAAAAACAAAGAAGTTCCTTGTGCAGACTAGTTCTAATAAAGAGGACCAGAATATGTTGCAACAGATTTGGCTCCTTTTGATGAATGAAACAACCTCTTCCATGACAACAGAATACCTTTATCAATTTCAAATAAGAGGGGCTTAGTTGCACAGCTTTGTTTTTATTTATTTTATACCGTATAGCATCCTATTAGGACTAATTTGAGGGGATTTTGTGTCCTTAAAAAGGTGGCCCAGGTGCACATGATAAAAAGAAGCAATCATTGTTATTTTATCAGGTGTACCTAACTCTCCTTTAAGATCAGTATACCCTTATTCAAACGTGAAAAATGATTACTACCATATTCTTTGTGAGGATTCCATGATCCTGATCGCAACGATTTAGAAGAATTGTCTGAAACTGAAACATCTCTAGTCCCCACGACAAGATTCCTCTCCTCTTCATTAGATAGCATGACATCACCAGCTTCATCACTATCTGATGAAATTGCATTAGTTCCATCATTGCGATGAGCATCCAAGGGAGGAATTTGAGAATTATCGCCATGCTGAGCCAAATGTAGAAGAGCAGATGATTCCGTTCTAAATGTAAAAAACACCAGTAAAAGTAAATGACGTGCCATCAGTAATCTCGATGGAAATAGTTTAACATCAATTTAGAAGGAAGTGCCTTCAACATAATCAGTTGTAGTTGATTATGTAGAGTTAATGCAAGCAAACACAACCAAACTGGCATGTAAGCTCTGAAGCAGAAAAATTACCTCCTAAGCTGGGTTAATTCAGCTTCCTTGACCTCTAACAAAGCTTGAAGTTCAGATAACTTCAGATTCAATTGTTTGATATCATTTTTGAGATGTTTAACCGTGTTTTTCTCTGTGCTTATCTTCAGCAAAGAAGGAATACGTGGATAATGATCAAGGAAAATAGGGGAGTAACATCTTTAAGAAATCAGCAATTAAACAAAGAGCTTAAGAGAAATATATTTTTTTCTATAATATACATGAATTTGAGTAAATATACAGCACAAATCTTTAAAAAAAATAAACAAAACAACTTCATTTAAAAGGATATGAGTACCATTAAATACTTCGCTCAGGAAATTTTGAAATGAAAGATGTAATGCATCATACCACTCCTTCGAGAAATAAACTCGAAATTCTGGATGAAGATTTGGATTCTTTATATATGGAATAGCTGAATTAAAAATGTAAAATTCCATGTCAGTGTTACGTTGGTCGAAAAAAGAAACAACCTCAGAGACAAAAAAGAAGCAAAGAGACCAACCAAACCACGGCGTCCAATCCTTATGCCTTTGTAACAACTCGTTCCCATATACCTCGAAAAACTCAACCACTTTTTCTTGCCTTCCACATTTCAAAGCATTAACAATGTAGTAACGTAAGACCGATACCTCTAATTTTGACAATGTGTGGAGGAGCACTTCCTCGGAAGACAAAGACATACATTGCTTGAAGAAATACAATAATCCAACTAGCTTGTCTGCTTGAAACTTCGGTACATAGACCACGAATATCAAGTCCAAGATCTTATCTATTTGGAAGACTTTACCAATATCAGAAGACATCTCCTTCTCAAATGTTTGCAAAGTGGAAGTAAAACCTCTGAACACTAGGAACTCTCTTACAAGCTCCTCCGCATATTGCATGTTCTCCATCGGAGGAGCCTATAGTCTGGACCTGAACAAAATGGTTAATGAGAACTATGCCTGCGAAAGACCTGCAACAAAGGAATTGTGCAGATAACAAGAATACTACAGATCGCAATTTGCAAGCATCTAGACATAACCAACCAACAAACTTGTGAAATAATCCGACTCGATTTCGAATGACATATTACATGCCAATCCAAACACTATAATCCATTGATACTAAAAAAGGATTATGTTGAACCATTACATGTAATTCAAATGGGACCTTATAAACAGATTGAGTAAATTTTCAACAATAACACTTTTTCAAAGCAAACAAAGATGAAGTATGCATGGGAACAACATGTATATGTTCGACACATGTTTTGGATTTTTCAAACAAAAAAAATGACGAGTTAACCATTTCTTTACCTTTGGTAACATGTATGTGAAACAATGAGATGATCAAATTGGGTGAACTAAGCAACGACAGAATGAGCGAATTAGAGAGATGGAGGGGTGAGGTGACGAATCGATTGGAGGGAACTGCCTGCAAATGGAGATGAAACCATATCAGATACGGTTCGAGTATGGCTATTTTGCATATCCATATTCACTTCATCTAATAATGACTACGAATATGGATAGGTATACTGGCCGCATATGGAATTTCTTGAATAATCGAATACAACAATAAAACAACAACAACAACAAAGCCTTTTCCCACAATTAAGTAGGGTCGGCTACATGGATTCTTCGCCTCCATTCAGATCTATCTTGGGTCAATCTCGGACTTATATCCAAAAAACTAAGATCCCTTCGTATAGTCTCTTTCCAACACTTCTTGGGCCGTCCTCGCCCTCTCTTAGCCGGCTCAACATCCCAACACTCGCATCTCCTAACCAGTGCATCAGTTGACCTTCTTTGCAAATGACCATACCATCTTAAGCGGTTTTCTCACATCTTATCCTCGATCGGAGCTACACCAACTTTCTTTCTGATTGCATCATTCCGAATCCGATCTTTACATGTATGTCCACACATCCATCTTAGCATTTTCATTTCTGCTACAGCCATTCTCTGCACATGTCTATGGTTCACAGGCCAACATTCAGAACCATAAAGCATAGCATGTCTCACGGCTGCTTTGTAAAACTTTCCTTTAATTTTTAAAGGGATTTTTCTTATCACGGAGAACAACGGAGGCTCCTCTCCACTTTAGCCAGCCTGCATTTATTCTATTAGTAACATCTCCATCTATTTCCCCATCATGTTGCAAAATAGATCCCAGATATCTAAAAGAATCTCTCTTCTGAATGTTATCGTCACCAATCTTCACCTCGATTCCTTCACCATTGCTTCCATCAAAGGTGCATTCCATATATTCCGTCTTAGCCCTACTTATACGAAAACCTTTAGTCTCCAATGCATGTCTCCAAACCTCAAGCTTCTCATTTACTCCATCTCTAGTCTCGTCAATCAACACAATATCATCAGCAAATAACATACACCAAGGTAACTCATCCTGAATGTGACTTGTCAACTCATCCATAATCAAAGTAAAAAGAAATGGACTCAAAGCTGAACCTTGATGTAAACCAATGTTGATATCAAAATAGTCAGTCTTCCCCGTCGGGGTCCTTACACAAGATAAAGCCCTATCATACATATCCTTTATGAGATTAATGTATAGGACAGGTACTTGTCTTTTCTCCAAAACTCTCCACGGGACGGAATCATAAGCCTTCTCCAAATCAATAAAGATCATATGGAGATTCTTCCTTTTAGCTCTATAAATCTCCATTGGTCTCCTTAGCAAATGGATAACTTCAATAGTTGAGCGACCTGGCATGAATCCGAATTGGTTTTCTTTTACTTGGGAAACTTGCCTCAACCTTCTTTCGATCACACGTTCCCAGTAATTTGAACAATTTTGAATGTCTCCTTTGTTCTTATATAAAGAGGCACCACGATACTCCTCCAATCTTCAGGCATTTTCTTGCTTCACCAAATAACATTGAATAGATTCGTAAGCCAAGTCAAACCACGCTCACCTAAAACTTTCCATACTTCTACAGGGATGTCATCCGGTCCAACACCTTTCCCACGTCTCATAACCTTCAAAGCCTCCTCTACTTCTTTTCTTTGTATTCGTCTATAGCATGTACGATTCACGACCGGTCCCAAACCCGGGTAAATTGAGGAGGGAAGCGTTAGCTAGCCGACAACCAGCGTAAAACATTCGGGGACAAATTCTTAAATAGTATTTTTACAAGAGAAAAGGGAGCCTACTTCATGAAGTAGGTAGCCTTACTTACTCCATGCCCATTTTTCGCCATTTTTTCTTTTTTTAAATAGCACCATGTATTTTCATCCTATATCCATCTGATATGTCATTCCAATTTCGTCAAAAACAGGGACTCATATGCCCTCCACATAGAACATGTAATTTTAACGGTTTTAGAACTGTTGTAATCGACATTAACTGTATGGAGGGCATATGAGTCTATGTTTCTGACGAATTGGAATGGCATATTAGAGGGATACATATATGAAAATACATTGTGTTATTTTCCAAAAAAAGTGACAAAATGGGCATGGAGTAGGTAAGGTTACCTACTTCATGAAGTAGGCTCCCTTTCCACTTTTTTACAAAATATTAATTAGGGATTTGCCTCAAGAAAGTCAAATATTTTCAATATGGATTTAAGCAAACATTTAGTTTTCGTTAGGGCGTTCCCTACTAGCGATGCGTTGCATCGTCTCAATGCAATGAGAAATTGGCAAGGATCGATGCATCGCTGTCCGAATGTAGTTAAAATTTTGCAAAGGCTCTCGCATGAGGAACACATGCAGGTAAATAAGTTAGCTCTGTTGGATTGGTGCCCGGATGCAGTCCAAAATTTGCAAAGGTTCTCGCATGATGGTGCATGTGAGAACAGAAGTTAGTCCAAAAGAGGATGTAAAAGAAGTTGATAATAGGTATCAATGTTCAGAAAGGTGGCGCAGGTGGCCGCATATGCGGCTGCATATGCGTACTCGGGCCCCCTAACGCACTGAGTATTCAATATGCGCTCAAATGGCATATGCAGTCCGAGTATGCCGCACATGCGACCGCATATGCGACCGCATGTGTATTAGAGATCCCCCCATTTTATTTCAAGTAAAACCCTAAATAAACCACACCCTCACGATCCTCTGCCTCCCCGACTTCTCTCCTCCAACTTGCAAACCCTCTCGCGATCCTCTGCCTCCCGATTTTTCTCATCCAAGCCCTAGGTGGCACACTCCTCCTCCTTCCTAGGGCGATACGACAACTCCTCCACCATCTCTCGAGGCTCGAGTTGATGCTCCTCGCCTTCCATGGGTGGCGCGAGAGCCTGCACCTCCGCCTTCCCTCGAGAAAGCACTCATCCTTCCCTTCAGCCGCAACACCTTTATTAACCATTGGTCAAGACCTCTGCCATCCTTAGGCAGGACGTGTTCCTCCTCCTTCACTGGATCTCCGCCTCCAACAGCCACCAGGTACTCTCCGATTCTTTGCAACCACTTTTTTTCTTTGTTATTGAGTTTTAACTTTTAAATCTATTGTATAAACTTGTATTATATTTATCAAAATTTATTTTTTAATGGGTTATACTTTTTGTTTCTTGCGAATAATTAGCAAGAGATGTGATGATATACTGACATGCTAGTTTGAATTTAAAAAATATTGTTATGCTAGTGGTTTTTGTGAGAATTTTCAGCAAAAGAGTACTATAGATTTTGAGACCTTTGGTTGAAATCAAATTGTACAAAGAATATTCACTTCATATTACTTACATGTTATGTTTTTTGGAAACCTAATATTTAGTATATGAATTTATTATTATATTTGTAATTATTTTTTATTAAAATAATAGAAACCGCATAATCCGCATATACTTCAGCTTGCCCGCTTACTCGCTTCAGGCATGACCGAATGAATACCGCATACCAACAAACTGAACCTTGATAGGTAGTTGGAATATCGCAATTTTGACTCGCAAATAGATGCAGATAGTTGATACGATGGAAAGAAGTAAGATTTAGATACTATATCTCCAAGATAAAAAATGGGTTGGAGAGAAAGCAAGGGAGATGGAGAAGACATGCTTTAAATTATGATATTCATGTAAAGAGATGGTAGATATGGGGTTGGAGTGGGTGTTCATAAGGATTTGAAGGATAAATGGTTGAGATGCAAAGATTTGATGATCGGATTATTTTGCTAAAATTGGTGCATGGAGAAGTTATGAATATAATCTCAGTTTATGTGCAACAAGTTGATTTAGAGGAAAGGATTGAACAAGCTTTTTGGGAGCATTTAGATAAGATTATGCAATGAATCCTGCAAAGAGAGATGATTTGCCTATGTGGAGATCTTAACGGATATATGAGAAAGGATGCTTCAGGATGTGCTAGTGTCATGAAGGTCATGGCTTCGGGAATAGAAATGAAGAGGGAAAAATCATCCTGGATTTTATAATGACTTATGAATTTTTCATAGCAAATACGCTCTTCAAGAAGAGGGAGGAGTATTTAATTACTTATAAGAGTGACCCAACTAAAACATAGACATATTACTTTGAGACGAGGAGAAGAGATCGGTTGTGTTGCAGAGACTGCAAAGTAATCATGGGAGAGAGCTTGACGTCTCAACATTGCATGCTAGGCATAAATGTGTAAATTAATGATTGTCAAAGAAGAGGATGATTCCCAAGATCATTAGAACTAAATGACAAAATCTTCAATTGAAGCAATCAAGCTTCAAGGAGAAGGTTTTAGAAGACTTATCTTGGGATTGTAACGGAAGTGCAAACGAGATGTGGGAGGCGATAGCATCTTGTATCTGAATGATAGCCAAAGAGACTCTATGCAGGTCTAAAAGAGGAGTTCCGGACCAAAAGGAGGCTTGGTGGTGGAGTAAAAGGATGCTAAAGAAGCTTAAAATAGCTTGCTTTAAAGTTGTGTATAAGGATAGAACATAAGAAATTGTAACAAACTACAAAATAGTGAAGAAGAAAGCAAAGAAGGTTGTAAGTGAAGCCAAGTCAAAAGTTTATGAAGTTTTGTACAAAAAACTTGAATCGAAAAAGGGACAGAAGGATATATTCAGATTGGCCAAAGCAAGAGAAAGAAATAACAAAGAGCTTTCTTAAGTGAGATGCATCAAGGATGAGAAAGGGCATGTGCTTGTTACTCAAACAGATATAGAGACTAGATGGAAGTAGTATTTCCATAAGTTTTTCATTAACGAAGCTGGGAAGGGAATAAAGATATTACTTTCGGAGATCTTGCTGGTAGTGAATGTTATCTGAATCATGGAAGTTATAGAGAAATACAAAGGAAGTAGATGAGGCTTTAAAGATTATGAAACTCACGAAAGGGGTAGGACATGATGTCATTCCTATAGAAGTTTACAAAGTTCTAGATGAACGGGATTGGACTTGGCTCACAAATTTATTTAATGTGATTTGACGAAGAAAGAAAATGCATGAAGAATGAATGAGAAGCATAGGGGTGCCTCTTTAAAAGAATAAAGGATACATTCAAAATTATTTGAATTACAGAGATATTAAATTGGTGAGCCATACTATACAAAGTTGGGAATGTGTGATCAAAAGAAGGTTGGGGTAAGTTTTCAAAGTAACTGAAAATCAGTTTCGATTCATGTCATTTCAAACAATTATTGAAGCAGTCCACTTATTGAGGAAAACAATGGAGTTTTATAGAGCAAAAAGAAGAACCTCCATATGATTTTTATTGATTTGGAGAAGGCTTATGATTCAGTCCCAAGGGAGATATTGTGGAGACTTTTGGAGAAGAGACAAGTAGGTGAGTCATACTATGAAAAGTTGGGAATGCGTGATCAAAAGAAGGCTGCGGTAAGTTTTCAAAGTAACTGAAAATCAATTTCAATTCATGTCATTTCACTCAATTATTAAAGCCGTCCACTTATTGAGGAAAACAATGGAGTTTTATAGAGCTAAAAAGAAGAACCTCCATGTGATTTTTATTGATTTGGAGAAGGCTTATGATTCAGTCCCAAGGGAGATATTATGAAGAGTTTTGGAGAAAAGACAAGTGCATGCCCTATACATTAACCTATACAGGATATGTATCATGGAGCTTCATCTTTTGTAAGGATCCAATTTGGGGAGACTGGCTATTTTAACATCATCATCGGTCTGTATCAAGGTTCCGTTTTGAGTCCACTCCTTTCTACTTTGATTATGAACGAGTCGACTAGTCACATTCAGGATGAGATACCTTGGTGTATGTTGTTCGCCGATGATATATGTTGATTGATGAGATAAGAGATGGAGTAAATGAGAAGCTAGAGGTTTAGAAACATGTCTTAGAGACTAAAGGATTTCGTATAAGTAGGTCTAAGACTGAATATACGGAGTGCACATTTGATGGAAACAATGATGAATGGCTCTAGGTGAAGATTGGAGACGATAACATTCAGAAGAAAGATCTTTTAGATACTTGAAATCGAGTTTGCAACAGGATGAGGCAATTGATGGAGATGTTACTCATAAAATAAATGCAGGTTTGCTAAAGTGGAGAGGAGCCTCTACTGTTCTTTGTGATAAGAAAATCCCTTTGAAAATCAAATGAAAGTATTACAAACTAGTCATGAGACCTGATGTGCTCTATGGATCAAAATAGTGGCATGTGAACCGAAATGTGTAGATAATGACGGTAGCAAAAATAAAAATGCTAAGGTGGATGTGTGGTCATATACGAAAAGATCGGATTTGGAATGATGCGATCAGAAGGAAAGTTGATGTAACTCTGGTAGAGAATAAGATGAAAGAAAACCACTTAAGGTAATTTGGCCATTTGCAACAGAGATTGGTTGATGCACAAGTTAGAAGATGCAAGATTTGGGATGTTGATCCAGCTAAGAGAGGGCGAGGAAGGCCCAAGAAGTGTTTGAATGATATTATTTGAAGGGAACTTAGTTATTTGGATTTAAACTCAAGAATGACCTAAAATAAATTTGATTGGAGGCAAAATATTCATGTAACCGACCTTACTTAATTGTGGGAAAAGGCTTTATTGTTATTGTTGTAATCGAATATGAATTCGGATAGAATATTTATCAAATACAAATATAGATTGAATCATATCGAATAATGAGCGATTATGAATATGGATCGAATAATGATCCAATATCAATAGGATCGAATAAAGATTTACGAATATAAATTGAATTGTTTTTTTAAACTATAAATCGAAATGTTATCAAGTACGGAATTATTTAAATGAACTGTTGGATAATAATATATATACCCACCAAACTACCAATGAATGCCAGATGTTTCCGTGCTTTAAAAATAGTGAATTCTTTTTTGTTCCTTCCACACATTTCTGCATTATTTGATCCATTAGTTTTTCATTAGTAATATTATAGGTAAAACAAATAGGTGTAAAATTTAATGCGTGCACCTTATCAAAACAATCCAGCACTCACTTGCATGCCAGACCACTGCGCACATTCCTGATTGTGCATTTGCAGTGGAAGAGAATGTGTTGAGTGTAAAATGACCATGTTAATTTTTTGAAAGTAATAAGGGCGTACATTGAAAAAATGCAAACTCAAACTTATATTTATCAAATACCACGATAAGCACCAAGATTTAAAGAGAGTCTCCATTCTTGCCAATCAAAGTGCCCAAACAAAGAGGAGAGCCATGTTTCTATTGTAACAACCAGACCAGGTGGGTGCACCAATTGATGCCCAAAACTATAAGGCACCATTAAATACCATGCCAGGAATAGCCACCAATTCCCATACAGATTTGGAGTCTCCACAAGTGAGAAAAATGTTATCACATCATCCCTGTTCGCAGAACATCCAGAATAAGAGGTGTCACTAACAAGAATTATTTTGGGTCTTAATTCTTCTCTGATAATCCATCCCATCAGATTAACCAAAGAAAATCATGTATTCACAAGGGGCCTTCTAGTTCCAAATCATTTTGCAGTCCAGTGCACATATTGCAGGGTCAAAGACTGTCGAAGCCAAGATCTCCCTGTAAGTTTTATTTACTGAGAAATTTCCATCCAACCATCTCCAGCTCGTGTTCTAGGCCCTCAACACTGGCAAGATCCTCCGAAATTCTCAAGAAGTTAGTCGTCCTTTGGTGCGACAAGAAACACAGAAAGAAAGCATGGTTTAGAACCCATTAAACCACGCCCTAGCTACATAGATCCTGATCAACAGCCAGACCAAAGATACGAGGAAAGAGATCGCAGAGAACGTCATTCTTTATCCAGTTATCCTATCAGAAACATAAGCCTTCATCATTTCCAAAAATCGGACCCATGGAAAAAGAGAGTTCACACAGATCATACAAATCCCTCTCCAAAAAGTAGATAAAGAGCCTATAATATATCAGATGAGACAAAGAGGAGGTCACCCCATACATGACCTACCACGAGTCACCATACAGCTGAGTGGACCGAGCCTTCATCCTCAGATTCTAACAACTTATTTAGCCAGAAGGGCAATGTCCATGTCCTTTAGGCACAGGACACCCAAACATCTATGATCAACTTGCTTTGTTACCACATTGCACACCACGCAAGGTACGTCCAAAAATTCTCGAAACCAACCCAAAAGAATTGCCTCATAATAGACTCAAGACAAGCACGAATACCCGCATGCAACAACCTCATAATGAGAGTAAAATATAGGAATGACAAACAATATTGCCTTGAGTAACTCAAGATGACCACAACTAGAAACGCAGCCGGCCTTCCCGCTAGCCAACTTCTTTTCCAGCTTATCCACCGAAGGAAACCATTCAACATCCCAGAACCTACCACGAGTCAAAAGAATACCCAAATAAGTAATGAGTAGGGATGTAGGGGGCGTACCTTACGCAGCCCCCAAAGCTAGCCACATCCTCCATTGAAAGACCAAAAGGCACAAACGTCGACTTAGCATGATTATCTTGAGCCACGTTGATGCAATCTACGTGCAAATCGATGCGACAATGCGATTGGATGCAGTCTACGTACAAGGGTGATGAGACTGATGTCAACTAGGCATAATCCGCATTAAGCGTTATAACTATGATCAGCACAACGTTTAACACAGCAGTACTGGACGAATGACTAATGAATGCAGGAAATTACCATAACTGGAAAAAAAAGATCAAATGAAAATTCGACTTCTGTTGAATCCAGGGAAAATAAAAGACCGACAGGCAATATTAAATGGCATGGAACAGTGAAAAAAATGGGAACGAAATTACTGCTTAACCACGGTAGGATTCCAACCGAAATAGTTGACGAATTCTAGGATTATTTATCGTGAATACTTGCGGATCATGGAATGTAAATTCCTTTCCAACCCAAAATGTGTAGAACAGATCACAGCAGAGGGATTTAAACGAAGAAGGCGTGGATCACACGTACCACTTCAAGCAGGGGGAGAATTGCAGACCTAATTGCGAGTCGCTGGTGGTGAAGAGAGGGCAAGTGCAGGCGGCTGACGTGATGGCGGGTCGGAGCAGGCAAACGCCAGAAGGTGCGGCCGGCAGGGACTGGTTCAGCGGCGGAGAGGTTGCGCGAGAGGAAAAAAACGGAGCGGCGGCGTGGGAGAAGGGGGAGGGGCAGGGCTGGTGGTGCGGGTAGTGGCGAGGGGGGAGATGGCGTCGGAGGAGTGAGGGCGAGAGGGAGGCGGTGGCGGTGTCGAAGGTGGAGGAAGGATGGCGGTACAGGGGCCGAGAGGCGGCACGGGGGTGGTCGGCGCGGGTGGCTGAGGAGTCGGAACGAGAGGAAGCGGCGTGGTGGAAGATGGGGGAGAGGGAGATGGGGAGAAAGGAATTACACTCGAATGAAATCATCACAATAATGAAATTAAAAATGAAATTAACAATGAAATGAAAATGAAAAAGTTTTTTTCATTTCATTGATTGATTTATATCAGGAATTGAAATATTTATTATTAGATACATCTGTTTCTTAAAAAGGTAAAAGAATAGAAATAAAATAATATTCTTTTGATATATCTCATTAGTAGAAAAAATAATCGGTATCATTCAACTTATTTTTTCATATAATTAATATATTTCGTATAAAGAATCAATAGTTAAATTTAAATAGAACTACTTTGATTTTTTTCCATAACATTGATATATTTGATATATCCATGTATGTATCTGTTAGAATATTTTGTTATCATATTTGTATTCATATCCTGAAAAATTGAAAATATTATGGGTATATGTATTCGCAAAAAAAAAAAAATAAAAATACATATCCATGTCTGTATATGTATCCACTAAAACGTAACCCGTATCCATATCTAAAAAATAAAAATACGTATCCACGTCCATCAGTCCTATAAACAAGTATACCAACAAGCGACTGCAGTATATATGCACCATTTTTAAAATAAATGTGGAGATGAAGCAAATAACTAACAGTTATTACAAGACGAATAACTGTATGTTTGCATTATCTAATATCATTTTGTAGACGTATTATTGTATTATTATTTTGAATAAAATATCTAAAGTATATACGGTACTGGCAACAAAAATACACATTAATATCTTTTATAAATGTGCCAAAATTTTCCCCAACTCTATCTCGATCAAGATAAAAATAAAATTTTCACACTTCTCTCATTTTGGATTTAGTTAATGATAATTGTAATAACTTATTTCGTAATTATATATGGAAAACATCACTATTGAAAAAAAAAGAAGATATAAACCAGAAGATCTGATTATGGTCATGAGAGATGATGTCTTAGGAGAGCATATACAATTATGAAGGTTAAGAATAAAGAGGTGTACAAAGGTAGTTATCTAGTCTTCATCCTACTTCTTCCTCCGCATCTTCCTTCCTTCGTACCACTCTTCCTCCTCGTCTAGTATAAGGTGGTCTCTCCTTTCCTTATGAAGAGAGATGCAATACATATTTCCTTGTTGTTGGTGATAGACAACATGTTTTGGTCTTCGTTGAGCATAATATCAAGCATATCATCGTATAGTTTTCCTTAATCAAATATTTACTTAAATAAATCATGGTTTAATACATTTTAATAGATAATCAACTAAAGGAAATGTACATTTGTTAACAATGCACGAAGGTAGGAGAGCACACACGTTATTGCAAAAAGGTAGGGGTATAATGTAACTGCAAAAAATCGGAGAAGCACAAGCATGTAAAAAATCCCTATAATCTTGTAATTTAAAAGACGGTATTTTATAACTATATTTTCTTAATATAGAGAAATAAGATATATTAAAGAGAGTTTGATTTACGAAGCATTGGTCTCCAATATACCGCTCTTTGATTCCGAAGCACAACAAGCCAGGGCAGGCCCGACCCATAGCGCAACATGCCTTGTGTGATCAAGCATCAAGGAAAATGTCCATCAAATAATATATAATGCATAATTATATATAATTTTCGTAGTTAGTCTACATCCTTAACAATCTGAATTTATTTTTCTGTAATGTAAGAAATATATAAATTAAATATAATTATTCTCATTAAAAAATATAATATTATTGACAAAAAACGAATATATTATGATTACATTTACATGCTTAAGCAAGGCAAAATCAAGCTACTGAAGAAGATTGATAAAAATAATAATCTTATTATTTTAAACAATACATGATCATCAATATCTAAAAACCTAAGCCACGAACCTCACGTGACATTCAATATACAAAAGAACAACCCTACACTGGTGAAAAAATCTTATCGATAACTCACATTATGATGAATATCTACAAAGATAACCCTCATAATAAGAAGGAAATGGGGGATAATGTTAAAGATGAACTCAACATAATACAGCTATTGTTTCACATGCAAGGAGGGGGAGCACCAACTGTCTCCTCTAACATTTATGGATGTTTAATGAAAAGGAGAACGGAAAAGGTGGGATGTGGAATATAAGAATATAGAAACAAAGGTGGAGTAGGGATAGCAAATATAAATATTAAACATATGTTCTTCACTACTAGATTTTATTGCTCATAATTTTTATCTATTTATGAATATTTAATATTTAGTATATAACTATCAGGATTATACACACATATATATTCATGCATTAACACACATATTCCTATACACACACACATATACATAAGCATATGCATACTCATGTATGTATATATGTAATAACAATATATAGATGTGTATATATAAGCAGAGGAAAGGGATCCTACTCCATGGAGTAGGTAACTTACCTACTCCACTTTCTTTCTTTTTTCAATTTTTTTTATTTTTTTTTCGAAAAATGCTTCCATGGATTTGCATAATTGCATCCCTCTAATATGTCATTCAAATTTCGTCAGAAACAGATACTCCTACGACATCCATCCAGAACATGAAAAATACAACAAATCTGTGACCGTTAAAAAATGACTGTCTGGATGGAGGCTGTAGGAATCACTGTTTCTGACGAAATTTGAATGACACATTAGAGGGATATAGTTATGAAAATCCATGGAAGCATTTTTCAAAAAAAATTTGAAAAAAAAAGAAAATGGAGTAGGTAAGTTACCTACTCCATGGAGTAGGATCCCTTTCTCATATAAGTATATAAATATCGAATTGAATCGAATTATTATCGAACAAAGTCAAGGTAATTCAAATTCTATTCATTTAAGAACCTAATCTACAGATCAAATTCATATTCAATCCATTTACTTTGAATCAATTTTTTTAATAGTTATCGAATGAATTTTAATTAAATTCAAATAAATGAATTCTGATTAAATTCGAATGATTCAATTCGTGACGAAAGGCAACAATAGGTTTAGCTCTGCAGAGGCAACGACGATGACGAGAGTTTGACAACATAAATGGAAGTTGTAAGTAGAAAATTAACAGGTGACCGGAGGCAAGACGTACGTGAATGGAAGATTCTAGATCCATATGTAGAAGGACCTGTTTGTATATATATGAATCTATTAGAGGAAAATAACAAATTATCTATTTTTTTAACAATATCCACATCACCCAAGGGTTCCCGTGCTCAGTCACGGCGGCGGCCGGAAGAGGGAGGTTCCCGCAGGCGAAAGCCGCGCCGATCTATCTACACGCTCTCCTGGCTATGGTTGGATTCCTTCGCGGCCGACCCCGGAGACTTGTGGCGGGATCCCCTTTTGCTGGACTTCCTCCGCCGCCGCGAGATCGCAATGGAGATGTCGTTGGGGAAGAGGTCACGGAACACGAACGCGTGGAGCACGGTCGTGCACAAGAGTGTGGTCACCGTGAGGGTGGAGACGACGGAGAGGGCGACGGACATGCACTGGGTGATCACGCTGGTGAGCGCGGTCGCATAGCGGATGGTGGCGATGGCGGCGCCGGTCATTGGGAAGGTGTAGGCCCACCAAGCAAGGGAGAATCTGCATCAGCAGTTGGAGTTGTTAGTAATTCGAATTATGTAATTTTAAATCTCGCAGTTATCTTTTTTGTAGTTAATTTTTTTTAACGTAGAAATTGATGGGAGACGGGCAACAAGTTGCGCCGCCAATCCCTTTTGAATGGCAAATCCAATTCTTCGGAAAACAACATTCATAGACTTAGGAACCATAACATTGCTATGCATGATTTTTTGAATCCTCTTAAGGAGTTCCACTGCTTCACTTGCCAAGAAACCAAATGATTTCACTAAAGTGCATTATGTAATTATATGCACTTTACTGAAATTACAACTACAAAAATTATACCTTGAATTATAATTAGAGGTCGAAATACTTGCATCCATGCCCTTATAAAACATCGTAATTACATTTGTTTCCCTATCTTTTTCATATTTATACTATGACCCCTCGTGCTTGAGGTCGGACTCCAATAAGCATCTAAATGTATACCATCACTTTTGTTGGGATTTCACGGCAAGAGTAGACAGTAAATTTTAAAGGTTTGTAGGGATTATTCTATAAATGTGAAAAAAGTAGGGACAAAAGTGTAAATGTTATATAGAGGTGCAATGATAAATTTATCCGTACTTCACTTCCAATAAATTATATAGAGGTGCAATGTTATATATAGTGAAATGGATCGTTTGCTGCAATGGGAAGGACAGCAGCCTCTGCAGTACTCATTTGAGCCGCTCGATCTTGATCGAGCGGTTCACACGATTTTGCACGGTACGAGCCCACAAAAAGTGCAAAATCACGTGAACCGCTCGATCAAGATCGAGCGGCTCAAATGGGTACGGCAGAGTTTGATGGCCTTCCCATTGCAGCAGATGATCCATTCCCCTCCTAATAAGCATCTAAATGTATACCTTCACTTTTGTAGGGATTCTGCTATAAGGTGAAAAAAGTAGGGGTAAAAGTGTAAATATTTTTATCGGGGTACAAGAATAAATTTATCTGAAATACTTCACCTCCAAAAAAATCAAAAAGCAATTTTAGACCGCTGTTTGAGTAAAAACACGTTTTTTAAAAATATAACACGCAGTTGAGTGAACGTGGGATTTCTTAATCATTTTAGTGCAATAAAACTTAGGAACTTTTCAACATCCCCCCTAAAATCTTGTCCATTTACATCATAATTCCTATAATCTTTGTATTTACAGAACGACATCTGTAATCTTATTTTATTTATCACATATGCCCCTGTCCAAGGATTGTGGAGTAAGAACTAGCAAAATTATGGAGGTCATCATGCAATTTACAAGAGTTGTGTTCAGGAGGTGTAATTACAAGGATTATAGGTGTTATGGTGTAATTGGGTAAGATTTTAGGGGTCATAGTGTAAAATTTTCTAAAAACTTGTAGTTCAACTGCAGATCCCGTTTTCCATAATTTGATCATCCTGCCACCTTTGGAAAAACATGGTTTTTAATGAAGTCAATTTTGAGGAGACTTTCGAGTATAATGTTCATATTAATTGTTGACTCAAGTGTGTGGAATCAAGTCAGCCAAATCAACCACACCACTTTCCTAATGACCCACAAAAACCACCTTAATCACCGCTAATTCTGACTCTGATTGTGAATAAACCAGTACCTGAATCCCCTGAAGAAGTTGACTCGAACCGCCTGCAGATCGAAGAAGAAAACCGTCGCCAAAGCCGTCAGATTCGACCGTCAGCAAAGAATTGGAGCAAGGATCAATGGTAACTTGACGACTTACCAGGGACAGGTACAAGAAGAGTGCCGTGAAGTATGCGATCCTCGAGCCATAGTCGAATTCCTCGCGGATCGTCGCCCACGCCGTGCACGCGACGCTCGGTGCCGCGACGAACAGGAAGAACACCGGGTGGAGCTCCTTCGGGAGCGTCTCGTTCGTCGGCAACCTCTGATACAGAGTTACAAACAGCACAGTGTAATGTGCCAGTCCCACCGCAAAGAAGAAGATGGGTCCTTCTCTGAGCCCCATCGACGCGCCTAGCAACGCGCCGACGAAGTTCCCGACGATCGACAGATGGTTCGACGGATTGGCCACCTTCGACAGCCTGCGCTGCCCCCCGGACATCCACTGCCCGTAGATCTTGAGCTCAAGGCAGAGAATTGGCAACATCAGTACGTACCAAAGTGGCGCGCGTAGATTAACCGCAATGCTCGGCGGCACACCGAGCGCCAGGAAGAGGCAGGCGATCCACGGGGCGAAGAAGAAGTTCACACGGACCGGGTGGTAGTATTCCCGCTTCACGGCTTCGAAGTAGAAGATGATCTTGAGGAGATAGATCGAGGAAACCACGACGAGCAAGGCCACCGCGATGCACCATAGGATCAAATTGACGGTGAGGTTCACGTGGAGGAACTTCGTCGACGGTGCCGTGGCTAGTGTCTTCCAGAGCATCGCCTGGCTGCCGACGCCGAGGCAGATCCCGAACGAAGATATCGGGAATCGGAGAAGGAAAGGCCATTGTTCATGTTCTGGGAGCACCAGTTCTTCCGAGGCCTGCAAAAGTACACGGGGACAAGTTTTCTGAAAGATTTTTCCTGCAGAATTTGAAAGATATCGACGTGGGTTCTCGGTTTTCGATTCAGAATGTCAGAGATTATGTTCAGGTGCATCATAAACGTCAGATTGATTTGAGAACTGAAATCAAAGTTGCATAATTTTTTGTTGGCAAAATGGTAATCAAGAACACACCTTCAGAGTATCCAGTTCAGGTCCTTCTAAGGCGTCGAAGTAGCGATCGACCGGCAGGACATCAATCTCCGTATTCGCAGGCTCGCCGCCATCGGAGACCGGTTCGACGGGCCTCCCTCGCAGATTCGAGATCTGCCTCTCCAATCTCCCCGACCACGTCTTAAACGAATCAAAACGCTTATCTTTATACGAGTCGTTCCTCGCGTCCCGCGTCTGCAATTCAGCTCCGTCTAAGCTGATCACGTTCTCCTCAGTGTTCATCATAGCCGGCTGAGAGTAGAGCTTCTGATGTAGCTGCTCGGCGCTCGTGGGGGGCGGGATCGGCGCGAGGTTCGACTTCCCGATCGTGAAAGCTTCGTGATTGAACACGACTCTCTTGGCTCCGGTCGGAGACTCTGGCATGCTGATCACAATGGGACTAAGGAGCTGCTGACCACTCGACTGCAGCATGGACCTCTGCGATGCTGCCCGGATCAAACTAACCATGCTCTGAGAGATTGGAGTCGACACTGGACCATCTGAACATACTTGAGCTAATGCCGGCTTTGTCTCCTCGATGTCACCGCAGTCGATATTCACCGAAACTGCGACGGTCCTCGGAAATCCAGCGACAGATTTGAAGACAATAGTTACAGTCTCTTCACCAGGCAACTGCGTCACAGAACCCCCAGTCTCCTCACCCTCCATTTTCCTGCATAATTCGCGACATAAACATCGATCTACATACAAATTTCAAACCCCGAAGAACAAATTCATCATCAACACAGCATGATCTTACCTCTCGAAAGAAGATCCTCGCGTATCGAGGCGACTCCCTCGAGCTTCTTTATATAAGAGGATGCTTCACTTCCTGAATCCAAGATGCAAATGTAATCAACTAAGCAATGGTATATATACACGCACGTATAATAACAGGACATCACATGCTTTCCAATAAGTAATATTGAAATCCATGAAAATGCATTCCTACATGGAGCAACCGACAGCAGATTGGGCATTGCATGCCATATATATTATAATCACAACATGCTCATTCCAGAAAAAATCTCACTCACCTAATTAAAGCAAAGAATATACACGGAAATTCTCCGAGTTTCTCTAGGACATGGGTTAATGGAAATGTGCATTGTTTGAGGGGCTATATATATAGTTGAGGAGGGACAGGAAAGACATGCGCAAATCCAATACGTAATGTCATAGCAACAGGTGTACACCAAACTAGAGAGATCATATGCATAGAGAATTCAAACGAACCGCTCGATCAAGATCGAACGGTTCAGATGCACTACGGATTCACCGTGGACCTCTGCAGTACTGCAGAGGTCTGATTTCACACCAAACACCTATTGTTGACGTAAGATAGAGTGGCCGCTTGTTCAAAGTTCAAACACGGGGAGTCTAGTATTAGTCCCACAGCAATGCCAACCTCTGATTTCCTTAATTCGGAGGCACCCAGTTCATGAAACACGTTTATGATGGTTTGATCATGGGTCTTACGAGTTCGTTCGGTAACAGCTCAGTTGGACTGGTAAGTGTGAGTTCAGGTCACATCAGCAGCACCAATTACAGAGCAATTAAGCAACAGATCAAGATGTGCTCGGTTGCATGGACAGGTTGGAGGATTTAATGGACGGGAGAATTGGAGGCAGACGAGGGTGGTGGGATTAAAGGGTGGTTGGGTCTGCTTTTGGGTCAGGCTTTTGCATCATCTCTGTCAGGGGGAGGGCACTAGATCTTTGGGTGCAGATGAATGGATGGGTGCCACACCTCGGGTGGCTTCAAGCTGGACGTGTGGGTGGCTTCCATTTCGCTGTTGGATTCCCCTTCCTCTGTAGTTATATGATATCTCCGGTGGTGTGCTTTTGGGGGGGGCTATGGCCATGATTAAGGAGAACCATCTCCATTTGGATGTGTAACCTCGGGGCCCCTCGCCTGCTAGCTAGATGTGCAGATTCCTTTGGTATTTGTACCCATGCATCTCCATTATTGAGCATTCGTTTGGAGAATAAGCAATGAAATAAGAGGTCAATTTCTCGTCTGGTACGGTTTTTAAGAGTACGGTTATTCCCATTCACATCACATTATTTCACATTATTCCACTTTTATTCCTTTATTTATTTCACCCTAACTGTCATTATTCCACCTTATTCTCCTCATTCCTACCTTTCCAGCCGAACAAAAAATATACCCTTATTCTCCTTATTCCCCACCCTTTTTCGTTCTTATTTCCGAACCGAACACCCCCCCTAACTGACATTCCCTTAATGGTTGGTTATATTTAAAGTTTGGTAATAATAATAATACATTTTTAAAAATATAAAGAGGAAAGGGAGCCTACTTTGTGAAGTAGGTAACCTTACCTACTTCACATCTATTTTTCGTAAATTTCTTTATTTTTTTGAAAAATACCACCGTGAATTTTCATAATTATATCCCTTTAATATGTCATTCAAATTTCGTCAGAAACAGAGACTCCTACGGCCTCCATCCAGAACATGTAAAATACAGCAAATCTGTGACCGTTAAAAAATGACTATATGGATGGAGTTCGTAGGAGTCTCTGTTTCTGATGAAATTTGAATGACATATTAGAGTGATATAGTTATGAAAATTCATGGTGGTATTTTTCAAAAAAAAACAAAGAAATTTACGAAAAATGGATGTTACCTACTTCACAAAGTATGCTCCCTTTCCTCAAATATAAATATGTA
Organism: Ottelia alismoides; assembly: GCA_037367405.1. NCBI lineage: Eukaryota > Viridiplantae > Streptophyta > Magnoliopsida > Alismatales > Hydrocharitaceae > Ottelia > Ottelia alismoides. The sequence continues at coordinate 38,738 of JAZKJV010003275.1, read as the reverse complement.
ATTATTTCTAATTTTTCTAACATAGATAAATTTGTTAAAATTGCATGCGTCATTAGCAAAATGTGTCTATAATGATGCTTTTTAAACACGCCATCATATCATTCCATTGCTAAATATATAGTGACAAATATTACTCATTGCAGAATTATTTTTGTATATTTGAAATTAGTGATGAATGCCAAATCTGTTTGCTATATAATCATCGACTATGGTCTATACAACATAGCTTGCCAACTATTTCATAAAAATATATGAAGATACAAACATCTTTATACTAATTGTTCTTGTCACATGACTTTTGACAAAAAATGGTTTCCTAGCCACAAGAATATCAATGGCGGAAATTAATTTCATCACGAGGAAAGATGCATCATGTATAATTATTTACATTAATCTTGTAAAAGTCAATATACATAATGAGATGGCGATGAGAATTTCATAGGTTCATCATATTCAACATTTAAGAAAAAATCCCATATCCCTTGGAGTCTTGAACTCTAAATAATATAGCTTCAATGATGTAAGAAGAGTCCTTCTACATGTAGCCAAAATAGGACAATCATCATTAAAACCATTTGTGTTTTGCAGGGATCTATCATTGCTAGTTTTAATATAGTTGTATGCACTACAAGAAGGAGTAGAACAGGCGACGGTCGTAGACCGTCCCTCTGAGTAGACAACCGTCCCCTTTGATCAAAGGAGACGGTTGTCAGTCCGTCCCCTTTGGTGGCGTCCCATTTGATCAGAGGGGACGGTTTCTGTGAACGTCCCATATTTTCAACCAAAGGGGACGGTCATGACCATCCCATTTGTTCATATCAAAGGAGACGGTCATGGGCGTCGCCTTTGGTGACCATTAGAGGGGACGATTGCGACCGTCCCCTTTGTTCAAACCAAAGAGGACGGTCACAACCGTCCCCTTTGATGTCATTTTTACAAAAAAATATGGAGCTACTACTAGGAATACCATGTTATACCTTTTAAGATAAATGAGCTACAAGCATTAGATTGATCATAAAATTAATATCCAGGACATATGGTCAACCCACACTAAATATTGTGTTCTACCAACACTACATCTCTTTGTTAACCCAAATCATGATGTTTGATTTTTATCCTTCTCTAAGACCTAAATAAATCCGACAAACAATTAAAATTCATTTCCAACCAATACCCAGACATGTACATACAAATCACCATAGTGTTATGAACGATGTTCTTATATCACATCTCTCTCAGATAGAATATCACTACATTCCGTTGTAGCTCTTTTTTGATCTTTTCATGAGCCGCTTCCAAGAGTTGACAATATAACACTTAAGACGCATATAAAGACCTATACAAAAATATGCGAATTACCAAGTGTTATCCACTCACATTACTTGCAATCATAAGATGATCCTACATTGTAAAAAAAGTGTGATCAATGAACTACATCCATTCTTCAAAAAATTTGAAGTAAATTTATGTAATTCAAAATAGACTTAATTACTTTTTCATCATCCTATAATATCCACATTCTAGTCTCCTTATATCCTCTCAATTGCTTCCATCAATAATGGTGCTTCCTTTCCATTTCTTGTGTTTTGAAACTATTGTAAAACATGACAATTGCATACGAATTTATATAAACTTTAAGAAAAAGGAAATCCAATGAAACAAGGAATGTACCTTCTTAGTAGAGGTACCTATAACAAATATTCATAGCTGCATGAGAAAAATAGACATAGATATCAATTTTTAGACAATGCATATCTATGTTTATTGTAAACATACAACGCTTCCTATGTTCGATGATGTCGCTCTTTTTCTCTATACGTGGCCAAAATCACCTCTTGTCATATGCACATCTCCTCTAGTGAAGAACATGGATGCCTTCAAGAAAGGATAGGTTAACAGTTAGTGACAAAAATGATTAAAAATCATCATGTAAATAGTGCATATTGGTGATATTATACTACCATGTTTGTATTTTACATCAACAATATAAAAACATAGCGAACTAGGTCGAACGAGATGACAAGCACAATCGAAGGCGGGGTACAAAACACGATGGAGAAGGATACCACGATAGCGAAGAAAGAACCACGATAGCGATGAGGAAACATGGAGCAAGACATGAGCACCACGATGAAGGAGCACCATGACATCTCATCAGTGCTGCACCACCATATCAACGATAGAGAGGAGAGGAGGAGAATGAAGAATGGAGCAAACTAGGGAAAATGATCGGTTGGAGCCAGTTTTCTCGAAGACACCATCGGGGACGGTCGTTTTGACCGTCCTTGATGGTGTCTACTATGTCAAAATATCTTCTCCAATAGAGATGGGACGGTCATGATGCTACCAAAGGGGACGGTCATAATTACCGTTGCCTTTGGTCATCCTCGACGCTGGGGTAATGGGACGATGCCAGAAGCATAGAGGGGACGGTCAAAACCGTCCCCTATAGGTGCTTTCACCCACAAATGCATACAGTGAGAAATTAGGGCAAAGGGGACGGTTTTAACGACCCTCCCCTTTGGTCTGGGATAGAGGGGACGGTCAAAACCGTCCCCTATAGGTGCTTACAAAACACCTAAACAAGGGGGACGATTTTAATGACTGTCCCCTTTGGTCTACGTTTATATAAGGGACTATTAAAACCATCCCCTCTGAGTTACATTTTGCGACGCCAACAGGAAATCAGATGGGACGGTTATAACCGTCCCTAAAGGTCCATCTGCAGAAAAATTTCAACCAGAAGTTATAAATGGAAGGGATGGTTTGACAACCGTCCCTAAATATGCGTTCAGAAGGGACGGTCAATTTAGAACGTCCCCTATGCTTTTCATACGGGACGTTTGTGGCGCAACCATCCCCTTTGATCACAGAGGGGACGGTTGTGCTTTAACCGTCCCCATTTATCGTCCCGAAAGATCCAACAGTTTGTAGTGATGCTTATTGTGAAATATGAATTTGAATTATGGCATATATGGTTATGGCACATGAGTCAGAAGAGATGGACCTCCTCAATCGGGGTGATCTTCTCAGCGATCTTAAAGGATCCAAGTTAGAGTTCTTTGAGCATTGCATTTTCAAACACACCACATGAAACAATTCATTAAAGTTATTCAGAAGATGAATGAAGTGCTTGGTTATTTATATGCATGTCGACTACTGGACTCCTTTCATGTTCCCTCACTCAGCTAGATATTTCTTATTTGTGATTAATGATAATAATTCTGAGGTCCATCCACTTTATACTTTCATATTGAGCTAAAATCCTTAATAGATACCTCTAAATACATGTTAACACCACAAACTTGTAATTACCCTCCAAGAATAAGAACATCTTAACTTTATAAGATATAAAAATCAACAAAGAAGAAAAGTGAAAGAAAAAATCAGAAAATACGTATGTGGGCTTGCCTAGAAAGAATATATAGGATGTAAATGCTATCTACTTACCGTAGAAACCAAATATGCATGGCTTTATCAGCTACATAAAAAGAATAATAAATTAGAAAAATCCCAAAAATAGCATGAAAGTATGCACAATACAGCCCAAAATACATGAACATACCCTACACATACATAAAAATAGTTATAACTAAAATTATTAATCGTCATGCTAGGCGTATAGAAAATAAATAGAAAATAGAATACCAAAATAGTACCCTGAATAACATGAAATAAATACAAATAGTATATATCATGTGGATAAGTTAACTTCCTTACCAAATGGATCAAACACACCTTTACACTTCACCATATAACAAAGGGATTTTTACCCGGCAGACCCTATAAACTTTGCCAATCACATCCACGACCTTTGAAACAACCTAATTCCTCCTTCGATCCCGTAAACTTGTCAACTCTTATCCCATGAACCCTGCGGGTAATATGTTTTAAGCCTGTGAGGGTTCTTGGGGTAATTTACAGGGTCGATGGGGTAATTACGTTGTGCAAAAGGTTGTAGAGGCATTTTAAAATGTTTATAAGGCCTGCTGGGTAAAAATCACTATAACAAATATTAATTTACAAAAATGTTGCAAAGACTAGAATTAAAGGAGCGAGTTTTTACGTTTTGGACCCTTTAGGGTGATACGATATACAAGTTCGAAATTATTTATTTAACTGTTTATGTTAAATATAGAGGTATAATTTATTGTTGCTGTAGAAGAACATAAAGAATCGTTGTGGATGAATAAGTTCATACGATAACTTAATTTATTCAAGATAAACGTATTGTTTATCATGAACAGAAGTCACCTTAACAAGAACTCTATCTTTCATTTAAGGTCAAACACTTTTATGTCATATGTACCCTTGGATACGAGATGTGTTCATATCTTAGCAACTTAAACTTGATGAAATCCAAATAGACGAGAATAATGCTAATGTGTTGATGAATTTACTAGTGGTTTAGAAGTATGGGAGATGCTACTTCATTACAGGTTGGAGCAGATTTCACATCATTGGGAAAGGAGGGGGGATTATTAGGTAAGTTGTTATAACCCTTTTCCTAGGTGTTAGAAACATATTCTTAACTAGCAAGTGTTATATGACAAAAAGACCAGTCAAGATAAACATGTGAGTGTGTAAATGTAGATATATATTTTACTTAGGTGAGCTCCAAGGTCGAGTTCAAGAAGGCAACTTGTGATATGAAAATTTAAATAATACAAGCTAAGCTAGTGACTAAATATATATGCATGTATGCGTGAATGAGATCCCAAACTCAAGTATTTTTATGATTTTTATGTGTTTAATGTTTTATATAGGTATGTCAATACCTAGATTTTAAATATTTTTGTACTCTATTTTTTGTTTTCAATATTTTATTTTACAATTTTATAATCTAAATTTATTTTACAAAAAAATATTACTTTTAAAGAAAAAGATTTTTGATCATCATATTGTCGGTATTAACAAATAATACAAGGATACAAAATAAGGAGAAAATAAAGAGAAAATATTATTAGGTGATTAATCTTGCAAAGTTGTTTTTGGAAGTATTTCTGGATTTTTATATTTTAAAGTTTTTTTTTGAAATTAAAAAGGAAAGATAATTAATAAATAGCTAAATAAATAAAATCGAAGATAAATTAGGAATCGATCTTAAAACACATAAGGGTATTGTTAAATGGTAAAAGAAGTCCACATAATCAAGAGGAGACTTTGTTTTAATATTCATTTTTGTGATGTTGACATGATTTTCATGGGATTTTCAATGTTTATAGTTTCACGAAAATTAAATGGCTTATATTTTTTATAGTTGAGATGTAACTCTCGAAATTTTGAAAATAAAATGGATTTATTATAAATAAAATTAAACAAAAAACTATTTTCAGGATTTTTTATTTTTAGAAAATATCAATCAGAAATAACTTTACAAACCAAAGTTTATTGTGATAATGCCCAAAGGAATTTGTAAACTAGTGTGTTTGGCATCTCTAATGATTTTTCACGACAAAAACTAAGAGTATTTTTAGTTTTAACTTAACAAAGATTTGACAAAACTAAAAAAGAGGTTATTGTTACCAAGTTTTAAGACACTACTTGAATTTTCCAAGTCTAACTTCTAACAAAAATGAGGCCAAATGCTTTTTGGATAAAAAAGCATCACTTCTCTTAAAAATAAGTTAATAAATCAAAACAAAATAAAAAAAAATATGTAGTAATTATCATAGATTAGGATGTTTGATACAAACATATAAAAAATTGAATCATTAAAATTTTTTTAAAATATGTAAAATAAAATAATTGATTTTTCAACGATGTAAATGCAAAATAAAATTAACTTTTAATATAAAACATCCTCGTTTTGGGTATACATGCAAATGAAAGGAAGTTACTTTCACTTTTGTGGACCCTTGAGGACTCCCAATTGACCCGCGAAGAAGCGCGAGAGTACCTTTGTGAAATTCCCATCACTTTGCCATTAGACAACTTGGGTAGGTTTACATGTCGTATGCTGGAGCCTCCTCGTATTGGACTCATCGGTGTAAGTCAGAGCTCGAGCGGAGCTCTTGTCACATGTTAATTACTCCACCACCTTCCCAAGGATGATATGGAGGTTCATTTGCTTCAAATCTTAGTTTTATGTGATCTCCTCAAGCTCCTCTCAAGGTTAAGTAAAGTAGTCAAGACCTGTCAAGGGCTCGAGTGGCATGAAATGGTGAATATATGGAGCTCACCTCCCACGTTCAACAAATCAAACCTCAGGGGTATATGGCCCTCGAATCTCAACTTCTCATACATGAAAGTGTTCAACAACACAACAACATCATATTCCTCTATAATTGAGCACAGAAAGAGAAGAATAGAGATACCGAGAGGCTTTAAAATCCAACGAAGAATTGTCCCTCTGAGATCATTGATTCAAATCTCACATAAACGTGTCAAGGTGCTTGAAACACCCTAGAGTTATATTGGATCCTTTTACACATATGGATTGAAGAAACATAGTGTGTGCATGTTAGGATTGAAGCTCTCCAGAGAGGGCCAAAGTTCTTCGACGAACCAAGGACATGTGTGGTTGCAACGGTGATCCAAGGACCCTCTCGAGGGGGTGAATAGGCCGAGGATGAAGTTCTAAGCCTCGTAGGTCAGTGACGAGAAATGAGGGTCAATGTAGATTTATTCGATTGATGAAGGGGAAATATGTAAATGGATAGATTTGGATGTAAACCCAAATTGGAGAAGTGGAGGCGATGAACAAAGAAATTTAGAAGAGGAACAATGTAGAATTTGATAGAATAGAGAAATGAACAAGGAGTTTGAAGCGAATAGACCTATGTATGAGCTTGAATCAAGCTTGGATTGTAGCTATCCAAGGATTTGTACATCGGAAGCTTCAACCACCAAATAAGGGGGATGCAGGACTGATGAGCCGAAATTCCGAGAGACTAAGGGAGATAGGTATCAATGGTCGTTGCGACCTCAACCTCTCGACTTGGACTCAACAAGAAAAAAAGGAAGGAACCACCAAAATAAGATGAAATCAAGAAAATCACGAAAGCGGTCCTCACTATTTTATTAACCTGGTATAGCGATCAGGGTCGGACTCAGGGAGCACGAGATGGTCGAGACATCCTACGAAGTAGTCTAAAAAAATAAAATAAATAAATGAATTTTTGGTGGATTTTTAAATGCTTTAATTTTTTTTTTGTATTTTCAATAATAAGGAAAATGGTAAACAAGTAAGAAAGGCAACAAACAAGTATTTATAAAACACTCAAAAATGAAGTACAAAATCAAATAAAAAATTGTTTTTATATTTTTTATATTTTTAGTGTTTTTGGTGAATTTTTGAGATTTTTTCAATTTTTAGTTAATTTTATAAAAATCAAGAAAAGGGAAAACAATAACAATACGTACAGTCAGACTTGAGAGACCAATTAAAAATATATAATTGGCCTATAAAAATCTGATGGTAATTTTTATTAAATGTAAATGCAAAAACTAAACTATAGAAAAAGAGTTTATATTTTTTTGAATTTTATAGATTTTTTTAGAATTTTTATAAGGTTTTTAGTGTTTTTTAATTTTTTGGGGTTTTATAGGTCCAAATGGCACAAAAACTGGACTGAAGCTATCAAACAACAAAACAAGCAAACACAATTTTTTTTGGAATTTTTAAAGGAATTTTTATATTTTTCTTTGATTTTCTATGTTAGACAGTGACAAAAATCAATATTTTTTATTTTTTAAAAGTAACAAAAAGCATTGAAAATGTCCCAAAAATTTAGGGAAATTTTTACACAGTGGCAGGACGTGTCCAAATTTCATCTAATTTGGATTTCAATTGATATTTTATTCAATAAAAACAAGCCTAAGCCACACAGAAAGCAAGGACCTAAATGCAAGAAAACATACTTCCAGGGGCTAAATCGTAACAACTATAAAAATCCCAGGGCCTAGAATGCAAAAATCCCAAAAAAGCACACGCAACACACATGACTGGCACACAGAGCGGTATAAATGCAATTTCTATTTAAAAAGATGTAATCAGTAACACACTGAAAATACACGACTAAAAACGCAAATAACCCAAGCCTCACGTGTCGATGCACGTGTCTCACATAAACAAGGACTGTTTTGCAAGTATTAAAAACCTAAGGTCCTAGATGCAATTGTTCCGAAATAAAAACAACTTAAACTAATATTTACAGGACTAAACGATAAAAAGAAAGAAGACGTGGGCCTAAGTGAAATTACCCCTTTATTAATGATCCACGGCTGAAAGCGAGCCACGTGTAGGATCTGACGTCTGAGATACGCGGGCTCCTTTTCGATGATGTGCGGCCTGGATCAGATCCTCAGATGGATCAACGGCTGAGGGCTTCTCGCAAATGGACGACTGAGAACAAAACTGGGCGAGAGGCTCCATCGAACGGTATCTGGAGCTCCTCCAAGAACAAGCCGCAGGCGAAGTTCGCCGGTCTAATCCGCACGGTGGAGGGCCCCGATGAGGCTGCTGAGATGGGGAAGAGAACGCCTAGGCTGTTCCGCAGCTGGTGGGTGGCTCCGATAGCTCTATATACACATGTACATGGTATATATACAAGATGGAAAATGATTTTTATTATTTTTATTTTTCTGATTTTTATTTTATTTATTTACACCATAAAATATAGAGTATAAAAATATTTTTATTGGATTTTATTAATTATCTACAAGGAGAAAATAAATAGGTGTTTTATTTTATATACATGGTCTATGTACACTGATAAGAGAGAATTTTATTTATTTTTATTTTTCTTTTATTTTTCCCATTTTTATTTTAGTTTTATTTTTACAAATATGTACAAAATATGAGAAACACTTTTTAAGTTTTATTTTGAGAAAAATAAAATTATTTATATACATAGGGTTATGTACACCATGATTGACCTTATCTCTCTCTACTGGGTTTCTTTTGCAGTCAGGCCCATGCTGAGCCTTCCCTTGGGATTAGGTCACTCAATATTTATTCTAAATATTTCCCTGATTTTCTTTTTATCTTTATTCTTTTATTTTTGCACAAAAACATGCTAATTATTGCTATTTATACAACGCATGCATTTTGGTCATTTATTCTATTTACACAAATAAACATGGTGTTTTGCAAAGGTTTTTAGCTAAAATAAAAGAATAAAGAGTGATGAATGAGGATTCATCAAGGACCTTGATCTTGCTCGTTTATGTCTTGCTGCAGCTCTAGGTTTTGGCCTTGATGATCGTGTCATGAAGAGGAGGCTTGCTTGAGAGAATCCGGATTCAAGGCAGAGGGGGTGATGGCAAGCATTATCAATCAACTTTGAGGGGATATATACATGTGATCAAATGACGACTAGAGGTCAAGATGAGCATGAAGATGGATGATCAGGGTGTTGATTGGTGATTGGGGGAGGGTCAGAGGTTGGTTATAATGATCGATTGAGATAGAAGAGGTGATCGTTTCCTCGGACAAAGGTGCTTGATGGGAGCACCCAAGGAGGAAGAAGAAGGTGACATGTTACCTTCTTATTGGCCTAAAAATGCTCAAACTTGCATAATACTCAAAAGAAATAGGAAACCTCAAATGGAAAAAGTCAAAACATGAAAGTGGCTCTAAAAGTCGATATATAGCTTTTTCATGAAGGAGTTTTTTGCAAAATCATTGTATTTTGAAAGATATATTTTAATTTTTTTGAATGAAGATATACTTTTAATTCATTTTCATAGGTATTTTATACCTAGATTTTGATTTTTTTTATTTTAGGTACTTTATAATTAGATTTTGAAACTATTGATTGTGTTTTTTATTTTCTTGTTAGTACTATATATTCCTGTCATATTTATTATGATTGCACATGACATTAAACTCATTTGTAATTTTTTTATTTTGTCATATACAACATATATAAAATAGAGAATTTGAGACGAAGCTTAGTTATACCAACGAACAAGGAACATATATGTGTATCTTTTTATTTTGTACATTTAATTTTATTTTATTTTTTAAGAATAAAACATGTTGTAAAGAAACCATATGAAATTAAAATCAAGAAAAAATGATATCATATGTACTGTATAGAACATGTGTAAGGTGTTGGTTATAGTGGTACAATAGGTCCCGGAACCAAGTTTTTGCAGATGGATCATTCCCAACCTCAAGTATTATTAAGATTTAGGATATTTTAAATGATGAACCTTTAAGGTGAGTATGGTCAAATTTGGAAATCATATACATGAGATAAAAAATGCACGCATATTACAAATTAAGGCATAGTTCCTATTGACATCTCTACAAGTGAGTGTTTTTGTAATATTTTTATATTTTTAATGAAAAAAGTTAGATCTATTGGGGTACTATAAAAATAGATACAACAATTTGTTTGTTTGTATATATTAATGAATACATTAATGCTAATATATGTATATTTTTACATATTTTCTTATTTTCCCTACATTTTATTGAGTCGACAAAGACGTAGGGCCTCCGGATGAGGATTATAGATAGACCTTACATGACTATTTACTCCAATTTTCTTAGCAAGTTTGTACATGCAACTTATCCTTCTTATTTCTTTTTTTATTTGTATATTTTTTACGTATTTTTTAATGTTAATTTATGCTTCTTATTAATGTGCATATATTTACAAGAATGTGTTTTTAACGATGCAAATACAAGTGTTTGCTAAGGTATATAGTCAATTTTCATGTCTTAGGTGGATGAAACATGGGTTCATTATAAGTTCTCCTTTGTATGAGAATTTATTATAATTTGGATCTTATATGATACTTAATTCAAAGATTAAAAAGATTAGCTTAATTGATCTTCAATCCAAGATCGACTGAAATGTTACCACAATTCCTTTATTCTTTCTTTGATTGATTAATGAGATTTTCCTAATTAATATATGAAAGATTTTTTAGTGGATGCATATGCCTGCAACACAAACTCTCACATGCTCTCACAACATCAGGAATAAATCAAAGTGAGTGAGAAAGAGAAGAAGAAAAACAATTTGTGGATATTGCAACAAAGTTTCGAATGTGCAATCCTTGAAATTTTTAGTCACATATATTTAGCTACAGTTTGAAATAAGGGTTATCAGCGTGAAGATATCTATCCTCTCTAATTTAATTTATTGTTTGGTGACTTGGAGTATTGTATAGATGATCAACTTTGTGTACGCCAGCCCCACATAATTAATACCGATCTGATTATAGTGATTGGTTTTTTTATTAGGTCTTTTCCTCTCGTATTTCTTTCAAATATTTTAATTCTATATTTATTTCATGCTTTTCTGTCATTCTTAGCCAAGATCAGTAGATGAAAGTTCACCGGAGCTCTAGAGCTTCAGTCACTATTCAACCGTGATTCGACCCCATTCCGACCTCAGACCACCTTCATCTCTATCCCCCTTCATTTCTCCATCGAAACCTTCATTAGATCGCCCAAGTTCTTGCCTAGGTTTGGGAGATTGAAGATCTTCCTCTCTCCATCGTTGAAGCTTCATCATCCCCTTTATTTCTTATGTTATTCTACTTCAAAATGGGATGAGGAGCTTTACCCTCATCCCCTTAACCATTTTGTGTAGGAGATAGATCATGTGCATCCACCCAGAGTTCGAATCGAAGGAAGATGAGGTTCCCAGGTCGCTTGAACTAAAGAACCCTTCAGATCCCCATAGCTGGGACCCGGACTCCATTGAAGGCTCTTGTAGGTGCAAATCACTTCCAGGAAGCTACCGAGCCGATCAGTATCAAAGGAGGATGCTTGGAGAAGGAGGAATCAGTGATTGAAGTTCAGGGAAGAATACATTCTTCCCTATTCTTGGAGAACCCCCAGGTGTCGTCGGATCAAGAGCTTCATCCAAATCTAATCTGGGCGGTTGGAGGCGTGGCGAGGCGAAGCGTTGCCTGATCAGAGCCGTCTGATGCATTTAAGTGAACCATCCAGAGCCGCTTGATTGTGTGTCTTTGCGGGTAAAAATACAGCCATACCCTCAACCTTTTTGTATTGTAAAATAGTCTTGTAAATATAAGTTGTAGTGTAAAATAAATAAGAAAAATTGCAACTAAGACCTGAACTTTCCTGTATTTGCAAAATGGTCCTTATGCCTCATGTATTGGGGAACATGAAGCCATGTAAATGCTACACATATACATTTAAACTTGTTTGACCTATTCTGGAATGAAGTTTAAATTTTTATAAATTGCAAATAGGTCACTGCCAGTTCAAGATTTTATTTTTGTGAATATTTGTCTTTATAAATACTTTTATTTCTCCAAAAAATGTAGAAAAATTTATTTAAGTGCTTGATATATTGAAATGACATATATTTTTTTTGCAAGGCATTTTAGATAGATTTCCTACTTATTAAAAAAGCAAAACATATAATTTTGGCTTGTCTAATTAGTAAAACCCATAGAAAATATATAAACACCTCCAAAGATTCCCAAAAAATATATTACCTAATTTAGTATATTATCTACCACATATCCAAAATACAAAAAATACAAAATTAAAATCTAAAAATCACAAGCCCTAAATATCTTATAAAAAATATCAAAAGTTAAAGATATATATATTTGAGAATTCTCTATATATTTTATACTATATATAAAAAATAGTTTTAGGTTAATATTGAATATATTTATAGTTATTAAATCTAAAACAAGTTCATATACTTATTCTGTGCACTATTTTGATATATTTAATACTGTAAAAATACATAAAATTAGCAAATTTTCTTTGAAATTTCATAAAACAAAGGAAATTATAAAAAAATAAAAAAATTATTTTATGCATTTTGACTATATTTATGTATATTTAAAAATATAAAACCATATATATACAATATACATTATAGTACTTCTATAAATATAATATCATTATTAATATATAATTATATATTTTATTTTTAACATTAAAAAGAAACTAAAAATTAAAAATTAAAAATAAAATAAAACTTAAAATATATAATATAAAATATAAAATCATTAGAAATCCATTAAAATTAATTATAATTAAAAACCAACATAAAAAGGAAAATGCTAATACACAAAAATAATTATTATCAATTAGCAATAGTTACTAATAATTGATCTAGCTACCAATTTGCTTTCTAGAGTTCAACCTATACAAACTTATCCTATACACATTTTGTAAAATTAAATAAAATAAATTTTGACTCACACTTTACATTTTCACTTGTTTTATCTCTATTGTGGGTTGATTGTTGTTGAGAATTTCGGTTCTGGTACCGTGCACTGTGAGAGCCGTCAATACAACGATTGCCGGATCTGACTTGTCGGACACTGCATGCCCACTAATGCCGGACCTTTGTACCTCGAGCTTTTTTATCAACAAAAAGTTTTGTATTCCTATTTTGAATCTCAATTTGAAAATTTGATCTATCCTAATGGATAATTTGAATATTCTGTGTCATGTCTTATGATGTTAAATAAAACAATAAAAAACCGTTTCTCGCAAAATTATCTTTTATCTACATAATTAGTGATGAATGTCATTTTAATTATTAAATATTAATTTAACAATGATTATCCATTTGACTTTTTCAATAAAATATGTACTAATCATTGCTAATTATAATTATTATGAAACAAATTAGGAGTTATCGGTAGAGGAATAAGGGTGAATAACAACAGAGGGATAAGGAGAGATAAGACATTGTTTCTGTTCATTTGGAAGAAGAGGATAATGGTGACTAAAGATGAATAAGGATATATAAAAAATAGTTCTTTGCTATTCTCTATTTAGTTGGCATAGGAGGAACAATGATAGATAAAGTTTGTAAGTTAGAACGAATAAGGATGGATAAGACTTGTAAGTTATGCCGGGGGGGGGGGATTGTGTGGTATGGTAGTAGGAAACAGAGGATGCCGATGGTTAAGCTATACCTCCTTTCATAAGAAGGGCTCTATGGTGCAAATAATGAGAATAACACGGGGAATAGGATCGATATGGTGGTTGAACCCACCCTTATACTTCCCTATCGCTCGCGCTATGTTGCAAACGAACTACACGTTAAAGGATAATCATTGTTATGTGATTTGTAGTAGCAACCGATATGATGTTCGTGTTGAATTTAATAAATTAAATATTTTTTTATGAATAATATTTCTTCTTTGATTTAAATTTAACAATGAAAGATGTGTCGATAAATATTAAATTATTTGTTGTCACATGTGAATTTTAATGTTTTGTTCAATAATCTACAAGTCCCTTTTTTAAAGAGGTCGATATAAATGCCAAAACAACATATTTCAATGGTATATATATCTTAGAGAGAGTAAATGTCTTGAAAAGAAGGAACTCTAATTGGAACTCTAATTCACCACAAGTGAAATATAGATGTTAGAATAAAGACGACAAATAATGCAAAGATGCTAAAAGCAATAATAAAATATATGCATTCAAATGATTCGAATCACAGATATATTCAAACCAACATTATCGTAATGGAAGATTTTGTTAAAATCGTTATAAAAATATTACATAATTCTATTTAAAAAATTAAAAACAACCTCTCATCTTTATGATGGAAGAGGTTGGATTTTTAAATATGTTGTTTAGATTTTGTAATGACGGTTGATTTTGAATCATTGGAACAAAAATGAATTAATTAGTAGGGGAAGTTTATTGTTAAATCTTTCAATGCTGTTAAATTTACAACAAAAAAATTCTTTGATGTAAAATTATATTTATTCTTAAAATTCACAATGAATGCGATATCGATTATCAAATTGCTAGCAACAAATCTTAAATATAGATCGACTTTAATCATTACTAAACTAATGTCATGACTGAATTAATCAATATCAGTCATGATAAAAATATATTATATATCATCCAATTCTCAATAAATAATCGACACCGACAACTCGTGTAGCAGCATGGGGTTACTTTATCCTTGGAGTTTAGTAATTTTTGTTGTTGTCAATATAGCGAAGATTAGATGAAATAAAATAAGAGAAAGTTTTAAGAAAATAGGGTTACAGTGACATTTTTTCAAAATTCCAAATCATATATTATTAAATATATATATAATAATGATTTTATTTATTGCGAAATTATTTTTTTATACATGAATTAGCGATACATGTGATATATATCATATCATTAGCAACTGTTCATATAATGATACTTATCCTTGCCGTGTTTCAAAATTTTAAATAATCATCGCTAATTTTTGAGCTATAAAATTAGAGATGATTAGTTAAAATTTTGAAAAATAACAATGGATAAGCAGATATCGTTATATGGACCGTTGCGAATAGTTTAACTACGAATATTATATTCGTCATTAATTTCAAATATATAAAATTATTTCACAACTAATACTACTATCCCGATATTTAACAACGGATGATTTAATGACGGATTCTGAACGACTCACTATAATCCATTTTTTATTGTAACGATCTAATTGTTGTCGTGCAATTCATAAACACATATAAGCTATTCGTTATTATGAAATTCTAACCGCAAACATAGGAAAGAAAAGGAAACATACAGCATACATCATAGGTGCATGTCTAATTACTACGTGATAAATAAAACATTCGATCTTTTATGAAGCCAAACAACTCCAGTTGACCATATTTAGCTGTTCTCAGTATACGTTGAAGATGCAATTAATGCAATTAAAGCTCTATCATACGTAATTAATATTTATCAATGACATGGAATTTATTCCATTATTTCCGATAATGGGATTAGTTCTACCGCAGGTACAAAGTACTTCTAAATGTGGTGGTAATCGATAAATTTCAGTGCAATCAATGCCATATATTTCTTCACAAGGACACTAGGATTAGTAATGTCCATACGACGGAGCCAGCAGATCCACTGCAGTGCTGTAGACAGACGTATGCTGTAACTAGGGGTGTAAATGAGCCGAACTTGAGCGAACCAACCCAGGCTCGGTTCGGCTCGTCTAACGTACTTTCAGATTCGGACTCAGTTCGACTCGATAAAATGAAAACTGTAATCAGGTTCGGCTCGGCTAGGGTAAGGTTTGTAAAGGTTCGATTCGGCTCGTTAAAGGTTCGTTTAAGAATAAATGATGTGCATACGTTTCTGTTCAAAGGGAAAAACCGCAGTTGCAGGGGGAGGATTTTGTAGGGTTTCGGGAATAGGGAATAGGGACTTTAGGGAGTGGATGATTGGATGGGTTTGAAAAAATAAGTGAATGACGTTATGTTAATATAGAATGTATTTTTTCCTTGTATATATACAATAGAGTAAAATGGGGTTGCCCCATGGGGGGAGTTAACTTGGCTCCCCCGCCCTATTTCATCCGGTTTTTTTATTTTTTTTGAAAATTTCTTCCGTGGATTTTCATCAATATATCCTTATATTATATCATTAAAATTTCGTGCGAAACAGAGACTCCTACGACTTCTATCCAGACATGGTCGTTTTTAGCAATTTTGTTACCGTTAAAAAATGACTATCTGGATGAGGCCGTAGGAGTCTCTGTTTCGCACGAAATTTTAATGACATAATATAGGGATATAGTGATGGAATTTTACGGAAGAAATTTTCAAAAAAAATAAAAAAAACGGACGAAATGTGGCGGGGGGGGGGGGGGGGCAAGTTAGCTCCCCCAGGGGCAGCCCCATTTAACCCATATACAATATGTATGTATATATACTTCTATATATGTATGTGTGTATATAATCGAACTTTTAACGAGCCGAACCTAAGCGAACCTATGTTTTTGAGGTTCGGTTCGTTTATTTAATCGAGCCCAAACTCGTGTTCAGGTTCGGTTCGTTTATTTTCGAATCGAATCTGAATCGAACTTTTAACAAGCTGAATCTGAGCGAATGTTGAACCTGAGAAATTTCTGACAGCCTTAGCTGTAACTCGTCACTAATTCGGAGTCGCTCGATCAAGATTGAGCGGTTCACGTGAAATCCAGATTTCGTGTTTTTCAAAGCTCTTACCAATTGGAACGCTCGATCTTTATCAAACGGCTTCGGGCTACACTGAACAGTTCCAATCCATTCATTGCTCATCCATCTTGAAATATATGGTGGGATTCAAATCAAGGGACGTCGAAATCTAATCTTAGGGTCGAACCCATTCGGAGTCTCAAGTTCTCAACCTTATCAAGAGTAGGCATTTAGAACATGGAATCAATTAATACGTACTGTAGAAGAGAGGGTTCTGCTACAACAAAATTCGTCTACAGTGACACTTTTTTGAAAAACCGTCACTATATCGTCCGTTGTTCAATCTATAAGACAACATTCATGTAAAAATACTTTTTATACATGCAATCATCTATGAATGTCAAATCTGTTTTGACACCAGTAGCGACAATCGATATAATAATGCTTATCCATTATTATTTTTTCAAAATTTTAATTAATCATCGTTAAAGTTTTGAGCTAGAAAACTGTGGTGATCAGCTAAATTTTTGAAAAATGACAACAGACAAGAGTTGCTATATGATGACGTGTCAATGGATATGACATTCGTCGTTAATTTCAAATACAAAAATTAATTTCATTTAGAATAATGCCGTCATCGTTATTTAACAACAGATGCTTTTTTGCATCCAAAAAGGAGGGAAACATCCGTGATGATGTATGCCCCAAAATTACATGAAAGCGGTGAAAAGACTTACAGAAGCCATGTCTCGAAGAGAGATCTGATAATGGAAGAGAGATCTGATAATGTACAACATAATACGGCTCACATCAACCAAGTATCCCACAATAATGCTAGTTGTATGCAACAGAGAGGATCCTCTATTGTAACTAGAGTTACATTAGAGGTGTTGTAATAAATTTTATTTTATTTTATTTGCGAATTCTTCCTAAAATCTAACTTTACAGATGAATTTTAGATAAATGATCTACACATCTTTCAAATTTTGCTTCAATCCGAGCTTACTTGCCATTTTATCTTAATAGTTTAATGATCGGATCTTTTTAAATGGTATTTTAATGGCTTATTTTTTGATCAAATGTGTCTGTTAAGATAAAACAACAAATAAGCTCTGATTGAAGCAAAATTTGGAGGATATGTAGAACATTGATATAAGATTAAATTATAAGGTTAGATTTTGAGATCGGATTTCCAAGAAAAAATAAAAAGACATTACATCATCTCTGCTATAACTCTAGTTACATCAGAGGATCCTATCTCTGTATGCAAACCTCATTTGTATGTCTGAACATCAGGGAACGGATCCTTTGCTGTAAATGGCAATTACACCCGGTACTGTAATTCAGGTGGTCCCTCGGATGAGAATCGGACGACCTGTAGAGGGGGCCGGGGATAATGGGCTCGCATCTCAAGGTCGTCCATTTGATCGGACGACTCTGCCATTTACAGCAGGGTCTGCTGTACAACAGGCGATCCTTTCTAGAACAACGGACGATACAGTGACGTTTTTTTTAAAAAAAACATCATTATATATAAACCTATTTTGTTGTAGCGTCCCATTGTAGTACAGCTATCTGTACCCTAACGGGGCCTTGAAGAAATTGGTCAGATTTTTTCCTCCAGTTTTTTCTTCACAGCTGCATAAACAAACCTGTTTCCTCGACTGCACAAGAAAGCATCGCAAATGAACAGGGTCGGTCCAAAGAAATCTTCTCGGCCTACCTAACTAACGAGGGAATATCAGATCTGTACCTCGAGCCGCGTGATCAGATGGAAAATATCCTCATCTTCCTCTGATCAGTCAAACAAGAGAGCAGTACCATATAAAACAGCAAATCCTGCTAACCCTAAGGTCAAAAGTTGCATGCCCTAGCTTTTGAAATCCATCTCACCAAATCAAGCAATGCATGCATGGCAGCTTCGTCGATTTCCAGCCATGCAGGGAAGATCTCCAGATGATGCCCTAATCATTCAATGCTGTCCACCTCAAAGTCCAAATTCCAGTGCACAGCCAATTCAAAACCTGGACGTGGCGATATATGAGCTGCATGTGCATGAACATGGGTGCAGGTTTAACCGTACGTGGTTAATTAGCAAGGGAACATGGCATTAATTACCAAGCAGTTGGCCTTGTTTGGCTTGGGATAGATAACATTGGGATGGATTTGTAGGTGTGAGTTGATGTGGCATTGGTATTATGGGTAAGAGGTCAGCATCAGAGTTGGGGTTTGTTGGGTTCAGAATGGGTCACAAGTCCTGCAGGTTCATGTATAGGCTGCTTCAATAATGTAACCATAAATTCTCTTAAAATCCAAGTAAATACATACTTGAAAGGCAAATGATTTTTTTGTACTTTTAAAAAACTTTTCAATTATTCCATGATTAATCATACAATTATTATGAATGCAAAATTTACCTAAAATAAATTTAGTTGCAGTAAAAAGCAAAAAAGAAATGGATTTTTTAGCCATGTAAGAAGTATTAATTAAGCAGGAATATAAAAATATTTATCTGGTGTTTTTTTTATCAGTATACCTGCATGATTCTTGTGGTTTTACTAAGTAAACAGTTGGTAAATGAAAGAAACTAATTTTTTAAAAGCAATACTTTTTTAATAAAATCTGAAAAAATGAAAAAAAATTTATACATGCTAGAAGACCAATTTCTGCACATATATATATATATATATATATATATTTTGCACAGATTTATTATCTAAACATGCAGAGATAAATGCTTGTTAAAATACAGCTAAAATGATTTTTAGATCGAACAACCTGCCACTATAAGGAAAACAAGTTATAGCATAAGTCAATGGATGTAGAGATTAGGCTCTAGTCACAACACTTCTTGGTATATAACCGTAGCCACAAGTTTGTCGCGAGAGTTCTCTATCCACGAATATGTCATTGTCACTAAAGTAACCACAGAAGTTATCGTGACTACTGTTCTAGCATGAATATCCTCTTGCATCTTTGAAGACTTTGACCACGGAATTGTAGCTATGAAAAACTAGTGGCCATGCAATTATCATGACTACAAGTTTCCGTAGCCACATTATGTGACCACAACTTGTTTTTCTTCTAGTATGCTGATAAAAAAACAGATCGAACATCCTGGATTTAAAACATAGGCAATGAAATGAACATAATCGTGCATTTTTTCTGGAATTATAAATCTTCAACTTAGCTTCCTTATTGTACATGACTGTTCAAATAATTTCGAGACTGCCTAGTTCTCGTAGCTACGGGAACTTGTGGCCACGATAATTGTGTGACCACTAGTTTCTCGTAGCTATAATTCAGTGGCCAAAGTATTCAAATATCTAAACAGGATATTCATACAAGAGCTGTGGCCACGACAAGTTATGTGGTCACTTGTAGTGACCACGACATATTCGTGGTTAGAGTACTCTCGTGACGATACTTGTAACTACGGCTACTGGCTACGACGTGTTGTTGTCAGAGCTCAATTATGTGGCCACAAGCCCCACGTCCGTGTGCATAATTTTGTAGCCACAACTTGTTTTTCTTATAGTGCATCCAAGAAGAATACAATTTTTTAATATGTATTACAATTAAATTCCCAAGGATATAGTTATCATTTCAAGTGGAAGAGACAAATAATATGTCACCATGCTATGATATAAGCTGGATTATGCTATGATTTGATTTTTCTTGGTCCAAGCTTAACATAATAATATAATAAGACCATGAAAATTTGATTAAAAACCATGACCTGGGAAGCATAAATCTA
This sequence comes from Ottelia alismoides, assembly GCA_037367405.1. Taxonomy (NCBI): domain Eukaryota; kingdom Viridiplantae; phylum Streptophyta; class Magnoliopsida; order Alismatales; family Hydrocharitaceae; genus Ottelia; species Ottelia alismoides. Next base: position 18,097 of record JAZKJV010003275.1, on the reverse strand, counting down.
AATATATTTTTCCATCAATCTGAACTAACTAAGTATTCTTCTTCCAATCTCTCTGGAATGTCCACTGTATAAGGCGTTCAGATTATAATCTCGAGTCTGCCTTGACGAATGTCATTCTAATTAACTTGCGATTAATTCCAAGCACGTACATAGCTAACAAGGGGAAGAGACCATAGTACATGATGACATATATAATACACGAGACCATATATCAAATGAGACATGGTCCTTCCATTTCTAAGGAAGGCCAAACAATCTGACCATTAGATCCACTTTCAACGGATGTGATTAAAACCACCCTATTATACAAAACCGGATTTGCAATAACCGTCGATTCCTAAATTTATGGGAGTTCTAATAAGGACATTTCGCAAATAAAAATATGACACAATGAGTTAAGAATGTGGGATTTGGTATACAAAAGAAGATACATATTCTACAAAAATAAATTTTAAAATACAAAAGCGAGACATGATTCTGAGATGTTAGGAAGATATTGTACAAAATAAAATACTTCCGTACAAAACTGTTGCTATTTTAAGGAAGGGATTTAACTATTAGTTCCTAAATTTATGGGATGTCTAATGATGACATTTTGTCAAAAAGGTAATTTAGTTAGAGAGGGTAGAAAAGATACTTGAAATGGGTGGATTTGGTATATATTAGACGTATGTATTATATAAAATAATATTTTAATATACAATTGTAGTAGTAGATGCTATACATTATTATTATGAAATACAAAAGAAATTGTCCTTCTACTAAGCAACTGCTGTTTTTAAAATATTGATATGATACTATACATTAATATTATATATCGTCACTAGGAATGAAATATTGATATTATGTATCAATACATTAATATTAAAATATTTTAAGATACAAATGTAGTACGTAGATGCTATACATTAATATTATGTATCGTCATCTGGAATGAAATATTGATATGATGGACTCGTAATAGTTAATTTCGGAAATTATATTGTGCATAATATCCGTAGATATGTTGCCTATGAAAAAACTAATTCTATTTTTAGATGGTGTGACACTCATAAGATAAGTGGTTTTGAATTTATAATGTGGTTTTCTTTTCAACCGTAGATGGAAAGATTGTAAAGATCCAACAGACAACATAATTGGCCTTCCTTAAGGATGGAAGGACCATGTCCCATTTGAAAGATATCATATATATATATATATAGAGAGAGAGAGAGGTTAATGGGGCTGCCCCCTAGGGGTAGCCAACATGGCTGCCCCCGCGCCATTTTCGACGCTTTTTTTATTTTTTTTCAAAAAATGTCACCATGTATATTCATCCCTATATCCCTCCTACATGCCATTCGAATTTCGTCGGAAACAAAGACTCCTACAGCCTCCATCCAGACAGTTATTTTTTAACGGTAACAGGATTTTTTAAATCGACACCATCTCGATGGAGGCCGTAGGAGTCTCTGTTTCTGACGAAATTCGAATGACATGTAGGAGGGATATAGGGATGAATTTACATGGTTTTATTTTTCAAAAAAAATAAAAAAAAACCTCGGAAATATGGGGCGGGGCAGCCATGTTGGCTGCCCCCAGGGGGCAGCCCCATTAAATCCATATATATATATATATATATATATATATATATATATATATATATATATATATATATAGAGTGGCGATCCTGTGAGATGGGGATTCTGTGAGATGGTGAGATGGGTAATCTCAATCACCCATTTTACTATCCTTCGCGGCATGAAACCTGGGGGGATTTAGATCACTATATACCATCATGGTGCTATTCCAAAATCAACTTAATTCAAGACTTCTATCCCCTCCATCAAGACTGTCAAATTTTAACGGTCTCAGAATTGCTGAAATCGACCCCCTCTAGATGGACATGTTAGGGGTGTTTTTTTTACTTGAAATTTGAAACACGTGTTTCACTCATTATTCTATCTAAATCCCCCCAGGTTTCATGTCGTGAACGATGGTAAAATGGGTGGTTGAGATTACCCATCTCACCATCTCACAGAATCCCCATCTCACAGGATCGCCACTCTATATATATATATATATATGTGGGTTAAATGGGGCTGCCCCCTGGGAGTAGCTAACTTGGCTACTCCCACCCCTATTTTCCATCATTTTTTTATTTCTTTGGAAAATAAAAATGTGTAAACTCATCATTATATCTCTCTAACATTCTTTTAAAATTTCGTCAAAAACATAGACTCCTACGGCCTCCATCTAAATAGGGTCGATTTAAAAAATCCTGCGAACGTTAAAAAATCGATGTCTGGATGGAGGGCATAGGAGTATCTGTTTCTGACGAAATTTTAAAAAATGTTAGATTGATATAGTGATGAATATACAAATTTTTATTTTCTAAAGAAATAAAAAATGAGAGAAAAATAGGGGTGAGAATAGCCAAGTTGGCTACTCCAAAGGGGCAGCCCCATTTTACCCTATATATATATATATATAACCCTAGAAACATGTCCGTCAATCCAAATGTAAATTCTCTTAATTATGTAGAAAGTCTTGCGTTCGAGTGAGACCAATTGAAATTCTAGGAGATGACTTAAATTGCTGGAATCTTTGATCCGACAATGTGAATGTGCTGATGACATATATAATGTACGAGGCATCATGGAATTCCTGTGAAATTAATATCGACGTAAATTTCATGGATGGCCGCATGTCGGTGGCCATTAATTATTATCGTTAATAATTTGATTGTGACCGTGCTGGTAAGGAATATATGCCGATAATTGAAGTCCATTGATTAGATGGGAATTTTTAAGATGTGATTAAGATGCGCATGAACGAACTAAGCTTTCAAATGAGAGGACGGATCCTCTGCTGTGCTACTGCACAGCTCTGACGCAGGGATCCGTCCGATGAGGAACGGATGACCCTCGTAGGACAGCCCCCTACGAGGAATGTCAGAGCTAGATCGTGATCGGATGACCTTCATAGGGGGTCGACTATCCCCGGTCTCTTAGGGCCTGTTTGGTTGCAGGCCCTTAGAAGAGTCATCCGATCTCGACTGAACGGTCCACTAAAATACAACACCTGCTGTATTACGACAGAGGATCCGATTTCTATCAGATCCCCATCGGATGGATCCTTGTCTAACAGCAAGTGTTGTAACACAGCAGGGGATCCTCTTTGTTCAAAAGATTGGAGTCTTTTCCAATATTGACATAGGCAGCAGTATTTGGTGGTATTTGGTGGAGTATACTTTTGCAACTTTTCTACCGGTGTGTTTCATGGGTTGGGATCGGATACAGAGATGATATAGGTAAGGATAGGATCTATATACTACCATATCTTCGTCCGTTTTCAAATACGAATACAGATGCAAATGCTAATGTGCATTTGTTTTCTGATTTTAAATTTCGTTAATTTTTATAGAAAATATGGAAGGTTTTCAATTGGACTTTTAGGTGGAAGTACGTGAATTTGTGAATTATTTATCAAGGGCTTTTTGCGCCTAAAGGAGATACACATTTGTTGACTTTTTCGGTTTTTTTACAAGTAATGAAATTAAAAATGATTTTTCCAATGAAAACTATGATCTTTTTTATTTTTAATAAAAAAATATTAGTAATTAATTTAGCAAGCTATATATGAGGTAATAGACTGTAAATAGGTGATTAATGTGCCCAAAGAAATTTGCAAAATATCACAATTAGTGCTTAATAAAAATAAAATACCTAAAAGTTAAGGGTATTTTTTAATTAAAATGTAGGTTGAAATTGGCAATCGAAGAGGGTTTTGTTTACTAAGTGATGATGTACTAGATTTTTTCCTAAATCTAAATAATCAACAAATAACACGCAGATGAATTCCGAATAAAAAAGCTCCAGTTTCACAAAAATAAATCTAATTGATTCCAACAATATCCTAAAAAAATGCATAATCAAGTTTAAAAGTTAGGGTTAATACAAGCTGACATCATGCGAAAATAAGAAAGGATTAATTACCAAGTTTTCAATGTTTTGGACTAAATCCAAGAAAAAGCAATAGTTTTAATACTAAAAAGGCCCAAGTAGTTAAGTGGCACAAATATCCAAAAGTCGTGGGTGATAGTTTGTAAAATACCCAAAGTGCCCGATACACATGAGGCACTCCTTTGATCGAGTGGTTGGGCTGCTCCCACGTGCCCCGCGCTTGTGCTTCCTTCTCCGATGCGCCATCAGCCTGTACTGCGTCCGAGCGGAGCTTCGGTGATAATGGCGCACCTCCGCCATTGGTTATAACTCGAGATCCATACCACCTTCTGCCTCACAGTTTGGCCCTACAGTTTCTCCTCGACCTCCTCTTATTGATGGAGAGTAGAAGAAGAGGCTCGAGGTTCGTTACTGTGATCAAGCGAATTACATGAGCGGATTGCTAGGGTGGTGTTGGAGTATTTGATGTATGTGTCAGTTATGAGAGAGATAGGTAAATGGATTCCTCCAGGATCCATTTACCCCATCCAACAGTTTGTCTCACATCGTCCAGTGGTGGGGCTTGGAGACCCTGTAAAAGCTATATAAGAAGCCCCAGACCTCCTGTAACAGACGAAAAAGTACAATGCATAACATGCCCCTTTGAAGGCTTCTCCCGTGATTTCATCCCGCTCCTCACGGAGTAAGATTCCACGTTAAATTCTCCGTTCTTATTTTCTTCCAATTTTCTAACAGGTGGTGTCCGACCAATCAAAATGGGGGCTGCTTTCGATTCTCCTCCGTATGCACATGAAACAACGAACAAGATTGCAGCACCACATTCATCAAAAAATGGGCACAAATGAAGCAAGAGATGAGTTACCAGGAGCTGCTCGACACTGGCAGATGATGGATCCTTCGATATGAACTTTTCGAGTTTGAATGATCCACAACCACACAAAAACAAAAGATAAAAACATAAAAAGAACACTAAAAAAATTCCTTTTTATTTTTTTAACTGTCAAGTTTTTACATGTTCCTTGTGTTCGATTCTGGGAGTTATACCAGGGTAATAAAAATAATTATGCCATATTTTTGATTGATTTATTCCGTGGTTGATTTTTCTTGATTTCATCCGAATTTGTTTAGGGGACAACGGCATAAATAATTGAATTAATTCATCAAACAAAGTCTAGCGGATTCACGCGCTATCAGAATGGCGCCGTTGCCGGGGCTCCATGCCCAGTCCGTTATCAGGGATTACTGGCTCAGACAACTTGTTGGGTTTGAGCTCAACTGGAGCCCTTTAGTCACAACCCAAAATACTTAAGTCCCAAGTAATCAGTAGTAACCCCCACTACTTATAAGTTACTACCATGTTTTTTGGTTACTGGATGTGATACTATATTTTGGGTGCGACAATTACCTCCACTTATTTCGCAATGTGTCCTCGTTGCACCATGATCCATGACCTATTCCTATTAGTAGTGGTGGCTTCACCTCTGATACAATCTGTAATGTCCAAGATCATAGACTTGATCTGTTATCGATGATTATAAACCTAGACAATTTATTGGACTTGGTCTTATCTAATTGTTGCACGCTCTATTTATAGGTTACTGTCACACTTTGTGATTACTAGATGTAGTACTATATTTGGGGTATTGCATGATCGAAAGGCTCGATTTGTTCTTGAAATGTCGGTGAAGCTTTCTGCACTCATGGGATCAAGCTTTGACATGTGTGTGTGCAAATATTATCAAGCTCGCATAAGAAGGGAAGAGATCTCCAATGGAGTTGAGGGATGAAAGTACTAAAACGAGGGAATGGGGCCTCTCAAGAAGTGGAATGGGCAGAGGTCTTCATCATATACTTCGCTAGGGGGACAATGCATCGAAAATGGCGGCTGACAAAGGCGTAATCGGTCAATCAAAGGACAAAATACGAGGATGAACAAATCGAAGCAATATGGTGCACTAAACATGAAGAGAACAAGCTAGTCTACAAAATCGAAAGATGAAGTCAGGCGAATTGACTTGTGGTTGGAGTATAGGCAAGCTCTGATGATGGAGTGACCTCCGGCCATGGAAGGTTGAGCTCAACCCACCAAATTCGAGGGTTGTAGATTCTAGACACCTCTCTTGCTCCACAATGTCTTCATGCACCTCTAGGTTATGGCCTCGACCTTTGTCACTCGATGATGATTCGTACGAAGATCGTCAAACTAGTGTAGTTGCATAGGAGATGAAGACCATCATCAATGAGCTTTGGATGAGGATTTATTCGCGTACAATTGCTGGTTGGCTAAGGTTAGATACTCAATGGACAGATGGAGGAAGGGGATGCCGATCGAGCATTGTATGAGGCTCTGAGACACAATGTTTGGGAAGAGAATCAAGGTCAAACATAGCCTACTACATAGAGCAGAGGTCCTCTGATGTAGGAACCAAAGGAAGATGATGATCCACTGAGTGCTGACACATGGCATCCTTTTAAAAAATCAAAATTCAAAAATATCTTATAAAATCCAGAAGGAATATGAAATGAGCTCAAATTAAAAATTGTAATCAATGGAAATGGTTTAAAATGGCAAGAAATTTAAAATTTCATCGACAATTTCCAAATATTCATTCTTATTGGTAATTGTGGTTGTCGACGTGCAGTTGAAATTTTCCATTTGTCAAAGAACTTTCTTTGTAAGGAAATTTTGGTGCAAATTAGAGGGCTTACAACAATCTTACGAATTTAATAGTATATCTAGTAACATAATAACCAATGAAAGAAATAATCAAATATAGACTAATTAATCACTAAAATTCGGTACATTCACTACAATAAAATTGATCTAAGGGAACGGATAACTCAACATTTGTTCTTGCAGTATCTTCTGTAGTTAAATATATAATAACAAATAATACTCGATACTTGTTTGTTTAAATTTGCAACGAATATTGTATTCATTGTTATATTTCTCGCAACGAATATTTATTGACGTTTTCTTCTATCGTTGGCAGATTCAGCAACGATTTTTACATTTCTTAACGAATAAGTCAACATATAAAGCATTGTTGTATAAACATTTAGTAACATAAATGATATTCATTGCTAATAACAAGAACAAAAGTTGATTTTACAACGAATAATATTCATTGTTATACATTTAGCATCGGAAGACGTGGCAACGAATATTCAAACTATTCGTTGTCATTAGTCAAATCTGTTGTAGCGATGAATGATTATGTTTATGATTTTATAATAAAAATTGATTGGTCGCTTTTCTTTGATATTGGATATTACACTCATCCAAGCTATATATCCTATAGCAATATAGAATAATCATCTCATGCAAGTTGGACTTGCGATTAGATGGAAAACATAATGCCATATTTCCTCCAACAAATGAATATCTCAACACTATCTCAAAGTAATCTTAATCGATTATTTTATCAAAATAAGTGTCGATTAGTCGTTCAGTTTCAGATTATTTTATCAATAAAAAAGTAATGCATGATGCACTATTATATAGTTACTAGTGACGGTAAAATTTTAAGGTTGATGTGGCACCTATCATGCATTTATATTTTTTTTATAGCTTTTCATTGGGTTGAGAGTGACAACCAAAAGTAGATATGCAGGATTCAGATTGTAACATTAACATTGACATGATATGATAACAAAGAAAATACTATGATTTTCCCACAATATTGGAAAGAAAGATCGATCCTTACAATAATCTTATATTACAATTTATATCAACTAGATTTTTTATATTACAATAATCATATGCTATGATTTTCCCACTATATTGGAAAGAAAGATCGATCCTTACAACAATCGTATATTACAATTTATATCAACTAGATTCATTTAATTTATAGCAGAATTTTATTTTAGACATCGCGACATGCTTCGTCTAAATGAATGCATAAATTAATATTCATCGTCAAACCTTTCGTAGTTAAAATTATAATGACTAATATTATTCGTCACTTTATTTTTTAATTTGCAACAAATCACACAGTATAGGTTATCTATTGATTTTTCTTGTAAATGTTGCTAAATTCGTTATGAATTACAAGAAGTAACGAATACTCAAATTATTCGTTGTTTGAAGTCAAGTTTGTTGCGGTTCAAAGCTGTCGTTATGTCGTAAGATGTTTTACACACACACTAATATTATTCATCATAAATATATATTTGTTATCGTGTATTCAACATCAAATATATAGCGATGATTATTCAAAGTATGTATTATTGGTTACAAGTCTATTTTGTTGTAACAATAGGTTATCTTGATAGACATTACATTTTAGCTTCAAGAGGAAATTTGGATGAACAACCATAAAGAATGTTAGGGATATTGTGTATTCATGGAAGGTCAGTCACTAAATGAGAAAAAATAAACTCAGAGTTGTAGCTTCCACGACCAAAACTCCTTTCACAATCAAATTCCCTTCTTCTTGGAAATTATACTATGCCAAAGGCTAAATCAGGTTTTTTGCTCTCGATCTCATTATTAGGAAGGTCTCCGATCAATTAAGCCATTGAAGATGCTATGAATTGACTTCGTGGCTGGAAGTTGGGCGATTTTTTATATAAAAGATCAAGCATTTCATTCATAAAAAGGAAGTACCAAGAGAGGTTACAAGATCCATCACTATCGCCCATTATTTGGGCTACATGAATTTCCTCGCAACAAGGAACTAGCACACTTGGGGGATACTTTCCCCAAAGGTACACCACATGAAAACCCCAAGCAACAACAAAATGAACCCTAAACAACGCAATCCTATCTGCTTTTTGGATAGGAAATCAAAAGTCCCACTAAACAAAGATCACATCTTTATTATCCGGTCAAAGATCAAGTCTCTGAGGAGTTAAGAATTTTGATTAGGCTTTGCAGGAGAGCTAACCTCCTCCTCCTCCAAGGTGACCATTGGGGTGAAGTGTTCGAAGCTTAGCGGACGAATGAGGCCTGTAAGGAGAAAAGGAAAACTAGTTATTTGAAATCTGAAACCAAAGAAAGTTGGTAGCTTCGAAGATAAGAGCCTCACGTAGGTTTCGTGTCCCTCGAAAGCTCTATTGCATCTTGCTTTCCAAATGAGCCACCAAAGCATCGTGCACTTTGCCATTATTTGGCATTTTGATGATCCAATCACTCCAAAGTATGTGTCGTAGAAAGAGCTATATTTGTCCATTTAAGTTCCAGATCCAACGGTAAGAAAATAGATTTTGTAAAGGAGTAAATACAAAGAATGTGATTCAATATTGTTTTAGCCTTCCTTGTGCATAGGTAGCACCAGTTTACCACTCAATCCCCCTTCTATGGATGCCATCCTGAATTTCATATTTTCTACATAGGACCAGCTAAAAGAAGTACGAGACTCTAGAATAGAATGGTTTTGTTCATAGTTGTGGGTCAAAAGAAGAGTCAAGCCCTCCATTGGTAAAAACGAGATAGAATTGCTTTGTGGAGGGCAGCTCGTCACTTATTTTTGAGGAAAACATTATCTTGTCCTCCTCTTGATTTAATTGAAAGCCCCTTATCACATTTTTTAGGGGGGCAATAGCGCTCCAAAGCCTCAATGGCACCCTGTTCTGCAAAGTCATGAGCCAAGTGTTTGGGGCTCAAAGTTTTTAATAACCTCAATCCAAGTGTCCCTCTTATTTTGTGTATAATTCCATATTTCTCTAAAGTGAACTTTGAGGGTGGGATTTCATCTATTGGATCGAGCCAGAAAAGTGAGTCAAGTCCATTATTTATCTTTTTATATGAGGCCTCTCTAATTGCTTTGGAGCTTGCTCTTATCACTTTCCAAACCATAGAGTCCTTTCGGATAGAGTTTAAAGTTGAAGGCATTGTTTGATATGAAAGTACATAGTCTTAATCAGATATAAGTCAGAGGTTTCTTCCCCTGACTAGTATGGAAATAATTTTTAAAGAGCACTGCGTCATTAAACCTTTGTAGGTTTAAGATCCCCTAACCATCATTTCCTTTGGACAACAAAGTTTATCCCAACCAACCATATACATTTTCCCTTCCATATTTCCATTCTAAAGAAAATCTCACTTAATCTTTTTAATTCTATTTATGACATTTTTTGGGATTTTTAAGGAGGACAAGAGGTGGACAGAGAGAGGCATTAAGCTGAAGTTCAGGAGAGCAACACACCCATGAAGGGAAAGAAGCTTTGCATTCCAACCACTTAGTATAAGGGTTGTCTCTCTCTCGGGGTAAGACGCTTGTTCGTGAGGGGAAACCCAATAGGTGACAGAAAAGCTTCCTTCTTTCAAGTGAAGCGAGACTTTGATAAGATGACTTTCTTCTGTAAGATTTATACCATTGAAGGCAGGTTTTTTTTCGTATTCATTTCAAGCCATGAGATAGAGTGGAAGATATGGAGGGTGGCTTCAAGGTGTTTTAGCTCTCCAGGTTTGAATTGACGAAGATGAGGTGGTCATCAACGAATCGAACACTTGTGATCTCGCTATCAAGACTTGGGATATGGAAGCCCTGTATGAGGCCAAGATTTGATAATTTTTTTATCATTTGAACTTATACATTCATAGAGTTTATGAAAGAAGGGGAAGAGCATATCCCTCTGCCTAAAACCCAGTTGTGGTTAAAGAAGCTCGATGAGCTTCCATTCATCTTTAGGAAAATCTTGGTGATATGTAGGATAGAAAATGGATCAGATGATAAACTTGGGTGTGCATACCAAACCTTGAGGGATTGAATAATGAAATTCCATTGAAGTGTGTCAAAGGTTTTGCGAAAATCTACCTTTGGCACGACCCCCTTTACCCATCTAATCATTCATCTAACCCTAGAGCTCTCTTATATAGGAGAAAAGCTCTATGGGTAAATTACAGAAAAAGACAATAAAGAAAAACAAATAACATAATTACTCTAACACTCCCCCTCAAGCTGGAGCATATATATCTAACATGCTCATCTTGGAACAACATAGATGAAAAGGACCTCTAGCAAGGGCTTTGGTGAACATGTCTGCAATCTGCTCTCCTGATGATACATAAGACGTTGAAATAAGCCCCTTTTGAATTAAGTCCCTTGTATAATGACAATCCACTTCAATGTGCTTTGTCCTTTCATGGAAGGCTGGATTATTGGCTATGAACAAGGCATCCTGATTATCACATTTAAGATGCATATGAAGAGGTACTTCAATAGTTAAATCAGTCAGAACTGATTTAACCCACATCATCTCAGCACTACCTTGGGCCATTGCCCTATATTCTGACTCTGCACTGGATCGAGCCACGACAGTTTGTTTCTTACTCTTCCATGCTACTGGTGAGCTGCCAACAAATAGAATAAAGCCTGAAGTAGACTTTCTATCATTAGGACACCCAGCATAGTCTGCATCAGCACAACTTGTGACAGATATAGAGGTATCTTTCCTAAACAGAAGACCAGCACCTGGAGATGACTTCAGATATCTCAAGATCATAAAAACAGCATTCATGTGAGCCTGTCTGGGTTGCTCCATAAATTGGCTTACCCTACTAACAACAAAGGATATATCTGGTCGGGTAATAGTGACATATAATAACTTCCCCACGAGCTCTCTATACCGTCTCTTGTCCACCTCCTCAGAGTCATCATCATAGAGTTTAACATTAGGATCCATAGGAGTAGTAGCTGGTCTACATCCTGCCATTCCTGTCTCAGATAACAGATCAATAACATACTTCCTTTGTGTCATTACCATGCCTTGCTCATTTCTTGCAAATTCCAATCCCAAAAAGTAACGGAGTGTACCCAGGTCCTTTGTAACAAACTGCTCACTAAGAAAATCCTTGGCTGCTTGAATGCCCTGCTTATTACTCCCAGTGATAACAATATCATCAACATACACTAAGATGACCACAATACCTTGCTGGTCTCTCTTTACAAAGAGAGTATGATCTGCTGTAGATCTGATGAAGCCCTTCCGTTCAATCAACTCCGAGAGCTTCTGAAACCAAGCCCGTGGACTCTGCTTCAGGCCATATATGGCCTTATGAAGACGACACACCAGGACTCCCCCTCAGCAGCAAACCCTGGTGGCTGCTGCATATAGACCTCTTCCTGCAAGTCCACCATACAAGAAAGCGTTCTTGACATCTAACTAAAACAAGGGCCAGTCACGGACAATAGCAACGCAATGAGAATCCGTATGTAGAATGACGGGCTACTGGAGAAACGTCTCCTGATAGTCCACCCCATATGGTTTGGGTGAACCCACGAGCAACCAACCTGGCTTTGTATCTATCGACTGTACCATCAGCCTGATGCTTAACAGTAAAAACCCATTTGCTTCCGACTATTGACGCACCTGGTGGAGGATGCACAACACTCCACGTACCACTGACTGCAACGCCGCCATCTCCTCCTCCATAGCCAAAACACATGGACTGCTCTGTAGTGCTCTGATATGACCTCGGGATTTCACTGCTGATAACCCAAGGACGAACTTGCGAATTCCAGGGACAACCGCTCCAAACAGGCCCTGTGATGCAAAGGCCATCCCATATTTGGGATTCATTGTCCGCGCACGCTTTTGCCTTCTATGGGCAACAGGAAGATCGAGATCATCAACTAGAGGAGTGGTAGTATCATTTGTGCCCTGTACATCTGTCTGTGCATGCAAATCACCCGTGCCATTAGTAGTACTCAAATGTTCATTACATACCTCGGGCGTGCTGGATGATGGAGGAGGCACATGAGCAGAGGGTCGACGCTGATAGACCTGAGGATAAAAAAGGTGGTGGTGGGGAGGTGGTGGTGGCATAGGTTGTGGTGGTGGTATGGTGTGGTGTTGGGGCCGCAGAGTAGAGCATGGAGTAGATGGTGGAGGAGGCACGTAGATATCGTCTCCTTCGTCTGAGTGAGTGAGGCTGTCACCTGTAGGAGAGAAATACATAATGGATTCATAGAAGGTGACATCAGCACTAACATGGTACCGTGTCTAACTGGATCAAAACACCGATACCCTTTTTGGATTTTTGGAATAACCCACAAAAATGCATTTGACAGCTCTGGGAGAGATCTTGTCCAGACCAGGAGAGAAGTAATGAACAAATGCAACAGAGCCAAAGACGCGAGGTGTTAGGGAGAAAAGATCCTTCTCCGGGAAACACAGTCAAGAACGGGATCTTCTCTCCCAATACTGACGACGGGCATACGGTTGACCAGATAACAAGCAGTTAGAACCGCATCCCCCAATAGGAGTGAGGAGCACGGCTCTGAATCAATAGGGTCCTGGTAATGTCCAACAAATGACGATGTTTTCTCTCAGCTACCCCATTTTGTTGGGAGGTGTAAGCACATGACTTCCGGTGCACATTCCATGAGAGATGAGAAATTTTGAGATATGAGAGCTACATAATTCAAGAGCATTTATCAGACCGTATGAACTTCACTTTAGCAGAATAAATATTTTTTATTCGATGATGATAAGACTGGATAACAGATTGCAGCATCAAACTCTATTTTTAAGTAGAAAAACCCAACATAACCTAAGAGAATTCATCAACAACAACAAGATAAAACCATGTGTCCTTGAAGATCAGGACACGACTGGGACCCCAAAATATCAAAATGTAGCATCTCAAACAGACCATGACGACTTGGACCTATACGACTTCTTAAATGTGACCTGTGATGTTTGCCAAGTTGGCATGCCTCACACTGAAAGTTAGACTTGGGAGAAATCTGTGGAAGAATATGGACCATCTTTTGCAACGGAAGATGACCAAATCGAAGATGCCAAGTGTAGGGTGACACCGACTAGTACTCATAGAAGAGATACCAGCATAAGGAGATTGTACCAGTCTATAAAGACCCCCTTGCTCACAGCCAGTTCCAATCACCCCTGCCCGTGAGGATGTCCTGAAAACCAAAGAGTAGATGAGTCAAATATGGCACGACAATGTAATATCTTTAGTGATTTGACTAATGGATAGTAGATTCATGGAAAAATCTGGAGCATAAAGAACATTCTGAAGTCGTATCCCAGGGGTCAATTGCACCTCCCCCTGACCAGTAATGGGAGAACGTGTTCGTTAGCAATTACCACGGAGCGTCCTGTCTGAGTCGCAATAAAATCATCCAACTGTTTTTTGTCACCACATAAATGGTGAGATGCTCCTGAGTCCATAATCCATTCTGACAGATCTGCTCTGTAACAACTAGTTAAGTGCATACGTTGTACCTGAAGAGGATGCTGATGCTGAGCGCGCTATCTCTGAAGATCCTAAAGTACCAGCTGGTCCACTGGTCGGGCATAATCTCCCGAAGTCCTCGCCACTAGCTCCTCAAACCTCTGATCCGGGGAAAGGGAAGGACCCCCTTCCTGTTGAGCCTGCTCTTCCATCCGTGCCGTAGTAGTAGGAAACACATGCTTGGAATAGCATGTTTCCTCAGTGTGTCCATTCCTGCGACAATAAGTGCAACGGCTGTCGAGGAGGTCTATACACTCCTCCTCTTCCCACGACCACTTCCTCGAAATTGTGAAGATCCTCCTCTGCCACGAGATGCTGCCATGGCATGACATATGAGATCCTCCCTGAGATATGGAGAGTCTGCTCAACTGCGATAGGCCTCAATAACCTGTAACTGGGTTACACAATCAGACGACGATGTCTACTTGTACATAGACCCAAAGCGGTCACAGCGCACAGAACATGTGAAGTACGGCTAGGGCATATAGTGACAGATCATGTGAACTTTTGAATCACGGCTGGTCAGGACTTGAACTTCAGACTTTGCGCGCAACGGGACTTGCGTGCACAGTAACGCACATGCACATGCTTCTTCAGACTGGATGTGGCTTCACACGCACACGCACAGTAACTTCTATGAAGGCTGGATGGGGCGATTAGTTTAGGGCATCACAGAGTCCCCTTGCGTCACAGAAGGGCTTCACAGGAAATCGCCAGAGATGAGGGGCTTCACGGGAATTGCCAGAGCCCTTGGACACAGAAGGGCACACAGACTTGCGCCAGAGCCCCCTCGCGATCAGAATCGCGCATAGGAATCGCGATCAGAAGAATCGTCAAGGGAATAGCAAGAAGCTTCCCGCGCGGCAGAACTCCGATCAGAGTTGAATCGCGCGTGCGCGATCAGAGGAGAATCGGCAGGGGCTTCGCGGTAGGGGTTTCGCACGATCAGAGGGGAATCGCCAGGGGCTGAAGCACTCGATCAGGCACCCTGGCGCGCGCGAGTACGAGCGGCAGCCCAGCCGCGCGTGCGGCGGTGATGAATACCCCATCACTCTCTTTATTCTTATATTTTAGCTACAAAAACCTATGCAAATGCATGTAGATATATGTAAATAGGAAAAGTTAGCAAAAGCATGCATTTTTGTAATATAGATAATTAGCATGTTTTTGTGCAAAAATAAAAGAATAAAGATGAAAAGAAAAAAGAGGAATATTTAGAATAAATATTGAGCAACCTAACCCAAGGGAGGGCTCAGCCTGGGCCTGACCGCATAAAAGCCAAAGTAGAGGGAGATAGGGCCTCACATATGTATATATTTGTAAATAAATAAATTTATATTTTCCTAAAAATATACTTGTATATATTTAGAAGCTATTAAAAACAAAACAAAATTTAAAAATCAAAAAGACCAAAAATTCCCCTTACACCATGTACATAGACCACCTCTCTTTATTTATTTCACCTTGTAAATAAACTTATTTATTTTCTAAACTTTTTGTAAATACTCTTTATTGTATATTGTAAATAAAATAAATAAAAAGAAACAAAACAAAAATCAAATAAAAATTACAAAAAATTAAAATAACAAAAATATGTGTAATATACCTGTATATAGTTATATAAACTAAGTATTTCACCTATGTATATAAATAATAAAAATAAAATAAAAATAGCCTTTTATTCCTCATTTTATCCTATAAATAAATAAAATATAAAATGGAAAAATGCATAAAAATAACTAATTAAAAATCAAAAACTAAAAATCAGTATATTGTATATATACCTATGTATAGACCTATATTGTATATTCCTTATTTTTATTTCCAAAAATTAATTAAAAATCACAAAAAATAGAAAAAAATAAAATAAAAATATTTTGTGTTTAAGTTTTGAAAATTCGGCCATTTAAAGGCCCAAAAAAATCAAATAAAAAACTCAATAATTGGCGACTCCTGATTGGTCCACGGGGGATGTTGACCCCCGGTCAACTCCCCCGCGGACCTTCCCCTTTCGCGGATCGGGCTGTCGACCCGATTTCCTTGATTTTTTCCCAGCTCGATCCGCCTGCCAATCGCGTAACCCCGGGTCCTAATCCTATCTGCGTACATCCGAGATCCTCGCCCGGAGGTTTGCATGGGGATCCGCGCTCCGAGCTTCCGCCCGACTCTGATCTAGCCGGACCCCTAGCACTATAAAGCCTGAGCTCAGCCGCCTCCTCTTTCCATCTTTGGCTCCCTACCTTCACTCCCGTGACCTCCATCGTAACCACCGAGGTGACAGCTCGCGTTGGCCCTTGTGCAGCGAGGAGGAGGTGGCCGGTCACTGATCCGGCAGCTTCACGCCGCCGTGCTCCGCCACTCGACGGAGCTCGAGCCTCAGGCCTTGACGCCCTTCGAGGCGACGACCAGGAGCTAGCTAAGCTCCAGCATAGTCTCCCGCATCACCCAGGTATCCATTTAGCCCCTTCCACTTAGTGTAATTTCTGATTTCGCCCAAATCGACTCTCCGACGTGTTCCTCTGATTCCGGCATCATCGCATACTTTCTCGATCATCGGAGCACACTATCACCTTCGCACTCCCTCACGCACGTGCTGCGCCCACTCATTCAACCCAGCTCGCCCCGGAGCTGGGAGTGAGCTCCACCACCTTCCGCTCGCCGGAGTTCATCCATCCCGACCCACAGTCCACCTTCACTTCGCTTTCTGGGTCGAGGCACTTTGCCCTCGACCCCGCGAAGCTTCTGGTACATCTTGCAGGTCAGAAGGAGGGCATCTGAGCCCCCCTCACATCAGGTCAGGCGCTCACGCCCGCCGAGCTCGCCGGAGCCCCTCCAGGGCTCGGGTGGGCCATCGGAGGCTATCACCAGCCGCGGGGCATCACCGCGGATCTTCTCCGATCATCAGGAGCAGCTGAGGAGGTCTACAGCACCACGGGCGGCGAAGCTCGCCGGCTGAGTGTTCTTCCACCATCCTTCAGCACCGTCCGATCAGCATCCGCTCCCAATTTTAATCTTGATGTCCGTTCTTCGAGGAGCAGCAGCCATTGATTGATTCGAGGCGTCATCCGGACCGTCAGAGCAGAGGAGAGGAGGGCGTAGCACCTGAACCGCTAGATCTCCCACGTGTCTCCCTCTGGACCGTCGATAGCCCACGTGCTGCAGAAGAGAAGAGGCGCCAGGCACCTGAGCCGTCCGATTCGCCACGCGTCCGCCATCGAGCCGTCGACATAATAAGGGGTAAATTACTTAGGGCCCCTCTTAGTTTGTCTGTTTTGGTCTTAGTCCTGTAAATATTTTAGTAGCTTTATTTACGTAGGGTAAATTGCACTGTGGACCATGTGCTTGTTTTTATTTGCTTTTATGCCCATGTACATGTGATCTCACGTGCTTCGCCACATGCCTTGTTTGGGCTATTACATCTTTTATCCTGTAGTTCTGTTGGGTTATTGAATGAAAAAGAAACTTTTTGGTAATTGCATTTATGCCCCTGTGAGCATTTTATTCACGCATGTGCGGATTTTAGTGGGATTTTTGCATCCAAGCCCCTGGACTTTTGGTACGAGTTACCAAAAGGTCCAGGAACTTGGTTTTTATTACCAAAAGGCCCCTGAGTAGCCCCAGGCACGCGCCACGCACGTGATTTGCTGGGATTTTTGCACCTTGGCCCCCAGAGCTTTGGGTATTTGCACTTACGTCCCTGTGCACTGTGCCCCCCTTTTTGATTTTTGAATAAATATCAAACCACCTCCAAATTCGATGAAAATTGACACATGGCTCCTGCCATGTTGTTGGATTTTTGAGAATTTTTGAGGACATTTTTTATTTCATTTAGTATTTTTAAAAATTCAAAAACATCCTTTTTAGCTACTGTCTAGGTTTAAAAATACCAAAAAAATATAAAAACACCTTCAAAAATTCCAAAAAAATTAGTTACTGTTTCTTGTGA